>CAWUFW010001068.1:2795000-3211985 GCA_963921515.1 Calotriton arnoldi | reverse complement strand
AATTTTAAAATAGAAAATATTGTTTTAGGAGCGGGATGTTGGGTTTATAGGGGACAAGGGTGGGGAGTGATTTAAAATAATTGATTTAAATTTTTAATAATTCGAAATTTAAATTTATAATTTAGAAAATATTGTTTTGAATTTAGAAATTATTTTTTCAGGAGTGGGATGTTGGGTTAAGAAGGGATAAGGGTGGGGAGTGTTTTAAAATAATTGATTTTTAAATTTGATAAATTCCAAATTTTAAATTAGAAAAAAAAAAAATTTAGGAGCGGGATGTTGGGTTTATAGGGGATAAGGGTGGGGAGTGTTTTAAAATAAATGAATTTATTTTTTAAACTATGTAGAAAAAAAAGATTTAAATTTGAAATATTTGATTTATGAGTGCGAAGTTGGGTTTATAGGGGATAAGGGTGGGGAGTGTTTTAAAATAAATGAATTAAAAATTTAATAAATTAGAAATTTAAAATTATCATTTAGAAAATGTTCTTTTGAATTTAGAAATTAGTGTTTTATGATTTGGAAGTTGGGTTTATACGGCATACGGTTGGGGAGTGTTTTACAAATATTGTTTAAATATTTCTAAAATTAAATATTTAAAAAAAAAACACAAATAATTAATAAATATTATGTGTCTACAGTGTATATTTTTAATTAAAGAATTAATACAATTAATGGTTTATTATTAATACTTAAATATTAAAAGGAAAAATCATGTAATTTTAACATTTAAATTTATTAATTATTATATTTTTATGAAAATATGTTATACCTTTATATAAATATGTATAAAAAATTATTTTTAAAATTTATATATTTATTAATTCATTAAAAAATATACTTTTTAATTGTTATGTATAGTATGTAGGAAAAATATTCTTTATATGTGAATTATAATATTTAGTAATACATAATATTTGAATGAATATTTTAAATATAATTATATCATTTTTATATGTTTACAAATATTTTACATAATTAAAATATATAGGGGCCGATTCCGATCTCTCCGACCGAGCCGGACCCGGAGAGAATTCCGACCGAATCGGACCCTAGCAGTCCGACTGGACGAGTACGATGCATTCGCATGCTATCGGACTCGATTCGGTCGGACTCCCATTGAAGTCAATGGGAGCCGGTCGTACAACGCGTACGCGGGCTCCCATTGACTCAATGGGTGCGAGGCGAACAAGGGCGCCCCCTACAGCGGGTACGCGTCCATGCGCATCGCGGCGTACATGCACAGGTAGGGGGCACCCATGGGTCCCCCCTGTGTGCGACTCGCGCGCCTACGCGTACAGGGGGGTCCGACGCGGACCCCCAAAGTCCGGCTCCGACAGCTTTTTCGAGCCGGACGGCGCGAGTCGGTCGGACTGCTTGCGGCACGCATCGTACTTACCCGGCCGGGAAACGTCTCCATAGCGCGGTGCGAGTCGTGTCCATGCGAGTCGGTCGGAGCGTGTTGAAGCCGCGTACGAGTCGGTCGGCGATTTCGCGGGAGCTTGCATCGTACTCGCTCGGCCGGACCCGCGTACGATTCGGTCGGGAAACAGGGCTCCGAATCGGATCCGGTAAATCCGAATCCGATTCGGAGCACTACCGGCCGAGATCGGAATCGGCCCCATAGTGTAAAAAAATATTATATGAAATAATAAAGAATACAGTTTTAATGTAGAGTATCGTTAGTGATATTATATTATTTGTATTGAGAAAAGTAAATTAGATATGTTTAGTGTATGGCAACTGCTTTAACTTTATAGTAATTTGAGTGGGAATACTAAATGAATTAAGTTTAGTGTCCAGCACCTACCTTGAATTAATGCGAACTGGAGTGGGAATAGTAAATTAATTAAGTTTAGTGTCCAGCACCTACCCTGACTTAGGGGCTCATTATGATGGCGGGCGGATCGCCACCGCCGGGCCGGCGGTGGCGATCCGTCCGCCATCAAAAGGTGATTTACCCACCGCCATATTAGGATGGCGGTGGGAATCACTATTGAAGTGCCTTCTGTGAATACCAAAATGAGTAAGTGCCTTCTGTGAGTACCAAAATGAGTAAGTGCCTTCTGTGAATACCAAAATGGTAGTAAGTTTAGGATTTTGTCTTAAGTTAGTTCTGTGAATCGGGCCCTAAGTTTAGTGTCCAGCACCTACCCTGACTTAATGCTAACTGGAGTGGGAATAGTAAATTAATTGAGTTTAGTGTCCAGCACCTACCCAGACTTAATAAAAATTAGAGTGGAAATAGTAAATTAATTAAGTTTAGTGTCCAGCACCTACCCTGACTTAATGCTAACTGGAGTGGGAATATTACATGAATTAAGTTTAGTGTCCAGCACCTACCCTGACTTAATGCTAACTGGAGTAGGAATAGTAAATTAATTAAGTTAAGTGTCCAGCACCTACCCTGACTTAATGCTAACTGTAGTGGGAATAGTAAATTAATTAAGTTTAGTGTCCAGCACCTAACCTGACTTAATACTAACTGGAGTGGGAATAGTAAATTAATTAAGTTAAGTGTCCAGCATCTACTCTGAAATAATATTAACTGTAATGGGAATAGTAATTAATATATATGTATTCATTTGTAAGGTTAAAAAATTAATATAGTTGGTAGTTGTAATGTATTTTAATTATAACATAGCTAAAAATGATAATCAATAACATTATATATATAGTTAATTAAAACATATTATTTAATATAGTATATTTCATAAAAACATAATTTTTTACATTAAATACCAGTTTAATAAAATGATATACAAAAAAATACATTTTATTTTTTTATTGATATTTATTTATTGTAAATTATTTTGTAATCAACAAAAAATATTTATTTTATTCAGTGCATATAATATAAATCAAGACATATAGATAAAAAATTATATTTATTTTACAGACACAAAATATTTGGTACATATGTATATTTTTACAGGTAATAATTATGTAAACAAATGTTTTTAACATTGGTAAATTTTTAATACAGTTATGTAAACTTTGTAATATAAAATAATGTAGTTTTACATTGGTTTAGAGAGATTTGAGTAAAAAATATAATTATTAATAAGTTGTTCATTTTAGTCTTGTTTTGTGAACATTTGTTATTTAGTTACATATACTGTTCAGTTTTTAATAATATAACTGTTTTCACATTTTTTTAATACATTTTCAATTTTATACTTTGTTACATTTTGTAAACAAATAATACATTTTAATTAATATTATTAATATATAAAATATTAATATTATTAATTATTACATGGTTTAATTTTTAAACTTTTATTTATAAGTTTGACATTTTTTAAACATTTAATAAAATTATTACATGTTTTTAATCAACTTTGTATATAACTTGTAAATATATGGAATTATAATGATTATATGTTTAATAATATTTATTATTATAATTTTACAATGAAAAGTGTTAAATAAATTTAAACATATAACTTATAAATTGTAGTATTTTAATTAAACATTTTAGTAATTTATTTACAATGTAATAACATGTTTTTAAACAAAATACATTTATTTATTATGTTTTATAGCAGCCATATGTGTTTGGTGCTTGTATTTTGTAACCGCTCACGTTTGTTTTGGGTTATTTCGAAGGGGACAAGTTCGCGGTTGGGAGCTGCGTCGCGTGGAGGAAGGTAAGATTAATTTTCTTTATTTTAACTAAACTTTTAATTTAATTTGAAGGTAGTTGGGTTGTAGTTAGTGTGTGTAGTGTTAGGTGTTTGGAATTGTGGCGTTTTTTATGTGTTAGTTAGCTTTTAGCGATTTATGTACCGTTATTTTTTGAGGCCTAGTTTAGAAAACTTAAAATATGTTAGAATATGTGTGAAAATGGTGTGTATAATGTTTGTAACAGTGTGATATTGTATATTATGTGTATATTTCTGTGGGTGGGAATGTTTGTGTTTTTTTACAGGTTTTGGTCGTGAGAAGTGGCGGTTACTAGAAGATTGCGTTTTTTGATTAAGGAAGTGTGTATTAGTTTAGGTAACTAATAATTATTTTACACTTCCTTAATTTTTGGGTTTTTATGGAGCGTTTCTTTTTTAAAACACTTTTTCGGGTTTTTTATGGTATATCGTTTGTGGACTTACGGACGGAGGATTACTTTTTGAACAGTTGGATTTTTACATTTTTTTGGGGGTACTTTTTCGTTCCATTTGGATTATGATATACCTGGATTGTTTTACAAGAGTTGGGATTTTATTTCTACAGCTACGGAAACGGTAAGTTATTTTAATTATTTATTGTGGGAGGGAAATGCTAAGAGAGTTAGGGGTCGATTCCGATTCGGGCCGGAAAAAGCACCGACCGACTCGGAGCCGGAAAAATTACCGACCGAGACGTACCAGTGGCGCCCGACACGCCAAATACGATGCAAGCCGCGATAAATCCGACCGACACGTAAGGAAACCTAGCCGACCGACCGAGCCGCACGGAAAATAGCAATCCGGCCGGAAAAACACGCGAATCCAACCGACCGACACGCACCCGGAACAAATCCGACCGAAACGTACCCGCCAACTCCAAACCGCAAAGTACGATGCAAGGCGCGAAAAACACGACCGAGTCGGACGGAGGACAAGCCGTACGACCGACACGCATACAAAACCGAGCCGAAGCAATACAATACACCGCGACCGACGCGTACGCAGCATAGAAAACTGCACAAACACAGCGTGAACAAAACGGAAAACACCGTACGAGACCAAAGCAGGGTCCGACTCGGTCACAAGAACATTTCCAACATACACAAACAACACAAAGGAAAAATCACCCAAAAAAAGGCCAAACAAGCAATTACCAAGCCAATAAATACTGGGGGGGGGTGGGGACAGAGAACAAAGACACACCCACAACTCCACCTATATAAAGGACACAAATCACTACCATGAGCCTTTGCAAATGCCATTCCACTGCCAGCACCCAAGAGAAAGCAACCACACACCCACAGCTCATCCCTCACACAAGCCACACACCATCAGCACACCAACAAATACCTACCTCACATACACCCAGCAAAACACACACTCACACACCCTCACCTGCACACCAACACACACATCACTCACCATCACCACCCATCACCATGCCCCCCAAGAAGAATCACAAGTTCCTAGATTGTGAATTGGAAGTCCTGGTAGACGAGATCCTCAGGGTAGAGCCACAGCTGTTTGGCACATTGGTCCAACAGACCCCCATGTCGCAGAAAACCAAGATGCGGGAGAGGATCATCAACAGGGTGAACGCCCAATCACCATGTCGGCGCACAAAGACCGACATCCAGAACAGGTGGTATGACGTGCGCAGGAGGGTACGGAAACTGCTGAAGCAAGACTCCATCAACAGCCAACACACCGGCAGTGGCCCTCCTGCCAAGCCAATATACCTCAGGCCCTGGGAGGAGAAGGTGCGGGCCATCCTACCGCCAGTGAGCATATATGGACTAGAGGACATCCCAGAGCCTGGTGAGTACACAACAAATGTACACAATATACTGCCACAAAACACACACACATCACTGTCAAGGGGAGAGTCAAACCATGCACTCATAGCAATCACACAGCAACCAGAACAGAATCATCCCAAAATGTGTATGTCAGTCAGAGAAACACAACACATGCCTTCAAAAAAGTCACATCCAACTGTGCCAACACATGTACAAACACAACCACAACTACAGCTAGGCAGTGGCACAAATAGAACCAACAAACACATCCACACATGTAGCCACCACAACAACACCAACACACAGTGAAGACCACTCAAAGGAAGGAATTCTGTGTATGCTGGCCAAGTCAGTGTAGCCAATAGCATCATGGGAGTTGCAGTCACACATATTGCCCGCCCCAAAACTGTCCCATCAACACCACCATGAACCATGCGCACATCACAGGGAGTGGAGAAGGACTCACAAGATGGCTGACACTGGCTACTGCTGTGGGGAGCACAAGGCCCTGCTGGCAACTGTGCACCAACAAACAGCAGGACACCACTGACTGACATCCTGAGAGACAACTTACACTCCCTGCAATGCAAGCACGTTCCATGGTGGGATATCTGGCTGGCTGGGTGGGAAGTGGGACTTGCAGCACTGACTATAGTCACCAGCACCTCCCCTCACACCCCCCCCCAACACAAACTCCAAGGTACCCACCTGGTAGAATGCAATGCCCTCCATCCTAACACAAGATCCCACAAAGCACCACCACCCTGGGTTATGTTGTGTGAAGCACAGGGACACTCTTGGGACTCTTAGCCAAACAACTGCCAGGACAACACTCCCAGCCACCCTGTCAGCACAGCCAGCCCAACCCACAGGGAAGCAGAGTCAAAAGGAAGGAAGCATGGGCATGCTGGGAAGGGGGTGGAGGCAATAGCATGATGGGAGTCGTAGTCACAGACATTGCTCAGCCTCACAACTGGCCCATCAACACCACCCTGAACCATGCTCACATCACAGGGAGTGGAGAAGGACTCACAAGATGGCTGACACTGGCTACTGCTGTGGGGAGCACAAGGCCCTGCTGCCAACTGTGCACCAACAAACAGCAGGACACCACTGACTGACATCCTGAGAGACAACTTACACTCCCTGCAATGCAAGCACGTTCCATGGTGGGATATCTGGCTGGCTGGGTGGGAAGGGGGACTTGCAGCACTGACTATAGTCACCAGCACCTCCCCTCACACCCCCCCAACACAAACTCCACAGTACCCACCTGGTAGAATGCAATGCCCTCCATCCTAACACAAGATCCCACAAAGCACCACCACCCTGGGTTATGTTGTGTGAAGCACAGGGACACTCTTGGGACTCTTAGCCAAACAACTGCCAGGACAACACTCCCAGCCATCCTGTCAGCACAGCCAGCCCAACCCACAGGGAAGCAGAGTCAAAAGGAAGGAAGCATGGGCATGCTGGGAAGGGGGGTGGAGGCAATAGCATGATGGGAGTCGTACTCACAGACATTGCTCAGCCTCACAACTGGCCCATCAACACCACCCTGAACCGTGCTCACATCACAGGGAGTGGAGAAGGACTCACAAGATGGCTGACACTGGCTACTGCTGTGGGGAGCACAAGGCCCTGCTGCCAACTGTGCACCAACAAACAGCAGGACACCACTGACTGACATCCTGAGAGACAACTCACACTCCCTGCAATGCAAGCACGTTCCATGGTGGGATATCTGGCTGGCTGGGTGGGAAGGGGGACTTGCAGCACTGACTATAGTCACCAGCACCTCCCCTCACACCCTCCCCAACACAAACTCCACAGTACCCACCTGGTAGAATGCAATGCCCTCCATCCTAACACAAGATCCCACAAAGCACCACCACCCTGGGTTATGTTGTGTGAAGCACAGGGACACTCTTGGGATTCTTAGCCAAACAACTGCCAGGACAACACTCCCAGCCATCCTGTCAGCACAGCCAGCCCAACCCACAGGGAAGCAGAGTCAAAAGGAAGGAAGCATGGGCATGTTGGGAAGGGGGAGGAGGCAATAGCATGATGGGAGTCGTACTCACAGCCCTACATCCCCCACCACATGGCCCAGCAAGCTCACACTCACGCATGCACATCCCACAGAGAGTGGAAAGGCCCATCAAAGATGTCTGACACTGTTGCTGTGTCGTGGGGAGCACAAGGGCATGCTGGGTACTGCTCAGCAACCAACAGCAGGACACCACTGTCAGCCATCTTGCCATTGCCCTCACACCCACACCCACTGAACTCCACACAAAAGCAAGTAAGTATGGGAATGCTGGCAAGTGGGGTGGAGGCAATGGCATGATGGGAGTCGTAGTCACAGACATAGCTCACCCCCACAACTGTCCCATCAACACCACCCTGAACCATGCTCACATCACAGGGAGTGGAGAAGGACTCACAAGATGGCTGACACTGGCTACTGCTGTGGGGAGCACAAGGCCCTGCTGGCAACTGTGCACCAACAAACAGCAGGACACCACTGACTGACATCCTGAGAGACAACTTACACTCCCTGCAATGCAAGCACGTTCCATGGTGGGATATCTGGCTGGCTGGGTGGGAAGGAGGACTCGCAGCACTGACCATAGTCACCAGCACCTCCCCTCACACCCTCACCAACACAAACTCCACAGTACCCACCTGGTAGAATGCAATGCCCTCCATCCTAACACAAGATCCCACAAAGCACCACCACCCTGGGTTATGTTGTGTGAAGCACAGGGACACTCTTGGGACTCTTAGCCAAACAACTGCCAGGACAACACTCCCAGCCATCCTGTCAGCACAGCCAGCCCAACCCACAGGGAAGCAGAGTCAAAAGGAAGGAAGCATGGGCATGCTGGGAAGGGGGTGGAGGCAATAGCATGATGGGAGTCGTAGTCACAGACATTGCTCAGCCTCACAACTGGCCCATCAACACCACCCTGAACCGTGCTCACATCACAGGGAGTGGAGAAGGACTCACAAGATGGCTGACACTGGCTACTGCTGTGGGGAGCACAAGGCCCTGCTGCCAACTGTGCACCAACAAACAGCAGGACACCACTGACTGACATCCTGAGAGACAACTTACACTCCCTGCAATGCAAGCACGTTCCATGGTGGGATAACTGACTGGCTGGCTGGGTGGGTGGGAAGGAGGTCTGGCTGTCAACCAAACCCAAGCAATGCAGACCATGTTCACACCCCAGAGAATACATAGAAATGCCCAAATAATGCAGGACAATGTGCCACACCAATATCAACCCCTGACTGTGACGACTTAGGACAATACAATGTACAGGCCCGCACCCCGAGGCACAGTCACAACTGTCAGGTGTGTCAACCACTGATGCCTGCAGAAACATGACATACATTGTTTGTGTCTCCCAAAAACAGGTGATGATGGGGACACAGCAGCAGACGCTGAGGAGTCCCAGTCCCTGGCTCAAGAGGATGCCGAGCTCACTGGCGTCGTACAGCCTCTGTCCTCCTCGGACGATGAACAACCTGGCACATCCGGTGCAAGTCAACATGCTGCACCAGCAGGACCACCAGCTGCAGCACCAGCAGGTCCACCAGCTGCACCCCCTGCACCCACCCCTCCAACGAATGTCACCACGAATACCATCCCTGCCGACATGGACAGAATAAGGAGCAACACCAGCGCAGTGACCCTGGACCAACCTGGGGCCATGGACACCACCACCACCACCAACCCCCAAGGTGGACCAGGGTTATCAGTGCGTGCAACTGCACACACTGCACATGTCAGCAGGGGTGGTGGGAGGGGTGGGAGACAGAGGTCGCTGCTTGCAGACGTTGCTGGTGTGCATGAAGACCCACAACTGGTACGCATAGCTGATGCGTACCAGTCCAGCACCGGAGAGCTCAGCCAGGTAGTGGGGCTCCTCAGAGACATCAAACAGCAGCAGGCTGCCCATCATGCCCGCTTGGACTCCCACATGTCCCACGTGGAGTCACACATGTCACGTGTGGACTCCCACATGTCCCGCGTGGAGTCCAAGTGGGATGTACTACATGAGATGACGGCGGTGCACAGGGACATTTTACAATGCCTCCGCCAGATGAACAGCAACCAGTCCACACCTCCCTGTGTGCCAACAACATCTGGTACTGAACAAACTGCAACTGCCACAGGGAGGGAGGAGGACTCTGGCGGAGAGTCCCCTGCACCGCAGCAGCCTGCACTTGAGGGCCCCCCCAAGAAGAGGGGTCGTCCGAGGAGGGGAAAGTGAGAGGCTGATGGCCAAGCGCAACTCCCAGGAAGCCTGAACCTGTTCTGGATTTTCGCCTTTGTGCACAGACTGTTCACCCTGTTGACGGCAACACTACTCCCACACATTGCATGGGGAGTACAAGTTGGAACAATGTGTCAGACAACTGTGGCCCCGATACTGGGGATCCTGTCTACCTGGACTTTCAATTCACCTAGGAACTTGGGATTGCAAGATTCATGTACAGCACAACCCATCCTATGCACTATTAACACAGATGTATCACAATAAACACACTAATACACCATACTTGCCTCTGTCGTGATTCCAACGTGGGTGCTGTCATGGGGATGATGAACTGCAAAATTACACTGTGTATGCGAACTGCAACAGCAAGGACAACACAGGCATGTGAGTACAGGCAACGTGACACATATGAGGGAGACACACCACCAGGGGTACACAACACATACACACCTAGGCCATCTGACTCATTGCCTACACTGATGTTGCCAGGGAAGACGGTGCAATGCACAGACACCACACCCATTCCCAGTTGTAGTCAAGTAGCCCACAGGTGCAGTAAGCAAATGGCAGTCAAATGTGTGACCACAGACAACGCACATCACTAAGTGAAGCACAGGTTTATTACACAGTAGCAACATGCCGTAACCACTACAGATGCAAGGTAACCCCACCTGGTAGCGGGCACACAGTCAACAACTGTAGACGGAAGGAAGTCCATGGGTGTGGCGCACATCACCTGTAGGGACACAACAGCTACCAGCCTGGATGTGCAATCACGCCGTCGGTGGACACAGTTGACCAAACGAATCTGAAAGTACCCTGTGAAGGACAGAAATGACACACAGTCAAAAGCAATGCAGTACAGGACAGAACAGCAAAACTCATGCACAATACATGTTACAAGATACCCACCCAGAACCAAGTTAGCATGTCAACACTGTTGGGGAGTACAGCCCACCTGTCACCACACATCGCAACACACATCCTGTCAAGTAGCCCATGGACACACTCCAACAGCACCAGAGCACCACCCACACATCATGCCAACTCACATCATTCACATGACACCTCAGGATACTCACATTCAGCTAAAGAAGTTGGTGATGAGCTGTGTGCGGACATCACCATCACCATCATCATCATCATCATCGTCACTGGCATCGTGGTCCAGGCCAGGATCCTCCACAGGTGGCGGATGTTGGTCATCGTCATCCTGGATGAGAGGCAACTCCTTCCGCACTGCCAGGTTGTGTAGCATGCAGCAGACGATGATAATCTTGCACACTTTCGCAGGGGCATATGGGAGGGACCCTCCGGTCTTGTCCAGGCAGCGGAAGCGGCTCTTCAGGAGACCAAAGGTCCGCTCAATCACTCTCCTGGTCCGACCATGTGCCTCATTGTAGCGCATCTGGGCAGGTGTCACAGGGTTCCTGAGGGGTGTCAGCAACCACGGCATGTTGGGGTATCCCGAGTCACCTACGGACAGACAAGTGCACATCAGCTGACTTGGAAAAGTGGGCGGAATACTACAGATCAGATCACACACAATGGCACAAAGTCAGTACACACCGACAAGCCAGGCACGCTGGTTCTGCATCTGTGCCATCATCCTGGGGATGCGACTACTCCTCATCACAAAGGCATCGTGTGCTGAACCAGGGAAACGGGCACACACGTGTGTGATGGTCATGTCTGCAAGACACACCACCAGTGCATTGACCGAGTGGTAGTGCTTGCGGTTACGGTAGGCCTGCTCCTGGGCCTGTGGTGGTACCAAAGCCACATGTGTCCCATCAATGGAGCCAATGACATGCGGCATCCTCCCCAGGGCATAAAAGTCACTCTTCACGTCAGTGAGTCGTCGCAGTCTAGGGAAATAGATGTACCGGTTCAGGAAGAGCAACATTGCCGCCAAAACATCGCGGAGCACACGGCTGAACATGGTCTGTGACATCCCACCAGCAGACGCCACAGTATGTTGGAAGGTACCGGTGGCAAAGAAGTGTAGGGCTGCCATCACCTTCACCTTGGGGATCAGCGCTGTAGGATACGGCCGGCCAGGCTGCAAATGTGGGGACAACTGCACTGCCAAATCCTCAATCAGCTGCCTGGTGAAGCGGTACCGTCGGATGCTGTCCCGTTCCACCATCGTTGCCAGGTCTGGGAATGGCCGATGGACAGCAGGAGCCCTGCAGTGCAGAGGAGAAGTAAGCAAGATCGTCAGTCACCCCACATATGCGGCATTGAACACACTCAAGATCCCAACATACATCATCATGAGGCACAACTACATGAAGTGTGCAGTACCGGAACGACATGTATGGTACATACATGGCCAACATCTGTCAACACGGTCCTACAGGTGGCATCAATTTGTCCCAGGTTGGCCCATTGGATATCATGATGCTGTGTCACAGTCACCCCCCACAGTGACATGTGAGGACAGATGTGCCCCAGGCACCACAGCTCAACGACAGGCACATTCCCAGGGACCCTGTAATGCCACATGGACACTGGCATCACCTGGAGTATCATGTGTACACCACAGCAAAACAAACATGACCCCCACAGGTAGTGGATGAGCTAACAGGTTAGTCCCTGATTGTAGTGTGCACTGTTCCTATTGAACAAAAACGTTCTATATTATTTAACTGTTATTTTTCTTAACAAACCGTACCAAATGATAACTTCTTATATTCATTTAATGTATTCGTTCATTCACGAACATATTGTTACACAAAAATCATATACCTGAATATAATCATTATATTCATCCATGTGGAATTACATACCCATTTACCAAAACCATGGGTTACTTTGACAAAGCGAATTCTTATCAACAAAAGTTAAATTTGTACAATACAATTTCCGTGTACAATGTTCTTGCGTATAAATTCACAGGTACATATCTATCTCATGGCCCATAGATGTCACAAGGCCCATAGCCCGATGCATTTCGGGACTCGCAGGTCCCTTCTTCAAGGGCAGTTTTCTGTGAACAAAGGAATAATCATCATGTATATTACATATTTTGCTTTATACAGACACAAACTAATTTAAATGCAAGGAGAGTCCCGTGACCAACTTAACGAAAACGAAAAAAGAAACAAGAAAAGAAAAAAGAGAAGAAGAAGAGAAAAGAAATTCCACTGTGCTCTATATGAGTCGGTTGGTGAGATAGAATAGAAGTAAGACAACTGTCCATACTGTGTCACCACGAAAACCCTAGTACGCCAAAATTGTGAGAAGATGTAATATCCCGAATGGAATGTAAATCACAAGACTTACAGGTGATCGAGTGATATCAATAATCAACCAGAAATACAAACACCCTGAAAAAATTAATGATGTGCTAACCTAAAAGGTGGTAAGTAACGCCAAATAGTACTTGCAGACGTAATCCGTGAATCGAAATCTACAATATGAAGAGAACACTGTATAAACAACCTGCAACAACTGTCACTTACGCCCTCCTTCAATCCCAGATATCAAAACGTCAAAATATCTCTACATCCAATAGATAAACAAACAGATTAATGCGTCCTACGAACACAAAATGTAATTCTACAATAATATCAATAACCAAAACGGCATCCAGAGATCTCTATGCCCAATATAGTACCTAAACAGGTTAATGCACCCAAAGAACAAAACGTTGCATCCTGATAAACACTCACCTCGAGAGTAGCTACAGTAATCGTACCGTGAAGGGAGCAGTAAATCAGATGATCCTAATCCCGTGTCATACTCAATACTCAGGTACTGAAAAAACAGACACCAGCAATACATCATTGTCTAGTACCAAAGACCTACAGTTGTATATATTTAAGAAATGGAGATCTTACTGCAATATACCTTCTGGGATAATAGAGATCTTGTGTTGAAAAAGAAAGACTCGTGTGTAGCAGCCTGACGCTCGAAAATCTGCGAGTGGCGTCTAACTTAATCGCCATTTGTAAAAATAGAGGTAGAGACTGGACTGATCTGCGACCCACGCTAGCAGGGGAGTATGGGAATTGAAGTTTACCTCAAGATACCTAAACCGTAAAACTAATGAACGTAAAAAATATTTTCAAAACCAAAATATAAAATCTTCAGAAAACGCAAACTAGTAGCGTAGAGTAAATATCACCAAACCATGAAGGCAATGCCTAAACATGTAGGAAAATCATGCAAATTACCGATATGTGCTCGTACTAAAATGTGAGTGCACGGTGAATAAAAATGTGTTAACTAAAAATAAATTTTAAAAAACCCAACAAAGTCTGGGCGATAAACTCCTACCACTTAATTCTAGAAAGATATATAAAAATCGGGGAGATAAGCTAAAAAAACGATCACCAGTGTAAACTACCTACCATGAGTAAAGATTTGTGATACGTGTTACAAGAAAGAACAATATAGTAATAGATATATAGCAGTGAAAGATAATACCAGAATAGGAGTAAGAAGAGGAAGAAAAAAACTAATACAGATAACTGTGTTAATAACCATAACAGTTCTCACATCAACTTTGCTAAACATATAGTATAGTTGATTACAGATGAAAAATGTTATCCATACAATCATTGGACCCTCTGGGGAGAACAAAGTGTACAAATAATCTGCGTCTCAACATATGATATAGTATTACAAATAACAACTCATATCCAATTTATCATTGAGCCCTTTGGGGGACAAAGTCTGCAGGTAATCAATCCAGAAAACCTCTCTTTGCAATAATCTGCTACTATTATCCTGGCCATCATGTTTGGGAACAACTTCAACAATCTGTGCTCTAAGTTGAGATATGTTGTGTTGTGCTTCTAGCCAGTGTGTCGCCACACTTGATGTTTTATTGCATAATCGTATTGTACTTTTATGTTCAGATAAACGAATTTTAAGTTTGCGTTCTGTTTTACCTATATATGCTTTACCACAAGGGCATTTTAAGCAATATATAATATGAGAAGTATTGCAATCAGAAGTATGTCTTAATTGAATTTTTCTACCTGAAACAGGGTGTGTAAGTATATCGCCAGTGGTTATATTATTGCAATGTGTACAATTGCAACATTTCATGGTTTCTTTAAAGATCTGTTTAATCTGGAACTTATTCGGTGCTTGTATCAAATCTTGCAAATTCCTACCCCGTGTGTACGCAAATGTTGGTTTTTCTTTAAAAATTCCTTTGAATTCAGGTTCATTTTGGAGAAGCTCCCATCTTTTGGTGATAATTTTCTTTATTTGAGGGGAACAGGTTGAAAATTTAGACACAAAAGTAGGTGTTGTTTCTTTGCTCCTTGAGGATTGAAGAAATAACAATGAACGGTCCTTGTTGGCTAATCTGGAAATACTCTTCTGTAAGATATCTGGAGGATATCCTCGTTGTACAAACCGTTGTTTATGTAACTCAATCTTGGCTGTGGCAATAGTAGATTCAGAACATATCCGTTTAATTCGGAGAAAATGTGAGTATGGCAAATTAGAGATAAGACTCCTGGGATGAAAACTAGAATAGTGTAAGGTACTGTTTCTGTCAGTAGGTTTAGTGAAAATTTCCGTAGTTAATTTGTGTTGAGTGAAGTCTTTAATAACTAGCACATCCAAAAAGTTCACCTGTTTGGTACTAATCGTATGAGTAAATTGGATTCTGGGATTTCTAGTATTAAGTTCTTGAATCAGATTTTCTAGATGCTGCAAAGGTTGCATCCAAATTAAAAAAATATCATCAATGTACCTACTATATTGCACAAGGCCAGAGGTCCAATTCGTGTTAGTCAATATGTAGTCATTTTCAAATTTAGACATAAAAATATTGGCATATGCCGGGGCTCCGGAAAAACCCATAGATGTGCCAGTAAGTTGGCCAAAAAAGGTTTCTTGCCATTGAAAATAACTGTTGTGAAGACAGAAAAAAAGAAGTTTAAGGAGAAAGACACTAAACTCGTCCGGCAGTTCCATTTTAAGTAGTGCCCATTCTGTAGCTTCAATTCCTTCTGTGTGCGCTATCGATGTATAGAGTGCTGTGACATCAATGGTACAAAGTATCCAGTTATCTTGAAAAAAGGATCAATGATCTGCAGTTTCTTTAAGAAATCTGTAGTATCTTTTGTGTATGTACACCAGCTTTGTACAAACTTTTGTAAAAAGTGGTCCAAATATTTACCCACTGGATCAAAAATAGAGCTACATCCAGAGACAATCGGCCGGAACGGTGGATCAGTGGGATGTTTGTGAATTTTTGGTGTCATGTAAATTCTAGGTCGTCGTGGATTGCTAGTAATGAGGTAAGATTTCAATTTTGAGTCTATAATACCCATTTGCTCAGCTTGATCAAGTATTTGATGTAAAATAATCTGTAGATTAATAGTCGGATCAGCATCTAAAACCAGATAAGTCATGGTATCTGATACATGCTCGTTAACTTTTTGTACATAAAAAGTGGTGTCCATGACCACAAGAGCCCCTCCTTTATCGGCTGGTTTCAGGGTGAGGTCTTGATTGTTGGCTATTGAACGAATAGTACGTTTTTCATGCTCACTAAAATTAGAATATCTGGGACTTTTATAGTTCAACTTCGCACAATCATGTTTGACAATATTTTCAAAAGTATCAAGGATTTTGTGTGAAACAGGAGCCTGATAGGTGCTTGTTGGCTTAAATTTTGTAGAGATATCTTCTTGCAATTCTCCTGTTTCTTGCATGATATTAGAAAAATAGTGGCGTAACCGTAACTTACGCATGAATTTATAAAGAGAAATGTCAGTGTCTAGTCTTGTAGTTGTTGTGGTGGGAACAAAAGACATGCCTTTATTTAATGTTCTTATTTGTTGTCTTGACAAGGTTATCGATGAGATATTAATGATCAGACTACACTCTTGCCACTGCGCAGAGTTTTGCCCCCTTGTCCTCTCCTGGTTTTGTGGCGTTTTCCCCATTACAGTAGGGTGTAGTAATGGTGGTTGACCTTGATCCGGTGCCTGAGATAAAAAGGTGTTCTAGAGGTAGTGGGTATTTGGGAATCACCTAGTATTGTGGGTGTAGTTGCCACAACCGTTGCTGGTTTAGATAGAATGGCTTTAGACACTGGAGGTCTGTGAATTGATATGTCTTGGTCTGTCGCTACAGATTCTTCCGAGGAGGAAGTAGTTTTTTATCATTATAGCGTCTTCTAGCGTAAATTTCAGCCCATGTATATACCTCATTGAGCTTATAATCAATGGTGTCCCTGCGGTACTTTCTAATTTTACCTTCTTGTAGTTCTTTATTATACCGTTCCAATTTCTGATTAAGATCTTGCAAAGTAACTGTCCATGTATCAGTTTCCAGTCTCTTTTCTAGTTCATTTTTTAGATTAAATATTTCTTCATCTAATTCTTTAATGGTTCTGGAGAGTTCCTCAACAATTAAAAGAATCAAATCTAATGAACATTTATTCAAAATAGAAAACCATTTATCCATGAATTTAGAATTAAGATGAAATCTAAATAACATGGGGCGAATAGACAAACGTAATCCCCGTGGTATTCTTTTAGCCCTGTGATATTGGACTAGTGTGGACGCGTGTAATCTTTGGTTGAGTTGTCTCCGTGTAAGATATTCAAGTTGTTTAAGTTGTTGGACAGTAGACCCCCCATGAGTATCTACCAGTTTAACTTCCTGTATTAAAGCATATATATCTGATGCTTGCTCGTTAGTGTAAGCAAGAGTAGATGCCCTGTTATCTGTAATGCTAGTAATTGAATCAAATGACGACATTATGCTACTAATGTAATTAGGTGCTGCCTCAAGGTGCCAAAAAGTGAAGAACCTGGTCGTAGAATAGAGGCGCACTCTGAGAAACAATAATATTCAAAATTAATTGTCTAAACCAAGGGTGCAACACTACACGTATGTGTTGGCAACACGCACCATGAAACAGATGAGCTAACAGGTTAGTCCCTGATTGTAGTGTGCACTGTTCCTATTGAACAAAAACGTTCTATATTATTTAACTGTTATTTTTCTTAACAAACCGTACCAAATGATAACTTCTTATATTCATTTAATGTATTCGTTCATTCACGAACATATTGTTACACAAAAATCATATACCTGAATATAATCATTATATTCATCCATGTGGAATTACATACCCATTTACCAAAACCATGGGTTACTTTGACAAAGCGAATTCTTATCAACAAAAGTTAAATTTGTACAATACAATTTCCGTGTACAATGTTCTTGCGTATAAATTCACAGGTACATATCTATCTCATGGCCCATAGATGTCACAAGGCCCATAGCCCGATGCATTTCGGGACTCGCAGGTCCCTTCTTCAAGGGCAGTTTTCTGTGAACAAAGGAATAATCATCATGTATATTACATATTTTGCTTTATACAGACACAAACTAATTTAAATGCAAGGAGAGTCCCGTGACCAACTTAACGAAAACGAAAAAGAAACAAGAAAAGAAAAAGAGAAGAAGAAGAAGAGAAAAGAAATTCCACTGTGCTCTATATGAGTCGGTTGGTGAGATAGAATAGAAGTAAGACAACTGTCCATACTGTGTCACCACGAAAACCCTAGTACGCCAAAATTGTGAGAAGATGTAATATCCCGAATGGAATGTAAATCACAAGACTTACAGGTGATCGAGTGATATCAATAATCAACCAGAAATACAAACACCCTGAAAAAATTAATGATGTGCTAACCTAAAAGGTGGTAAGTAACGCCAAATAGTACTTGCAGACGTAATCCGTGAATCGAAATCTACAATATGAAGAGAACACTGTATAAACAACCTGCAACAACTGTCACTTACGCCCTCCTTCAATCCCAGATATCAAAACGTCAAAATATCTCTACATCCAATAGATAAACAAACAGATTAATGCGTCCTACGAACACAAAATGTAATTCTACAATAATATCAATAACCAAAACGGCATCCAGAGATCTCTATGCCCAATATAGTACCTAAACAGGTTAATGCACCCAAAGAACAAAACGTTGCATCCTGATAAACACTCACCTCGAGAGTAGCTACAGTAATCGTACCGTGAAGGGAGCAGTAAATCAGATGATCCTAATCCCGTGTCATACTCAATACTCAGGTACTGAAAAAACAGACACCAGCAATACATCATTGTCTAGTACCAAAGACCTACAGTTGTATATATTTAAGAAATGGAGATCTTACTGCAATATACCTTCTGGGATAATAGAGATCTTGTGTTGAAAAAGAAAGACTCGTGTGTAGCAGCCTGACGCTCGAAAATCTGCGAGTGGCGTCTAACTTAATCGCCATTTGTAAAAATAGAGGTAGAGACTGGACTGATCTGCGACCCACGCTAGCAGGGGGAGTATGGGAATTGAAGTTTACCTCAAGATACCTAAACCGTAAAACTAATGAACGTAAAAAATATTTTCAAAACCAAAATATAAAATCTTCAGAAAACGCAAACTAGTAGCGTAGAGTAAATATCACCAAACCATGAAGGCAATGCCTAAACATGTAGGAAAATCATGCAAATTACCGATATGTGCTCGTACTAAAATGTGAGTGCACGGTGAATAAAAATGTGTTAACTAAAAATAAATTTAAAAAACCCAACAAAGTCTGGGCGATAAACTCCTACCACTTAATTCTAGAAAGATATATAAAAATCGGGAGATAAGCTAAAAAACGATCACCAGTGTAAACTACCTACCATGAGTAAAGATTTGTGATACGTGTTACAAGAAAGAACAATATAGTAATAGATATATAGCAGTGAAAGATAATACCAGAATAGGAGTAAGAAGAGGAAGAAAAAAACTAATACAGATAACTGTGTTAATAACCATAACAGTTCTCACATCAACTTTGCTAAACATATAGTATAGTTGATTACAGATGAAAAATGTTATCCATACAATCATTGGACCCTCTGGGGGGAACAAAGTGTACAAATAATCTGCGTCTCAACATATGATATAGTATTACAAATAACAACTCATATCCAATTTATCATTGAGCCCTTTGGGGGACAAAGTCTGCAGGTAATCAATCCAGAAAACCTCTCTTTGCAATAATCTGCTACTATTATCCTGGCCATCATGTTTGGGAACAACTTCAACAATCTGTGCTCTAAGTTGAGATATGTTGTGTTGTGCTTCTAGCCAGTGTGTCGCCACACTTGATGTTTTATTGCATAATCGTATTGTGCTTTTATGTTCAGATAAACGAATTTTAAGTTTGCGTTCTGTTTTACCTATATATGCTTTACCACAAGGGCATTTTAAGCAATATATAATATGAGAAGTATTGCAATCAGAAGTATGTCTTAATTGAATTTTTCTACCTGAAACAGGGTGTGTAAGTATATCGCCAGTGGTTATATTATTGCAATGTGTACAATTGCAACATTTCATGGTTCCTTTAAAGATCTGTTTAATAAGGAACTTATTCGGTGCTTGTATCAAATCTTGCAAATTCCTACCCCGTGTGTACGCAAATGTTGGTTTTTCTTTAAAAATTCCTTTGAATTCAGGTTCATTTTGGAGAAGCTCCCATCTTTTGGTGATAATTTTCTTTATTTGAGGGGAACAGGTTGAAAATTTAGACACAAAAGTAGGTGTTGTTTCTTTGCTCCTTGAGGATTGAAGAAATAACAATGAACGGTCCTTGTTGGCTAATCTGGAAATACTCTTCTGTAAGATATCTGGAGGATATCCTCGTTGTACAAACCGTTGTTTATGTAACTCAATCTTGGCTGTGGCAATAGTAGATTCAGAACATATCCGTTTAATTCGGAGAAAATGTGAGTATGGCAAATTAGAGATAAGACTCCTGGGATGAAAACTAGAATAGTGTAAGGTACTGTTTCTGTCAGTAGGTTTAGTGAAAATTTCCGTAGTTAATTTGTGTTGAGTGAAGTCTTTAATAACTAGCACATCCAAAAAGTTCACCTGTTTGGTACTAATCGTATGAGTAAATTGGATTCTGGGATTTCTAGTATTAAGTTCTTGAATCAGATTTTCTAGATGCTGCAAAGGTTGCATCCAAATTAAAAAAATATCATCAATGTACCTACTATATTGCACAAGGCCAGAGGTCCAATTCGTGTTAGTCAATATGTAGTCATTTTCAAATTTAGACATAAAAATATTGGCATATGCCGGGGCTCCGGAAAAACCCATAGATGTGCCAGTAAGTTGGCCAAAAAAGGTTTCTTGCCATTGAAAATAACTGTTGTGAAGACAGAAAAAAAGAAGTTTAAGGAGAAAGACACTAAACTCGTCCGGCAGTTCCATTTTAAGTAGTGCCCATTCTGTAGCTTCAATTCCTTCTGTGTGCGCTATCGATGTATAGAGTGCTGTGACATCAATGGTACAAAGTATCCAGTTATCTTGAAAAAAGGATCAATGATCTGCAGTTTCTTTAAGAAATCTGTAGTATCTTTTGTGTATGTACACCAGCTTTGTACAAACTTTTGTAAAAAGTGGTCCAAATATTTACCCACTGGATCAAAAATAGAGCTACATCCAGAGACAATCGGCCGGAACGGTGGATCAGTGGGATGTTTGTGAATTTTTGGTGTCATGTAAATTCTAGGTCGTCGTGGATTGCTAGTAATGAGGTAAGATTTCAATTTTGAGTCTATAATACCCATTTGCTCAGCTTGATCAAGTATTTGATGTAAAATAATCTGTAGATTAATTGTCGGATCAGCATCTAAAACCAGATAAGTCATGGTATCTGATACATGCTCGTTAACTTTTTGTACATAAAAAGTGGTGTCCATGACCACAAGAGCCCCTCCTTTATCGGCTGGTTTCAGGGTGAGGTCTTGATTGTTGGCTATTGAACGAATAGTACGTTTTTCATGCTCACTAAAATTAGAATATCTGGGACTTTTATAGTTCAACTTCGCACAATCATGTTTGACAATATTTTCAAAAGTATCAAGGATTTTGTGTGAAACAGGAGCCTGATAGGTGCTTGTTGGCTTAAATTTTGTAGAGATATCTTCTTGCAATTCTCCTGTTTCTTGCATGATATTAGAAAAATAGTGGCGTAACCGTAACTTACGCATGAATTTATAAAGAGAAATGTCAGTGTCTAGTCTTGTAGTTGTTGTGGTGGGAACAAAAGACATGCCTTTATTTAATGTTCTTATTTGTTGTCTTGACAAGGTTATCGATGAGATATTAATGATCAGACTACACTCTTGCCACTGCGCAGAGTTTTGCCCCCTTGTCCTCTCCTGGTTTTGTGGCGTTTTCCCCATTACAGTAGGGTGTAGTAATGGTGGTTGACCTTGATCCGGTGCCTGAGATAAAAAAGGTGTTCTAGAGGTAGTGGGTATTTGGGAATCACCTAGTATTGTGGGTGTAGTTGCCACAACCGTTGCTGGTTTAGATAGAATGGCTTTAGACACTGGAGGTCTGTGAATTGATATGTCTTGGTCTGTCGCTACAGATTCTTCCGAGGAGGAAGTAGTTTTTTATCATTATAGCGTCTTCTAGCGTAAATTTCAGCCCATGTATATACCTCATTGAGCTTATAATCAATGGTGTCCCTGCGGTACTTTCTAATTTTACCTTCTTGTAGTTCTTTATTATACCGTTCCAATTTCTGATTAAGATCTTGCAAAGTAACTGTCCATGTATCAGTTTCCAGTCTCTTTTCTAGTTCATTTTTTAGATTAAATATTTCTTCATCTAATTCTTTAATGGTTCTGGAGAGTTCCTCAACAATTAAAAGAATCAAATCTAATGAACATTTATTCAAAATAGAAAACCATTTATCCATGAATTTAGAATTAAGATGAAATCTAAATAACATGGGGCGAATAGACAAACGTAATCCCCGTGGTATTCTTTTAGCCCTGTGATATTGGACTAGTGTGGACGCGTGTAATCTTTGGTTGAGTTGTCTCCGTGTAAGATATTCAAGTTGTTTAAGTTGTTGGACAGTAGACCCCCCATGAGTATCTACCAGTTTAACTTCCTGTATTAAAGCATATATATCTGATGCTTGCTCGTTAGTGTAAGCAAGAGTAGATGCCCTGTTATCTGTAATGCTAGTAATTGAATCAAATGACGACATTATGCTACTAATGTAATTAGGTGCTGCCTCAAGGTGCCAAAAAGTGAAGAACCTGGTCGTAGAATAGAGGCGCACTCTGAGAAACAATAATATTCAAAATTAATTGTCTAAACCAAGGGTGCAACACTACACGTATGTGTTGGCAACACGCACCATGAAACAGATGAGCTAACAGGTTAGTCCCTGATTGTAGTGTGCACTGTTCCTATTGAACAAAAACGTTCTATATTATTTAACTGTTATTTTTCTTAACAAACCGTACCAAATGATAACTTCTTATATTCATTTAATGTATTCGTTCATTCACGAACATATTGTTACACAAAAATCATATACCTGAATATAATCATTATATTCATCCATGTGGAATTACATACCCATTTACCAAAACCATGGGTTACTTTGACAAAGCGAATTCTTATCAACAAAAGTTAAATTTGTACAATACAATTTCCGTGTACAATGTTCTTGCGTATAAATTCACAGGTACATATCTATCTCATGGCCCATAGATGTCACAAGGCCCATAGCCCGATGCATTTCGGGACTCGCAGGTCCCTTCTTCAAGGGCAGTTTTCTGTGAACAAAGGAATAATCATCATGTATATTACATATTTTGCTTTATACAGACACAAACTAATTTAAATGCAAGGAGAGTCCCGTGACCAACTTAACGAAAACGAAAAAAGAAACAAGAAAAGAAAAAAGAGAAGAAGAAGAAGAGAAAAGAAATTCCACTGTGCTCTATATGAGTCGGTTGGTGAGATAGAATAGAAGTAAGACAACTGTCCATACTGTGTCACCACGAAAACCCTAGTACGCCAAAATTGTGAGAAGATGTAATATCCCATGAAATCAGAGACATTGTAAACACTACATGCACAAAGACTGTGGAGGGCCATCACTATTGTGCCACTGGGACACCCTGGCTCAAACATACCGTCCCACATGGGACTCACGGGGTATGTGACATGACATACACAAACATCACTGTGAAATGTGACCATGACACATGCACAGATATGAACAGTTGCACATCACAGTGGTCACGTACACGTAACACCCAGGATCCTGTCCCCATGAACACGTGCACAGCCTGGGGGTGGCTGCCCACAGGTGACACCCACAGGACAACATGTACACCAACATACACACAATAGGAAATGCAGCCTTACATGCCTTATGATAAGGTTTGGACAGGCTGTCGTGATGTAGGTGTGCCCCTCACTCCCTGGGAGCTATCTGTGGCTGGCATATGTCCATCTGAGACAGGCATGCTGACCTATGCCAGTCACATGTACAGTGATGCGTTGAACCGCAATGGACCGATCGGTGCCTCCGGCCGGCCCATTGCCTTCAATGTGTGCGGGTACGCGTTGTACCCCTGTGCGCGTTGAACTGCAATGGACCGATCGGTGCCTCCGGCCGGCCCATTGCTTTCAATGTGTGCGGGTACGCGTTGTACCCCTGTGCGTGTTGAACTGCAATGGACCGATCGGTGCGCACCCATTGACAATGGGCTTGCCTGGCAACGGACGCGTTTTCGAATTTTGAACGAGTCGGTTGCTGGAAAATCAGTTGGTCACCCACAACAATGTTGCAAAATCATGTATGTCATGAAGTTGAAGTTTTGAAGGATGCTGTGGGCGTGTTTTGGTGCTGCTATTCCATGGATTGGCCAGATTCAGAAGATGCAAACGACTTGGACCTATCACTTTGGACACAAGGGACAGTATCTGCCTCTCCAGCACATATATATTGCTGCCTGTTCCCCTGAGAGCCCACTTGCCTGCACTACATGCTCCAGGACGACATCTGCCACTGCACTGCTGCTGTCTCTGCCCCTCTGGACCCTGCAATGGCACGTACTGTGGAGAGAGCCCCAGCCTTCAGCCTTGAGGAGAACCAGGCCCTGCTGGACAGCCTACTTCCACAGTACAGCAAGCTGTATGGGACACCAGGGGAGCAGGTGAGTGTTCTGTGCACCTCCTTTCTGAATGTGCATTTTGTCTGACTAGCAAGGCTGAAAGTCTGCACGCCACTGGCTAGCAGGCTCACTGAGTAGTTGTCACCCCCCATAGTGTGTAGTGACTTGCACTGGACAGGTATGGTGCAGTGACAGTGCTTCTGAACAGGGTTTTACTCCCCATGCAATGATACCATGTAGTGACTTCTGGAAAACTGTCCATGGGCAGCCGTGCACTGCCTGTGTACACCATGTGCCCCTGTGATTGCGACATGTATATGCAACTGTGTCATGCACGGATATGTTGCATGTGTAGTAATGGCCTTATCACTTTGTCATCCTGACAGGCTTCTGCCCATCGGAAGCATGAGATATGGAAGGACATCGTCCGGGCTGTCCGGTCCGTGGGGGTCTACAAGCGCCGGATCCGCAACTGCCAAAAGAGGTGGCAGGACCTTCGGGGCTGGACCCGGAGGATTGCACGGGTCCAGCTGAAGCTGTCGCCTCCTCGCAGGAGGGGCGGAACACGGACCCTGACCCCCACATGCTCAGGATCCTGGCGGTGGTCTTTCCAGACCTGGATGGGCAGCTGAAGGCCAGAGAGCAGCAAGGAGGGGGTGAGTCAAAGACTGCACTGTGTACTCTGTCTAACATGCTATGTGCCCTCCTCGGGCCTGGTTAAACTGCCACAGTACAGCAGTCATGTTGTCCAGGAGCCATGTCCCTCTATTGTGCACTGCCCACTCCTCATCTGATACCCAGGTGTGGCCCTTACATGCAGGGAATTCTGTCACTTAGGACTGTGTCCTTGCAGTTTGCTTTACTCAAGGTGGGAGACAGCATCTGTTTCCCTGACTCTGTGGTGGGCATCATGGGTGGGTCCATTGCTTACACAATGCCTGTATTCTGACATGTATTCAGCGTGTCACTTTGATCTGTGGTCCAATTGCTGAGCTGATCCACCACATGTGGCTGGGGTATCTGGCACACACCCATGCTGCGGGTGGGAACAATGTTTGGGCCCCAGGAGTATGTATATGACGTGTGTCACACATACTTAGCCAGCTGCCTACAGTCCAGGGCTCATCCCTCATTCATGTGGGGCTGGACAGTCATGGCTACTCCAGGCCATACAATACACTCTGTACTCCCACTCCCGTGTATCAGCTGACACATTGTGCGCAGTGATTTGACCCCTCAGGTGTCTGCCTCTGTGTCAGTGTGCTGTGGATTAGTCGCCAGGACTGCTGTGGAGTTTCTTGGTAGGGGCTCAGCATGCCACTGGAGATGTGACCATAGGAGACGATACTTGTGTGACACATAGGTGTCTGATCAGCTGCCCATGCAGACTGGGGCATGTGAATGTGAAGTTCAGGCAGCTGTTCCCCATGCACAGCAGAGTGTGAGGGGCTCAGGTTCAGAGGGTAGTGTCACAGGTCTCCCATATGTCCAATAGGTATGACCTGGACAAATGAGGGTTAAGAGGATGTGTTGTGGGGGGATGTACATGTGCACTTGTGCAGCTCCAGGACTTGCATTCCCCATGACCTACTATTGTGACACAGTGCAGAGTGTTGTTGTCTGGCTGCAAAGTCATACATCACTGAGACAGTGATGTATGACTTTGCAGTCATGCCTCCGCCATGGCATGTGTCTACTGATTGGTGAGCCTGCAGGGGAGTGACATGTGCTACATGCACACCATAGTGGCGCTGGCTATCAGGACATGGGTGCATCATGGTGTCTGTCGCTGGTATGCATCACATGCATTTCCTATTTGACTCTGGGCATCCCTTTCATCCGGAAACCTGTACTGACTCAGTGGCAAGAGCTGTGATGTGTCCACACCGTGTCCTCTGCACTGTCCAACTACTGTGTACTTGGTGCATGTGTCAACACTGGGGTGTTGCAATCCAACAGACACCAGACAGATGGGTGCAAGGCCATGTGGGATGTGAGTGCCATGCTTGGCATCAGACTGACAATTGACTTCTCCTGTTCAATTAGGGCACTTTTAGCAATGTACAACTGATGATGCCAGGGCTTGCTCTGTGATGTGCTGTGCTCACAGTGGTGTGTGCGTTATGTGCAGGTGACTGATGTCTGTCTGTATCCCCATTGTTTGCAGATACATCCACGGCCACGGAAGGGGACAGCTCCACGGACCAGGAGGAGCCAGAGAGCCAGACTGGGTCAGCAGCCGAGGAGTGGTCGGAGGGACCCAGTGGCACGGAGGGCGAGGGGAGCCACACCGAGGAGTCCTCAGCAGCATCCACCTCAGCTGAGGACCAGAGCAACTCGGAGGATGACTCCCTTGTGGAGGCGGGTGTCAGCAGCCACCACACCCCAGCTAGTGTTGTCTGACTTGGGCACTGCAGTGGCGGACCTGTCCACCCCATCTGCAGGGTCCACTGCAGTTGTGCCGGCACCCACGACATCTGAGTCATGCCCCCCAGTTGTGCCGGCACACACCATGTCAGACACCTCCACTGCAGTTGTCAGTGGCTCTCCAGCACCCACCACCCCTTCCCTGACTCCCCTGGTGAGCCCTGATCCTGTCCCTGCGGTGCCTGGCCTGCCCCCCGGTTGCCCCTCCTAGTGGATTGTCCCTGGTTTTGTGCAGGCATGCGTAGGGTGACATCTGCCAGTGTCACCCTGTTTGAACTTTGACAATGGACTGGCCATTGGCCTTTGCTCTATTTTTTCTGGACGTCGTTATCAAACAACACATATGCTGAATAAAGCAACTTTCTTTTCTCTAGTGCTCATGCTTCAGATGTACATGTTGTTGGTGCTGCTAACCATGCCCTTGCTGCAGTGATGGTGATATCTGGTCTCATGATCATGAAGTGTTACTGTGCAGGAACCCATGTGGTCCAGGGGGAATGTGTCCTATCATGTGGTGTATCCATGTCATCAATAGCAGCATCTGAGGGTGTCATGTGTTCAGTATTTGGCAATGGGTTTCCTACTTACATTGGCAATTTCATATCTGTGGCTTCCACCCCTGCACATCTGTTGTGCCTGCCATCGTTGCATTTGTCTACTTCCCTGACCGTGTTGCCATCTCCAGTGGACATGCAGGTTTGGGCATCAATGGGGAAGGACTCATCCGTGTAGTCAGTGCAACATTGCTATACAAGTGTGTTGGATCTGTGCTGATGATTCCGTTGGCACATCCATGACCAGGCTGATGTGATGGGAGCCCTCATTTGGTGCTAATTGTTGATTGTGTGACCAAGTGCTCAGCTGACATGATGGGGCCCTACTGAGGCAACATATGGCACAGCTTTCCTCACACAGGAGTGGAGTCCCCTCATGGCAGTGTGTACACGTGTGACATTGCCTGCGCCCAAGGTGTGTGTTGTATGTGCATGTCTGTGTGTTCACTTCCATTCATCTGCGCATGCTGTGATCCCTAGTGTTGTACCTGTTTGTGATGCTTGCTGACTTGAGCTATGTTCCCCCAAAGTCTTCTCCCTGTGTTCTCTGTGATGTGGGTGCATGGCACATTACTGGTCATCAGGGTGTCACCCATAGGTGTGTTTTCGGTCAGGGCTGAGTTTGTGTGCAGACGCAGATGGGTCACAGTCAGGTTTCCCCTTGGCACTTGTTGTTTGCCCCTGTCATGTGATTTCCAGTTTGTGTTATCTTTCAGTGATTGTGACACGTTGTGTGTGTGACTGCTGGCACTCCTCAGGGTCCGGGCTGCAATGTTGGTTGTTGTCTATGTGTGTTCTTTGTGGGTGACCTTGGCTTCTTCATTGGTGTGTGACTGTGGCTGGGATCCCATTGGTCGGTGTGGTATTGCCGTCATGTCCATGTACAGCGTAGTGTGCCGTGTGTCAGACATTCAGGAGTCTTGTTGAGTGTCCATGTGTGATGTGTTTCTACACCTTGGTTCCCACCCACCACCCTGGAATAGTCATGGGTGCATGTGCAATGTCACCAGTGCATGTGTACTTCACTGCTGCACATTGTCAGAGGTCGAGGGGTGTGGTGTTGAGTGTGTGCAGATGAGAGTTGTTGCCCGGCTAGGCCCCTGCCTCCATGTTGGCCTTGGCTTACTGGCCATGCTGATTGATTTGTGCTTGTGTAGGTGTGATGGTAGTTAGTTGCTCAGGACACCTGACTGTGGTTCACAGTGTGAACGACATTTAGCTTTGTCATCACAGTGGTATTTTTATTCAGCCCAGGGTCACCACATTGTGGGGGCCCTGGGGGTGGTGCTGTGGTGTGTCTGTGTCTTGCTGTGTCAGTTGTTGTTCCTACGTGCCTGTGTGACATGTGTGTTTTGTGCTCCCTCTCACCTGACAATGCCTGCTTGCCCACATAGGGGATTTGGATCCATGAGTTACCTTAGTGTGGCAGTGTATGCACATCTGTATGATTGGTATTCAGCTCTCCTCATGTGTTGTGTGGTTGCCTGGGGACACTGGCACCCCCACCCTCACCTGCTGTGTATGATGACAGTGTTGGTCTGCCTGTTTGTGTTTGTGCATCTGCACCACTGCATTGGCATATCTTGGGTGTGCCATTGGCTGTATGTTGTTTGGTGTGTTTCCCCTGCTGTCCCTGGGACTCCTAGGTCATCGGTCAGCACAGTGATCATGGTTTGTGTGTCCCATTGCTGCCATGGTATGGTATCTGTTCACCTCACATCTGCTGTCTCCACAGGATATCTGCATTTGTGTGCCCATTGGTGCAAATATGTGGTTCTGCATTCTGATGGTCACTTCTGTCATTGTGTCATTGATGACTGTTGACGGTCTCAGCCCCCATGGGTGTTGTTTGTCTGCACATGGCCAAAGGAATGTTTCATTTGCACTGCAGTATTTGGCTCCCCAATTTATGTTGCAATGGGACACATACACTACTTTGCCACAGATGAGTTTTTGGTTCTGTGACCAGGAATGATCCATGCAGTTTGGCAGTTGCAGCTCTTTCTTTGTCAACAATTACCTTTTGGTCACTGTGATGATGAGGGTGTAGACCCCATTGCCACAATGGTCAAAATGTGCTTCAGCTATGGACCCCACACTTGCCTTTTGGTCACTGTGATGATGGGGGTTTAGACCCCATTGCCACAATGGTCAAAATGTGCTTCAGCTATGGACCCCACACTTGCCTTTTGGTCACTGTGATGATGGGGGTTTAGGGCCCCATTGCCACAATGGTCATGGGCTGCTTGCATTGTGGGTGCCACACACATATATGTGTGGCACATGTGCTAGGGGGTCACATTGTATGTTCAAAGTCATGTTCGGTGTTGTAGGCATTTGACACAGCCTACACACGCTTGTCATGGTGGTGGGGGATGTCTTAATCTTGCATTCCCTAGGTTGTGGTGTGCTTGTTGTGTCATGCATTGTCCATCCTATGAGTGGGGGTGGTAGTAGTGGTAGGCATCCAGCCCCCGTGGGTGAGGGTGGTAGTAGTGGTGGGCATCCAGCCCCCCTGGCTAAGGGTGGTAGTTGTGGTAGGCATCCTGCCCCCTGGGTGAGGGTGGTAGTAGTGGTAGGCATCCTGCCCCCCTGGGTGAGGGTGGTAGTAGTGGTGGGCATCCTGCCCCCTGTCTAAGGGTGGTAGTAGTGGTGGGCATCCAGCCCCCCTGGCTAAGGGTGGTAGTAGTGGTAGGCATCCTGCCCCCTGGGTGAGGGTGGTAGTAGTGGTAGGCATCCTGCCCCCCTGGGTGAGGGTGGTAGTAGTGGTGGGCATCCTGCCCCCCTGTCTAAGGGTGGTAGTAGTGGTGGGCATCCAGCCCCCTGGCTAAGGGTGGTAGTAGTGGTAGGCATCCTGCCCCCCTGGGTGAGGGTGGTAGTAGTGGTGAGGCATCCTGCCCCCCTGGGTGAGGGTGGTAGTAGTGGTGGGCATCCTGCCCCCTGTCTAAGGGTGGTAGTAGTGGTGGGCATCCAGCCCCCTGGCTAAGGGTGGTAGTAGTGGTAGGCATCCTGCCCCCCTGGCTAAGGGTGGTAGTAGTGGTAGGCATCCTGCCCCCCTGGGTGAGGGTGGTAGTAGTGGTAGGCATCCTGCCCCCCTGGGTGAGGGTGGTAGTAGTGGTAGGCATCCTGCCCCCCGTGGGTGAGGGTGGTAGTAGTGGTGGGCATCCTGCCCCGTGGGTGAGGGTGGTAGTAGTGGTGGGCATCCTGCCCCCTGGCTAAGGGTGGTAGTAGTGGTGGGCATCCTGCCCCCCGTGGGTGAGGGTGGTAGTAGTGGTGGGCATCCTGCCCCCTGGCTAAGGGTGGTAGTAGTGGTGGGCATCCAGCCCCCTGGCTAAGGGTGGTAGTAGTGGTAGGCATCCTGCCCCCTGGGTGAGGGTGGTAGTAGTGGTAGGCATCCTGCCCCCCTGGGTGAGGGTGGTAGTAGTGGTGGGCATCCTGCCCCCTGGGTGAGGGTGGTAGTAGTGGTAGGCATCCTGCCCCCCTGGGTGAGGGTGGTAGTAGTGGTGGGCATCCTGCCCCCTGGCTAAGGGTGGTAGTAGTGGTGGGCATCCAGCCCCCTGGCTAAGGGTGGTAGTAGTGGTAGGCATCCAGCCCCCCTGGGTTGGGGTGGTGGTGCGCATTCAGGCCCCTGTGTGCATATGTGGCATTGGTGATGGGCATCCCGCCCCTATGGTGCTGCTGTTGCTGGTGTAAGTATATTCAGATTCCCCGTGTATGTGTGTGATGTGTCGTGTACGTGTTGTATGTGTTTTGTGGTTGGTGTCTGGCTTACCTTCTGCGCCGTACGCGTCCGTGCCTGTTCCGGTAGTAGATGTAGAATATTGGTATGATCGGGACGAAGGGATTCATGGTTGGTTCGTGTCGTTCGTCCTTCTCGTTGCTTCGCGTCGTCCTCGTCGCTTCGTCCTCGTCGCTTCGCGTCGTCCTCGTCGGTGCCGTGTTCGTCTCGTAGCCGTGGATTGTGTTGTGGCGCGAATCGGAGCTTATGTGCGCCTCTCCCGGATGCTTTGACGTGCCGTGCGTAGCGACGGGTTCGGCGCGTACGGGAAGCGCATCGTACTTGTCCGGCCGGACGGGGCTGCATTTTTCCTTCCGTGCGACTCGATTCGGCGTTTCCGGATTCGCCTCGGTCGGAGAACAGGACCTGGTTTGGGTGAGTACGGCTCGGCCGGAATTTTTGCTGTTGTGCGCATCGTACTTGCTCGTTCGGTGTGCTGTACGGATCGGTCGGGAAACAGGCTTTCGCATGGCTTTTTTCCCGGCCGAATAGTATTGGGTGCGCCTCCGACCGAGATCGGAATCGGCCCCTTAGTGTTATTGTTGTTTATATTTCCATATATTTAATTAATATGTCTATATATATATATATATTTATTGTTTTAATAAAAATATATTAGACAAATTAATTAATTTTGTGACAATATAAAAATTATATTTATGCATTTTAATTAATTTTACAGAAAAGTATTAAATATTTTAAACTGGATTTCTAATTTATAGTAGGCTTTTGGCAATTATTTCTAAGTATTCTAGGCCTTTTGTTGTTGGATATAGTCTGACTTGATGTTGTAAGTATTCAAACATTTGTTTAGTTTGTTTGGATAGTTTAGGCCTGATTTGTGTTACAGATTGCTCCATTCTTAGCTGTTGGTAGCTCTGTTCTTTTTGGAGGGAGAGTAGGAGTTTGTGTAGAGTAGGTGGACCTCGTACTGTTGTTGCTTGGAAGGCATTATGCCAACCTTCAACAGCATTGTTTGTTTTTGCCTCTTGGTTTAGTGTGCTAAGGTATACATTCCACCATGGAATTTGGTATTTTGGTTGCCTTCTATGTCCTGATCTATGGAGTCTTCCCACCCAGGTATCTTCAAAATAGTCTAGGAGGGGACTTAATTTTTGTTCGTGTTGCTGGTAGTAAGGACTTTCTATTAATAAGTTGTAATGTTCGGCCACGTCAGTAACTGGGATGTAGGCCAGTGCTATACGTTTTTTTATTTGGTATGCGAATGAACTGTTTGTCGCATATTCAACACTTAGGGCCCGATTCCGTTCTCGCTAGGAAAGCTCTCCGTCCGACTCGGATCCGGAGGGCTTTCCGAGCGTGACGTGCTCCTGAAGTCGGAACGAGCGAGTACGATGCAGCCGTATGGTTACGGACTCGCTTCGCTCTGACTCCCATTGGACTCTACGGGAGCCTGTGTACAGACACGTACACAGGCACCCATAGCAGAAAAGGGGTGGGTGGGGAAAAGCGTACACCCTGTGGCGGGCACCCCATGGTGCCCGCCGCACTGTGCATGCTTTGATCGGGGGGGGACCCATGGGCACCCCGCCATGATAGATTCGGAGGGCCCCGGGTGAAGGGGGGCCTGGTACGGCCCCCCGAAGTACGCTTCCGACAGCCGTTTCGTCTCGCTGAGACCGAGGCGAAGTGGCTGTCCGAATCGTGCATCGTACTTGCTCGGTCGGAAATCGGCTCCATTGCGCGGCACGATTCGTCTACAAACGAGACGTACGGATCGGTTCGGGTCCGGAAACGATTCGGGGCCCGATTCCGATCTCGGCCGGAAGCGCACCGAAAACGATTCATCCGGAAAAAATACGAGCCGAACGCGGTTTACCCGACCGATTCGTACAGTCGTCCGAGCGAGCAAGTACGATGCGATTGAACGCGAAATCGCCGACCGACTCGTTTCCGGGTCCGAAACGCTCCGTCCGACTCGTTCGCACTCGATTTGTACCGCGCAATGGAGACGTTTTACGACCGAGCCAGTACGATGCACGATCCGGACAGCCGGATCGAGTCGGAGCCTCCGACACGAAAAAGCTCTTGGAAGTGGACTTCGGGGGTCCGTGCCGGACCCCCCTTCACCCGTAGCCGTACGAGTCGGACACAGGGGGACCCATGGGTCCCCCCTATACATGCGTGTACGGCACGGATGGCACCAACGCTGCACCCACTACAGGGGGCCCCTTGTGCGCAACGTACCCATTGAGTCAATGGGAGCCCATGTACACGTCGTACGACCGGCTCCCATTGACTTCACTGGGAGTCCGACCGAACCGAGTCCGGCAGCATACGGCCGCATCGTACTCGCTCGGTCGGACTGCAGGGGTCCGGCTCGGTCGGAAAACAATCCGGATCCGGATCGGTCGGAGAGCTTTCCGACCCAGATCGGAATCAGCCCCTCGGTCGGCGCTTACGCGATCTTCGCATCGTACTTGGTCGTTCGGACTTGTGTACGATTCGGCCGTAAACAAGGGCTACGGATCGGGTCCGGTAAAGCCAAATCCGATTCGGAGGCCTTCCGAGTAAGATCGGAATCGGGCCCTTAGTGTTGATTTCTGAAGCTGTCTCCATATACACTGATTGAAATGATAGTAGCAACCCTGAATTGATGTGTGTGGGTAGGATTTTAGAATTGCATTTATCACTGCCTGCTCAAAATCAATAATTATTTTCTGTGGAAAATAATTATTTGTTTCTTGTTTAATTTTAGTTAGTACTTCCATATATGTGGAGTTTTGTTTATTGGGTAGTAAGGCGTAGATAAAAGGGATGTTAGTGTTTTGATATAGGGCATGGAAAGTGTAAAATTGATAGAATGGTTTGGGACAAATTTTAAAAGTCCCGTCCATCATCCATGTTTCTGATTGTTGTAGTTTTATTAAATTATTTGCTGTTGCCAACATAATTATTCTTTTCTCTTTGGATTTGTTGTCATAAAGAACAAAGGGTTCTTCGTTATGAGTTATAGATAGTTCTGGGGGAATTACTACCTCTTCAAATGTTTTTGGGGCAGGTGTGGTGGTCGTTGTGGCTTTTTTTGTTCAAGATATAGTTCTTTTAATGAAGAAATAGAGGGCATTTGGCCAGTAGCATGTTGGGGTACTTTGGGCAGCATCTCCTTAAGTATTTGAGTTGTAGATTTTTGTGAGCTAGTACTGGCTTCTTTAATGTCGTCAAGGGCATTCCTAACCTCAATTTCAGTAACATATGGGGGGTGGTTATGCTCCGTTACATACAAAACTGTTGTTTTTCTAGATGTTGCCCTCCCATAACACTTATTTGAATAGTACTTGCTACATTTCCAATTTACTTTAAGTCCACTTTGCTTTTCCTGGGTATAGACATACCCCATGTAGCATAACAAAAACGTTCCTTTCTGGGAAGTGATAAATTGGGCGCCTTCTGTCATTGTGATGTTTTAAATGCTACGAAAAATGTATATAAAAATTAATAAATGAATATTGTACGTTTTTTAATTAATACATACACATTATTATTAATATACTTACAATGTTGATTTTGAGGTTATTTTGAATGGAGATGTCCTTTCTTTGTTGGTTGAATTCTGTTTTGTTGATGATGTTTTTGTTGGTAGAGTAAAACATATTTTTTATTATTTTGTTAAATTGTATATGGTGTGGGGTGGGGGTTTGGGATGAAGTTGGGGTTTGTTTGGGTGTTTTAGATAATTTAAAAAAAGCATTTTGCTGAATACTTACTTTATTTGTTAGATGATTTTAGAAGCTGGTCTGTAATTGTTTGGATGCTTTGAGAATTATCTGTAGAGGAGACATAGATTGAAAAAATATATATATTAATTATTTGTGCATGATAAATAGTTGTTTTTGAAGATTAGCATTAGTGTTATATTATAAATGGCATTTTACTTACATTTTAAAATAGGAAATAGATTTTTCTTTAATGAAGTCCTTGCTTCTGGCAGCAATACGGCAGAGTTTCTTTTTCTTGATTCTTTTTGGTTTGATGTGTAAAATAAGAATAATTTTTCTTTCTTTATATAGTGTTTAATTAATTGTTTGTTTAATGTGATTGGTTTATTTTTATATTGTGTGTATTTGCTTGGTTGATATTTATTGTTTTAATTGTTTTGGTAGTTGGTTTCCATATATGGAAAACGCTAATTAGGAGTCAGTTAGTGTTTTTTTTTTTTTTAACAGGTTGAATCCTTTAAATGTGTATTATAATCTATGTGATGTAAAATAATGTGTGCATATTATTTAAATGTAAGATTTAAATAGTTATTAATAGTGTATTTATGATTTAATGTTTTATAATATGTTTTACTATTTTTTAAATTGATTGTATTTGATTTATTTTGTATGCAGTGTATGTTTATTGATTGAAATATATTTATGGAGTTAAGTTTTGTTTGTTTTATCTGTTTGTAAGTGGTCGATATTTTTAAAAAAACGATAATATTGCTGTCTATATTATTGTGATCGATATTTTTCACATGTAGATTTTTAAACTATGTCCGATATTTTGAATAAAGATATTTATGTGTTCGATAATAGTGTTATCAATATTATTATTTGACGATATTTTAGTGTCGATAATAGTGTATTATTTTAATTAAGTATAGGTTATCGATATTAGTGTACTCAATATTTTTGTGTCGATAAAAATGTAGGTCGATATTGTGTCTGTCGATATTATGTCAATGATTCGTTGTAAACCACTCTTACCTGTCCCAACGGGTGGGATAATCCTCGCCTCTGTGTCCTTAATAGAATCTAAAATTCTCGTCACGAATGCTGGAAAATTTTGTATTCTATGGCAGGACCGGAGGCTCAGATTATGCTGGTTCAAAGCTGACCAACAACGACAGAAGAAACATGTGCAATAGGTTTATAATAAAATACTTTAAACATTGAATCGGAGGACCAATCCGCTGCCTTCCAAATATCCTGATCTGGATCCCATAATAAAAGCTTTAGAGGCCATAGCACCCCCTCGCTGAATGCACTCCATACACAGATACATCTATACCTGCTTCAGCCATCACCCATTTGACCCAACAAGCCAAAGTGGCCCCCGATACTGGGCGAAAGGGTTTCTGGATTGACAAGAGTAATGGTCCTAAAGGATCTGTTCTGTGAGACAAAGTACGTTCTTTATAGTTCTTAAAACATTTCAAGACACATAATTTATCAGTATGAGGAAAGGCAGAATACTCAACTGAGCGGGTATAAACCCGGCAGCCACCAATGAAAGGCCTTCAATTCGTTCATGTCTCCTGAGATCGTCCAAACCATGTGTATTAGCTGATCCTGAAGGACCAATAGATGCGGGGAGCCCACTGGGTCCTGGAGTAACTGCGGAAAAACAGGCAGTTGAAATGGCAGATCCACTGACAACTCCAGAAGAGTCGGAAACCACGATTGTGTCTTCCATAGTGGTGTGACTAATATCAATGATGCTGACTGCCGCCGGACCTGAGCCACTACCCTCGGAATTAATGCAAAGGGGGGGAAGGCGTAATTCTTCTGAGATCCCCAGTGATAAAGAAACGCATCTGTTCCCAATGCCATCGGGTCCGGTCTCCAGCTGTAGAAGCGGGGAAGTTGGGTGTTGAGACGAGAGGCAAACAGATCTATCTGACATGGGCCTCGAATAAGCATGATCTCTTGAAACACGGCAGGAAGGAGCTTCCAGTCGCTGAAATCCCTCAGGAACCTGGAGTTCCAATCTGCCACTTGGTTGTCTTTGCCGGGGATGTATTCCGCAACTATCCTGATCTTCTGTGCTAGGCAGAAGTGCCAGAACTCTCGGGCAATGTTGGCTAACAGACGGGATCTCGTACCTCCCAGGCGATTTATGTACCTCACCGCTGATATATTGTCCATCCTTAGGAGTATGCAACAATTGCTCTTCAGTGGGGAGATCGACCTGATGGCAAATGAGCCTGCTAACAAATCTAGACAATTGATGTGTAATTTTAATTCTTTTGCTGACCAACGGCCGCCTGTAGCAAAGTCTCCGCATCTTGCGCCCCAGCCCCAGCGACTGGCGTCCGATTCGATAATTACATCGGGAGACGCTCCGAAAATGGCCTTGCCATTCCAGGCCTCCATATAAGTTAACCATCATTACAGTTCTTCTTGAGCTTCTTGTGACAGAGCAATCAAGTGGTCGTAACTTAACTTTTGTTGAAGGTAATGAATCTTGAGGCGTTGTAACGCTCTGAAATGAAGAGGACCAGGGAATATTGCCTGGATCGAGGATGCCAGAAGACCCACAATCCTTGCCAGGGACCTCAAAGAAACCATCCGTCTCGACAGTGTAGATCGTATTTCCCTTTTGATGGATTTGATCTTGGTTGCAGGGAGGAGCAGTTGAGCCTTCACTGAGTCTATTTGAAAACCTAAGAAGTCCACCTGTTGGGACGGTGTCGTCATGGATTTTTTTAGATTGATTACAAAACCCAACTCTTGAAGTAGAGAAATTGTCCATTGTAAATGAGTGCACAACTGGTTCTGATCTTGTGCCAACAGAAGCATGTCGTCGAGATAAACAATCATGCAAACTCCCATTTCTCATAGACGAGTCACTACTGGCTTCAACAGCTTGGTGAACACCCGAGGGGCTGATGAGAGACTGAAGGGGAGAGATTGGTATCAAAACCACTGACCCTTCCATTGAAATTGGAGATATTTCTGGTGCGGGGGAAATATTGGAACTGTTAGGTAAGCATCTTTTAGGTCCAAACGTACCATCCAATCGTTTTCTAATAACAGGTCTCTTAAAAGATGGATCCCTTCCATCTTGAAATGTCTGTAAACTACGAAGGGGTGGAATTCTCTGAGATTTAACACTAATCTCTGTCCTCCTCCTTTCTTTTGTACCAAGAAGACGTTGCTGCAAAAACCTTCTGGAATGAAGGTTCCCGCAGGAATAGCCTGCTTTGTCAAAAGTTCTAGTAGTTCGGAGTCTATAAAAGACTGTTCTTGTAGGGAAAAATGGAGAGGAGTGGGAGGAGTCTGTTGAATGGAAGCACAGATTAACTCTATTTGATACCCCTGAACAGTGTTCATGATCCACGCATCTGAGGTGATCTTTGCCCAATTGTACACAAAATGCATCAGTCTGCCCCCCAAGGGAATCGAAGGGAGAAAAGGATTTGTTACCTGAAGATTGGGCATCATTGTTCCTGAAACCTCAGTTGATCCCTCTGTTGTATCGGCCACGGAAACCCCGAGATCTAGTGGGGTAGTTTCCGGCTTGATCTGGCTCTTGTGTATAACCCCTGCGTCTAGGGGCGAAGCCACTTTGAGGACTTTGTTGATTGTAGCGGCTGGCCGAGCATCCTCTGCCACGACCGGCCCTACCAGTGAGGGGATGGAATACTCTCTTGAGGGAGGACTGAGATTTGTCTAGAGAAGTGAAGGTGTTAACGAATTTTGCGATATCCTTCACGAATCGTTCGCCAGATAGTTGGCCTTCCGCTAAAGGACCTGGTTCGGCTGAGGCCAATTCCACTAGTTGCGGGTCAATTCTTAAGAGGACCGACTTGCGCCTCTCGGAAGAAAGTGCGCAGGTCGCATTGCCAAGGAGGCAAATCGCTGTCTGGGTCCATCCAGCTAGGACTTCCGGGTGAATAGCTGCACCCGTCTCTTGGGCCTGTAATGCTAATTCCAAAATCTTTGCCAACAGACCAGAGACATCGAGTAACTTTTTCTGGCAGGCCCTCAGAGCCCTATCTATACCTTTCTTGGGATCCTTCTTATATTTTTTTAGAAAGGTCTGCATGGATGTGTCTATTTCAGGGGTCAAGGCAGTTTTGTTCGGGAGGTCTCGGCGGGGTCACTCTGATCTAAGACGGGCTCTAACTTCTTTATCGAAGCTCTTGCGCAGATTAGTCTGCATATATTCCGCCACCGCCGGGGCGGATACCCAATCTGAAGATCGAGGATGGACAATACTAGAAGGATCAAAAGTGAAGGGGGATGGAGTAACGGGGGAGAGAGCGTGCTTGCGTTTCTTGGCGCGCTTGCGCGGGCGCGATTCCTGGGAGGAATCTGTATCAGTGTCTGTCTCGGTCTGGGGGGTTGGAGATGTTAGGCAATGGGGAAGGGGCCAGAGGGTCGACATTGTAATCGTGGTCTTTGGCTTTGTGTAATTTGGAATAAATTGTAACATGGGGCCAAGATGGGCCTTGGGGCTCAGAGGGCGGGAGGGGTAGGGGTTGGATTACCAGGCGGAGTATTCGGGGCGGCACTTACCAACTGATACAGGCGGAGGGAGATAGGCAGAAGGGCAGAGGAGAGAGCCTTGTCTAATTTTTTGTCTAAAGTTTTGTCAATGAGGGGCTCCATATTCTCGTCATAGTAGTAGTCCTCATCGTCTGCAGGGCCATATGCAGCTAGTTCTTCCTCATAGACTTCACAGTCTGACATCTTAAAGAATATATTATTATATTCCACTCAAAATCCCCAGTGGGAAGCCAATTTTACGACCTTGACCAGCTTGAGAGACAGGGTGTCAAATGGGAGCAAATGCTTGGACAGTGAGGCTACAGAAGGTATCAAAACCCCTGTTGTGCTAGGACTAATGGGGAGCAGCTACCCCCTCCTGCCTAATTAAACAAAGGGTTTTCCAAAACGTTTCTTAGGCTGTTGTTATATCAGCCAAATGTGAGAATAAACTGCAGGAAATACAGAAAAAATGCCCAGAAACGTCTTAACTGAGGCCCGGTACCGGCACAACACTGTTGATACTGCAATCCCTCAATTGTTCTAGCCCGGGGAGAGGCGTCAACCAGGGTGCGTGTCGGGAGTCTGCAGTCGCATGCACTGATGCGTCCAGGCTCCCGAGAGGAACGCGATCCTTTACGTGACCTCGCTCCCGGGGGGGGCAGGCCCGCCGATAGCGCGAGGAGCGCGCGGGTAAACGGCACAGCCGCTTCAGTGAAAAGCAGTTAACTAGTGCTTAACGAGCATAAAAATAAATCATTTGAGAGCAAGACAAGAACAGCGCAACACACGCTGATGAAGCTGCAAGTCAAGTGTATCGTGCGCAGTACGCGGAGTGAGCGCTACACCGCTAGCAGAGCGTCGGTATTAAAAACTTAAACAATTAACCATGAAAGCAATTAAACATATACATTACAATCCTTAATGATGAGCAAAATAACGAGGCATTTATCTTGACTGCGGAGCAGCAAAGAAAGAGGCAGTAAGATGGTGCCTCGCTATTTTGTATACTATGGACTGTTCGGATTGGTTAATGAAGGAGGCGTGGTTCAAAGCCTCATGGGACATGTAGTGTTTTATGTGATTTACAGTTTTTTCATTGGCTGCTGTTTTGAGTAGTAAAGAATTGAGAAGCATAATCTGAGCCTCCGGTCCCGCCATAGAATCTGACTTTCGCTCTGTGCGAGGGAGGGTCAGTCAGGGAACAGTTTGACAGACTTGCAGTAAAGCGCATGCGCCATGTCGCTTTTAATTCAGGGCTTGCCTTCTTCTAGCCCTGGCCTACATCACCTCTTAGGACTGCGGGGCCACTGGGATCCCCTCCCCCTCACCCCCCTTGACGTGGGCACCCTCGCTGATTGAATGCATCCTGAGCGCTTCAAGTTTAAGCCCTGTGCTGCCTGAGGCTGTATGTCACTCAGCGAGGGTGCACCTTCAAACTCATCACAGGCTGGGGTGGGACCTGCTGATCCCACCTCAGCCCGTGACAAGTTGGGAAAGGATGAAGGAGGGAGGGCAAACCAAGGTGCATGTAACAAGAGTCATTAGTGATGCCTGGTCACACGTTTTAAACAGATTAGTATGCTGGTGTTTGTCTTGCTGTCACGCTGGCCAGGATTTACTGGTCAAGATCCCCTAAACTTTTCCTTGGGTGAGTAATGTAACTGGTTCTCAGGTAAAGCGCCCCAATACTTTCAGATCAATTTCATGCTATATAAGGCTAAAACAAAATAAAATAGAGTACTCCTCTGGGAATGCCCTGATAACTTTAACTGTTCTGATATTCTGTATGGCTGGGAGCAGGTGGAGGCTTGCAACGAGGTCTCAGGGCAGTGAATGATGTTCTGAACAAACTGTTATTCTCAATCTCAGCCTTACTGTAGTGTGGACAATACCACACTTACACTTTACAAAGCACAGTTATTTGCTGTCCATTGCCTGCTGCCTCGCACAGACAGTGCTCATTTGTTATGTATTATGTTATCCAGGTAATCAAGCACCAAACAAAACCCATGAGAAGTTTTGAATCAAGGCGAATTACAGAGGGAAGACGAGATATTCCCAGGTCGCTGTTCAGTTTATTTTCAAGCATTGTAAAGCAGTGGCAAGATGATTTATTCTGCTGCAATTGTTCCCTGGAGTCTGGCAGCTGCATCATCTCTGATGTAGGAGGAGAATCACAGCGAGATAGACAAAGGGATGGAAGTAGGTAAGTAGTGGGAGAAGTAGACTGGGGGAATGATAGAGGGATGAGGCAGTTTCTTTGAGAAGGAAATGAATACATAGAAAAACAAGCATTGGCATAGCCAATAGGTCTCGCCTTTGGGACCTTATAAGTGTTTAGTTATCCAGCACAATATCCTTGGTGCAACAACATCAACTGTTGCATGGCTAAACACTTATAAGGTCCCAAAGGCGAGACCTATTGGCTATGCCAATGCTTGTTGGAACTGCCGGTGCTCAGCACTGGCAAGACCTGGGCCACTTTAAAGCCCTGATTGCTGGCACTTATCAACATCAGGTAACAGGTACTGAATGACTGTGAGTGTTCCATTTGAGCACCGATTTTGATTAAACCCTTACAAAGAAGTGAACGAGGTATTGTGGATAGCCACAAAGATGTTCTAATTTGGACTGCAAGTGTTATTACAATTCTTTGCACTGTGCCTCCAAGTCACTCATTTAAGCCATATCGTTTATTTCTCGTGATAGCGTTTTCTGTCATCCAGGCCACTATTCATAAGATAATTCCCTCTGCTTTATGTCCCGTGCAAGGTTATCAGATAACTATCACTGACATATCACGTCAGCAAGGGCTTTAAGCAGACGCGGTCCGTGTAGGAGTGCCGGCCGGGCGGTGACGTGGTGCGGGGAGGGGCAGGGTGGGGGTAGCAGTCGGATTACGGACCAATACAGGTAAGTAAACATTTAAATCAATAAAACGAATTTCGTTGAGAGCGCTGCATCGCCAAATGCGATGCAGTGCGCGCAACGAAATTCGTTTCATTGATTTAAATGTTTACTTACCTGTATTGGTCCGTAATCCGTAATTTGCTACCCCCCACCCTGCCCCTCCCACGTCACCGCCCGGCCGGCACTCCTACACGGACCGCGACTGGCTTTAAGTAGGCCGGGTCCTGCTGGTGCTCAACACCAAAAGTTCTAAAAAGAAGGTGCAACGAGGGTCCAATTTTGCCCTCACCCTCACGGTTCTCAATATAAGAAGCTGACAGTGCCCGTCTGAAGGTCTGCCCACTGCCTCCCGGTATCAACATGAAAATAGAAAACAGGCAATGCTCAAAAATACATGCTGATATAGTGACGGGAGGTTTATTTCGTTTGCAACAACTAGGAACTCATTTGTGTAAATCGGTGAAATGACTGGGGAATAAAAATAAATGCAGAGCGTGTTTGCATAATTATACTCATTTCAATGACATACAAAATTAGGTTTTTTACAAAGACGCAACATAGTTTCTTCAACTAGAAAGAAAATGCCCTACAAAATCGTTTTTGCTGGTGTAAATGCTGAAACTAACATTGAAGTGGCTAGAGAAAGAAAGGGAGCAAGGCTCCGTGCGTGCCACAAGCACCAAAACGCCTAGGTCCTAGTAAAAAAACACTTATATCTCTGTTCTAATTCCTCGACTGAACCCACGGTGACGAGTAACAGTAATTCTTGGGACTTGTGGGTTATCTTGCATGCCAGTGCCTATTGCACTTGTGATGTGTACCACCCCTCCCAAGTAACCTGTCAACCTCCTCCAGTCAATATGCTTAATAATAAACCCAAGATGACTTTCCTTCTCCTATTGCAGTCTCTCATCGTACTCTTTTCTATATGTGCATCGTACTAGGTAGATTTGCACGCTGTAAATTAAATACCTACACACAAGTGTGAGTTGAAGGCTGGGATATGTCATGGGAGTTGAAGTCCCTAATTCTGAGAGAATGCGCATGAATACTCTATAAAACTGGACGCTCCTTGTAGCCCTGCATATAGGAGTGGAAGTTTTAAGTTTGTTTTTTCTAAACTCGGGTCACAGATAAAGGTTATTGGCTATGTGTGCGTGGACCACCGTATAGTTGTTGTGAATGAATGGAAAAAGTTCGTGTCATTGTGGTTTGCGAGTTTCCGGAAGGTCATGTTATGGAGCGTGTGAAGGGAAACATCTGAACTTGTACATTGGCAAGTGGAATCCCGGCCATGCTACCAAAGTGTGAACGGAAACGAGTGTACTCTTGCACGTCAATGAAGTCTCAGGTTATTCTGCATATGAAAACAGAACCAATGGGAGCGGAGGACCACGTAATTGTTTAAACTCCCGTTATAGTGTTCGCGACTACAATACAGTTTTACTGTGCACGTGTGTGTGCACAACCCTGTCACTCTGCAACTGTAAGTAAAAGCCCCTTCTCATGTTATTTACGTGCGAGGAGGTCTAAGGATATCATGGTTTCTCTTGGTTGGTTAATATATTTGCCTACCCTGGGTCTCCCTCATTAACTGGTAGTGGCTATTGTCACCCTCAAACACTGCCTGTGTCGTAGCTGGCTGGGACTCCCTCGCACGGTGGCGGGGTCACCCCAATAGAGCGATTACGCGCTTGCCCTCTCTTATCCCCCCAGATCCCAAGCTTGAGCTGAGACCGGTCCAAGTTCTGCACGTAATCTCCCAGGAACCGGTTCAGGAGGTCGGCGACCACCGACTCCAGCACCATAGTGACAGCTGCTGCGGGCGCACTCCTGCTCACACTGTTGGAGCCTCCCTCTGCCCGCCCTGACAGCCCCACCGCGCGCCCCCGCTCCTGATAGCCACTTCGGGCGCGCATCACGCGGCTGCGCACGAGCCCTCGACCTGCTTTTGACAGGCGTAACAACACTAAAAGCGCGCTGCCCCTCATACCAGTGTGAAACTGAACGTGGCCGCGCGCAGCCTTTCAGTCTTGTGACGTAAGGTGAAGGAGTGCGCCGACGCCGTTGATCACGAACGAGAAACCCATGAGAAAGATTAGACATAGAAACAAGAATGCGCAGTTCTTAATGCAGCGTTCGGGCGAAAGACTTAGTTACGTTGTAGCTGCCCAAAATTAAGTTACAACTTTGCAATTAATGTTGTGAATCCGCCAAAAGCAAAACATATATTTTGTAAATATTTAAGAAGAAAGTAGCTTTCGGAAAGTGGTGTTTAAACTGAGAGTTTGTTATTAGCAGATGCAATCACAATCTAATTGACCTTCACGAGGAGAGGAGGAGGCAGCAGGGGGAGGGGAGAGAGGAGGGGGCCTGGGCCTGTTTCCCTTGCGGGAGCGAGCAGGAACCATATGCTAATTAAAACCAGATGGTGTAAAGCTCGCTCCCGCAAGTGAATCGCCAAACGTGCACGCGTTGCCATTGAAAGCAATGCAACGCGTGCATGTTTTTGGGACACAAACTGAGTCGATTGCTAAATGTCTTCCTATGCAGCGCATGCGCGCTGCGTAGGCGAGACCTAAAGAGAAAGGTGAGAAAGAAGTGGAGGTAAGGTGAAAAGAGATACGAAGAAAGAACCAGAAAAAAGCTGTAGACAGCTGAGGGGCAGAGAGTTGAAGTTCTACCAAGTGATAAGTGCAAGTAATTCACCTAGTTTTCCTTTGCATTCTGGTATTTGTAGTATTCATTTTTTTTTTGTAAACAGAAAACTACAAGTATTAGAATGTAAAGAAAGCAGAATTAGATAAACTGCTTACACCTGACATGTGGCAATTTGAAATCACTAAAGTTTGAGGTCAAATGGTAGAGGCGGAAGGTTAGAGAAAAGAGTAAGTAATTGAGTGGAAGAGGCAGTGAGAAGAAGGGAGAGATGGATGGAGATAAAGTTGGACAATGAGAATAAGGGAATACAGAGGATGTACTGAAGGTCAGAAAGAAGGGAGGCAGAGTCAGGGATCTGAACTTCTGTCATATCTCGTGTTTAAATACTACAGTTTTTGTCTTTGCATTTTAGCGTTTGTAGTTTTGAATTCTAAACTTAAATTCACTGCTGACATGAGATAATTCGAAATTTTGAGGAAAAAGGATTGACAAAACAACTGATAAGCCGCCCCAAGCAGTCCTGCGCACTTTACATGTCCCCCATCAGGCTACATTACACAGCCTGGTGAGGAACATGCAAACCATCCCAGTCCCATCTAAGTGTCGATCCACGGCGCTCAGACCAATCACAGCGCTGCATTGCAGCGTTGTGATGGCTATGGGAGGCTGGGAGGGCGGGTGCTTCCTGCTGCTGGCCGGGACTACAGGAAGGAAGAGGACGGAAAACGGAGGAGAGGAGTCGGCCGTTTCAGGTTAGTGTGTGGTTTTTTTTTTTATGTTTTCTTTTTTTGTCATTACCCTCTCCCCCTCACACCCCCTGTGCCCACGCCCCGCCCCACCATCCGGGTCCAAGAGCAGCAAGTGGATGGAGAGGAAAAGCTATGGAATTAACTAGTAGAGAGATGCATGGACGTATACAGAAAAAGAGGTATTTAGGAAGAGAAGGAATGAAAAAGAAGAGCATAAAGGACACAAAAGAGGGAAGGTGGCCCTGGCTCTTAAACTCTTTTCGTTACACCAGTATCAATCCTATAATTCCTTTTTCTTATATACCACATATCCATTTGTACCCATCTGCTAATACCATCCACAGCGTAGCATGGCAGAGGAAGGGTCACTGCACTACACAATGGCAACAATATGGTCACTGCACTCATGACCCATGCATGGCCCCAGGGCTGGCTTTAGCACTGGTGGTGCCCTGTGCAACAATGTTTGTTGGCGCCCCCCCAATGACCACATCTACCATGGATTCCCTCACTACCACCATTTAACAATGCTCCTCAAGTCTCTATAACCACTCTCTCTCAGACAGATTTAGTTTTATAGTGCCACTCATACCAGTGTAGGGTGTCAGAGCACTTTAAATCACACACACATTGGCACAGAGTCAATCATACCTGTATAAATCAGTGTACAGGAATGTTACATAAGACAGAGGACTTCAAGGTGTAGGAGTCACATGTCATCTATACTGGTAGGCAGTATAGTTTGAGTCCTTGGTCTGGAAAAGTACAAATTCAGAATTTAAAACATAACAACATTGCTAGGGGTTCTCTTTAATAATAAGAATTGATTTCTGCCCAAATTAACCCTTTTTGCAAATTTCATTAGAAAGACAGGGCAAAAAGACATGTAGCTCTAATATATATCTTGGAGTTTGCATGCAGTTCTTTGATGACAGTTAATAGCTCACTATGCTATATTAGGATGTTAACTTATAAACTGCTAGTAACTAAAGCCAAACTGTATGTCCCGTCTCACTGCCTACGTTCATCCTCTCAGGGAAGGTTCTCCGTTCCCAGATTTAGGCTTTCTCGAATGGGTGGGCGCTCTTTTTCCTTCCTTGGTCCTTCACTCTGGAATGCCCTTCCCACTGCCATCCGGAACGAAACAGTCTACGTTCAATTTCGTAAAGCACTAAAGACCTGGCTCTTTAACAAATGATTTCGCTACTAAATCTTAACATCTGGTCTTTGTTCTGCTTGGCGCCGGGAAACCCTTTTTGGGTAGCTGTTGCGCCTTACAAATTAAATAAATAAATAAATAAAATAAAGGATCCCTGGGACACAAGCAGTAACCCACTGACCTATTTACTTTATATGCACTTTGTGATCTGCATGGTACGCATTCTTTGCAACAGGCGTATTAACCCACTGCACTACCTTACGATGAATTAAACCTTCTACTAGACAAACCTCGGATCTCTCTCCCGCAGGAACATTAATCATTGGAGTCATTTTGACGTTTTTATTGATGGCTGAAAATTGCTGGAAGCAAGGAACGTGGCAGCAGGGGCTTTTAAAACGAAAATATACTTGCAAACAGGGCGCCCCCACCCCAAGTCCCGACATCGCAACCGCCATCTCCGACGGATACAAGATCCAGAGGAAAGACCGCCCCAACCACCTTGGAGGAGGACTCACCATCGTCCACAAAAGCCCCCTCCGACTGACCTCCATCTCGAACGAGTCCTCGCCCCCCATGGAACACATCCACTTCCAGATCCAGGTCAACGCCAGAACGACTTTACTCTGGACTCTCGCCTACAGACCTCCCGGACCCCGCGCCCCGTTCACCAACACCATCACAGACCACATCACTCCCCACAACCTCGCCTCCATGGCAGGGTCGGACAAGGAACCGAAACTGGCCCTGGCAAACTGCTCGGCTGGCCCCACCTGGTGGGGTGGGGGGTGCGGCCAAGCTGTTTGCTAGGGCCGGTTTCGGACGATTTTGTTACAGGGGGCCGATATTGCCGACCCCCGGTAACAAAAATGCCCCCCAGGGGCCCAAAACCGGACCCCAACCAGGCGTCCCACCGGGGAAACGCCCAGTGCCCGCTATGGCCAGTCCAGCCCTGCTCCACGGACTACGTACTGCTCGGAGACCTGAATTTCCACCATGACAGCCCCAGCGACCCCCAAGTCCACCACCTTCCTAGACAACCTCACCAACATCAGACTGAAGCAACTCGTCACCACCCCCACCCACAAGGCAGGACACACCCTCGACCCCATCTTCGCCGGAGGAAACAACATTCGCTTCAACCACACCATGCAACCACCTGTGGACGGACCACCACTGCATCCACTTCTCCTTCTCGAAACCCACCGCACACAAGCCTACGCCACGCCCCCGATGCAGGAACTGGAGCAAGATCACCAAAGAACGCCTCGCCTTCGCCCTCAGCCGCACTATTCCCCCCACCACGACCAACGCCAACTCTGCAGCCAACGAACTCCACAAATGGATCGCCGACTGCGCCAACACGCTCGCTTCCCTCTAGAACTCCGACAGACAACACACCACGAAAGCCACCTGGTTCACCACGGACCTCCGAGAATCCAAGCGCTCGTGCCGACGACTCGAGAAAGCATGGAGAAACAGCAGAACCCCGGAAGCACGCACCGCCTACAGGACCGCCATTACAGAACACCACCAACTCATCAGGTTCACGAAGAGGAACTTCATCCAGGACAGAATCCTCTCCAACTCCCGCAACTCCAAGAAACTCTTCAACATCATACAAGAATTCACCAAATCCCCCAGCGAAACCTCTGACGTCCCTCCATCCCAGGACCTCTGCAACAAACTCGGCTCCTTCTTCCACCACAAGATCAGGACACTCTACGACAACTTCGACGAACAGAAACAAGGCACCGACCCAACACCTTCCACCAGCAACGCCACTCAGCCGACCATCCTCGCCTGGACCCCTGTCACCACAGAAGACACTGCAAAGACCATGAGGAGCATACACTCCGGAGCTGACCCCTGCCTGCCGTACATCTTCCACAGGGCCGCCTCCGCCATCGCACCAGAACTACGACGGACAATCAACTGCACCCTCGAAACAGGTACATTCCACGATGACTAGAAATGCGCAGAAGTCAAACCCCTCCTCAAAAAAACCCTCCACAGACCGGACGGACCTCAAGAACTACAGACCCATCTCTCTCCTCCCCTTCGCCGCCAAATTCACAGAGAGGATCGTTAACATCCAGCTCAAAAACTTCATTGAATCCAACGCGATCCTCGACACATCCCAATCTGGTTTCCACTGCAACCACAGCAGAGAGCCCGTCCTCCTAGCTGCCATGGACGACATCCGCACACTCCTCGTCCAAGGCCACACGGCAGCCCTCATTCTACTAGACCTGTCAGCAGCCTTCAATACTCTCTTCCACTGCACACTAGCCGCCAGACTCCAACTACGCCGGTGTACAGGGAACTGCCCTAGACTGGCCCCGCTCCTTCCTCGCCGGCCGAATACAAAGAACAAGGCTCCTGCCCTTCCTCTCCAAACCCACAGAGATCAGATGTGGAGTACTCCAAGGATTCTCTGTTAGCCCCACGTTCTTCAACACCTACATGGCCCCCCTCGCAACCATCGTCAGAAAACACAGACTCAGCATAATATCCTACGCTGATGACACCCAGCTCATCCTCTCCCTCACCAAGGAACCCGACTTCACCAGGCACAGTTTCCAGGAAGGAATGAAGGACATCGTATCCTAAATGAGCAGCAGCTGCCTGAAGCTTAACTCGGAAAAAACGGAAGTCCTCATCCTCGGATCCACCCCCTCCACATGGGATGGCACCTGGTGGCCCCCCGCCCTCGGTAAACCTCCCACACCCACGGGCCACGCCTGCAGCCTCAGCATCATACTCGGCTCCTCCCTCACCGTGAACGGACCGATCAAAGCGGTATCCTCCACGCGCTTCAACACCCTCTGCATACTCCGCAAGACCTTCAAATGGATCCCCCCGCCCCGATTCCAGGAAGACAGTCACCCACGCACTTATCACCAGCAGACTGGACTACAGGAACTCCCTCTACGCTGGAATCAACAAATCTCCACTCCACAAAGTCCAGACCGTCCAGATCCACCGCAGCCAGACTCGTCCTCAGCATCCCACGACAAGACCACATCACCCAGCACCTACGCAACCTCCACTGGCTCCCGTCGAAAAAAGAGTGACCTTCAAGCTGCTCACACACGCCTACAAAGCCCTCCACAACACCGGACCCCAATACCTCAACAAAAGAATCTCCTTCTACGCCCCCAAGAGAAACCTCCACTCCGCCGACCTAGCCTTGGCCGAAATCCCCCGCATCCACAGAGCCAGAACGGGAGGCAGATCCTTCTCCTACATCGCGGCCAAGACCTGGAACGAACTCCCCCCTCAGCATCAGACGAAGCCCCACACTGCAAGCATTCAGGAAGAGCCTCAAGACCTGGCTCTTCGGATGACCGGAGCTGCCTGAAACCCCCCTCCCCCAGCGCCATGAGACCCTCACGGGTGAGTAGTGCGCTCTACAAATCCCTGATTGATTGATTGATTGAAGTCAGCGCCCGGTGCGGTGGCACCGATCGCACCGCCCTAGAGCTGGCCCTGCATGGCCCCTCACAAAGAAAGGACCTTGTGGGGATTTATGATCGATTCATTTTAGACATTGTATTAAAATATGCACTACTTTACACCATTTTTAAAAAACTGTACTCAGCAGGAGATTTGCCATGAACCTCTCTTGTGGCAGTCATGCTCACTTGCTGACTTCCTCGCAGAGTATAATTCAGGAGTTGGTCTACTCCCACCCACTCTCAAAGTTCACCAGCCGCCACTGTCTGTCGAACAAGGCTTCCAAGATACCCAGCAATAGTTAAATGGTTGCCTCAAGCTACAAAAAAGTTTTTGACTAGTGGTCTGCACGCCTCTAAGTCCACACTGACTAGATTAATGAGTGGCCCCTGCTTTGTGCCATAAATGTTCCCCCTACTTTAAGAAGGTCAGAAAAACAGCGGTCTTGAACTCTTGAATAAACCATCATAATTATTATGCGGTCCGTTCGACTCTAATCGCATAAGCATAACTTTAACTGCAGAATACGGTAATAGTTTAGTTGACATTGTGAGCTTTTACAGAATATTTGATCAGCACTTTCACCCGCCTCTAAGACCCTGATGTATTCCATAACCAATGGAGCATTTTAATGATTTGCTCCTGTTTTGTGTTATATAACCGTAAGTACAGTTAACCAACACTAATAAAGGCAGAGAAATAATGGTACTGAACTTTTGAATACACAGCAAGATTTGGGGCCAGATGTACGACCATTCCAAATTGCGACTCGCAATTTGCGCTCATTTGCGAGTCGCAATTTGGAATGTACAACAGTGTCAGAGACACTGATTGAGATTCCCAATAGGGTCGCAAAATGTGAGGCTCATGAATATTAATGAGCCACTCGCAATTTGCGACCCCATTGTGAATGGCTGGCCCTCCCAGGGATGGTGGCCTGCTGGGCTCAGCAGACCTCCATGTCTGGGAATGCTTTAAAAATAAAAATAAAAAAACCCTTAAAAAATATTTTTAGAGCCAGTCACAAAGGGGAAGGGGTCCCATGGGGACCCCTTCCCATCTGCGACTCCATTACCACCCTCTTGAGGGCGGTAAATTGCGAGTGTTTTGCAACCGCAATTGCGGTCGCCAAACATTCATACATGGCTAGAGAGTCGCTATTAGGAAGGGAACGCCCCTTCCTAATAGCGAGTCGCAAAACACTATTTTGCGAGTTGCAATTTTTTGCGACTCGCAAAATAGTGTTTGTACATGGCCATGTAGGTTTTTGCGTGCGCAAACGGGTCGCTAACCCATTTGCGCACGCAAAGACTGGTCGTACATCTGGCCCTTGGTTGTTACACGCTCTGTCAGACTCTAGTCGTATGAGCATAATTTTACTTTGTAGGTGACGTCAGGAATTCAGTTATTAACGGCATGCCGAATTGAAAGGGGGCTCCAGTTGTTGACATGTTAGCTGTAAAAGTTTAATTTTCTCAAAGTTAGCAATAGCTATGAGAATGTACACACAGAAGAAGCATCGATGCACGGTGAAGGCTTGCAGAAGTGAGGAGCTACAGACTTGGACTCCAAAACCCCAAAGTTTGCCGATTCCAGTGAGGTCTCTGTGGTGGTGGCTGGGTGCTCATGCCCACCCAGGTTTCTGCTCCATTACCCCATGTAGATCTCTGAGGTAAGAGTGTCTAACATTTTGCACAGCAGCCGTCTCTCCCATTGCTTCCCTCTGCTCGGGTCGCATATGTGGGCCCTGCGAACTGGAAGCCAGTCAGTGGGTTTCGTTTGGTGGTGTCATTGGTGGTCCTGATGGCGAGGCAGCCTGGTGTAGCTTGTGGGCCTGAGCAGCCAGTGAGCTGCCTTTATGTTGCTGTACACTGTCACACGTTTTCTGAAAACTACTTGGAGATGGAGAGCCTGAAGCTGCTGAGGTATTTCTTTAGAATATCATTTTTAGAAGATCTCCTATGTTTATGTTGCTGTTTTGGTGTGTTTAGCATCTGGTCTCCTAATAGGAGGCAAGTAAAAGGTTACTTAAAAAAAAAATGCTGAAAAAGTGGCCGATGTTGTTAACCCAATTAGAACCGTTTTTCCTCTTGCTTCAACTACCATTTGTTTCGGCAAATTCTAACAGGGAGCCCTTATCAATCCAGACTTCAACTTGTATAAATTCCAGTTGAATCAACTATTCTCATGCCTCAGAGCATTTCTTTTGGAATTTGGAATCTAACAGCTTTATCGATATGGTGGACTCAGCTAATCTGCTTGCAGAGCCTGTGGCATTTGTGACTTTGCTGCTCTGGAGCATAGTTGGACTTTTATTTAGGTCCCATTTTATTTTATGGCTATATTATTGCACTGTTTTTGGTTTAAGCGGCTCGGTGGGCCTTACTGCAGTTCAGTGTCTCTTTACCATTTGTGTTCAATTGTCTGTAAAAACTGCAAGAACTCTGCGCTCCAAATGTGGGTTGACAAGTGACTTGAGTCTCTGTTTGTTAGAAAAAAGATCAGACTCTACATCAAACACAGGTGACAATTTAGGCTCAGGTACAGTGAATCCTGCTCTACTTACTTCGTTTGGTGAGTCTAACCCAGTTTCCTATTGTGGCACTGGATCAGGCCAGTTTTTCCAGTAGAAAACATTTTGCCTAATAACACAGAGTCATTATGTGGCATAGAGACACGCGCAGTTATCCTCTTCCCCATGTTTAAGTATTAAGCAGGTCTTCGGCCTAGTGGAGGAAGTTTGCCATCCTCAGCGGATCTTCTATCTGTTGCTGCACTGAATGCTGAGACATCCTTGTCCCATAATTGTACACAACCTAGAACTTCGTTTTTTAGGTCGAACCTCGAGTAGCGCGCAAGCGCTGCTAGAGGCGAAGACTTTTAGTAAGCGAGTTTGAAAAGCAGTCCCAAAAACGCTCGTGCGTCGTGGCTGGCCTTTTTGGGATGGGTACGCGCGGCAAACATGTGTTTCCAATTATCGTGCCCAGACGCGTGCGCGATAATTGGAAACATATGCCGGCCGTGCGGGGAAAGGCCATGACGCACGAGCGTCTGGTCAGCTGAGCAGGCTGCCGCGCCGCCGCCCTCGCCCCCGCTCCTCTCGTTGTTGTTTCAGTCGACTACTCGTCCAGATCTGGCCCGCTGTGCCGCGAAGGCTCAGATGTGTGTGGCCTCGGCCCCCAGGACCTGCAGACCCCGCCAGCTCATGCAAGCTTCGACCCGCGAAGAACCGAAGGGACCAGGAGAGACGCGCTCTGTATTCCGGGATCACACGACCCGCAGGACCCGGACCGAAGGCTTGTTATATGACTTCCTGCACGCCAGACATAAAACGCTAAGCCCCATCATACTATTGCACCTGCAGGCCTTCCCTAACTCCGCCCGAGCCCTCCATGGGTTCTGATGCTGCTGTGAGTGGGGTCATTCCCGGGCGGAGTTGATTCATTCTCTGAAGTCAGTCCGGCTCAGCTGATGAGCGGGGGATGTTGAGTTCGGGTTAATGATATTAAAGAGCACTGTGGGGCTGGGGAGAGGCGGAGTCACAGCAGGAAGTAGTAAACGGCGATCTGTCTGACTGCCAGGGAGCTGAGCTACTACGACCACGGATGTATGGAGGGGGCTGTGTTTACTGCCTCGGAAGAGTCGAAGACCTGCTGAGGAGAGAGAGAGAGCGAAACAGCAACGTGGAGATCAGGAGTAGCAGCGCCTCGAAACCATAGCGGCAGCCATAACTAAATACTTATAAGGTCCCAGAAGCGAGACCCACTTAGAATTAGACGGCTGACGATACTCTTGTATGGCTTAGGCGGCATTGCTGCAGTGCCAGTGGCACTTCAATTGCCAAATTTCAACTTGTCTTTTGTCAAAGCAGACATTTTCCCCCAGAAGTGGTTTCTGCATCCATGCAAGGAGCAGCACTGGAGAAAATGATCCATGACAGCAGTTCCACCTTGCCACGCTGGAATGATGAACATGTCATCACACGTAATTCCTGAAGACGGCAACGTCCATATTTAGAAAGCACATCCTTAATGTCCCACACGTGCAGCTTTCCCCCACAGCTTGGGTTGCATTTTCTGTACAGCAATGTCATGGTTTATAGGGGGATTCCAAACAGAAAGGATACCATTTCAACTGGGGTTGGTTTTGCTATGAGGGAATTAACGGAGGTAAATCCAGTGGTGGCTCTGCCACCAGAATTCAGTCTTCCCTGCACTCTAAATCATGAGGGAAAATATAGAGGACAAACTAAATGTCTGGCTTTTTTTCACTGGATGTCTTCTAAATCACTGTCATCTAAATGATGACGTTACTACCACTGTCTTCTAAATGATGATTTAAGACCCTAGGGCAAATATTTAATGTTTTTGTACCATGAAGTTGGAAGATCTTCAGTACTCATCTCTTTCCTACATATATAGAGTTTCTTCCTCCTCAAGAATATTGAGCTAATCCTCAGGGAACAAGCATTGGCATAGCGAATAGGTCTCGCCTTTGGGACCTTATAAGTGTTTAGCCATGCAACGGTTGATGTTGTTGCACCAAGGATATTGTGCTGCATAACTAAATACTTATAAGGTCCAAAAAGCGAGACCTATTGGCTATGCCAATGCTTGTTTAGCTCAGTTGAAGCTGACAGAGCTCCCGAACGATCAATGCTCAATATAATATCGCTAATGCAGACTACATTTCAGGGGATGATGACAGCTCTGAAGCTGTAGAATACTCAGCAAGCAAGACAACTAGGCAAATTGTTGTGCTAGAAGGCTTTAGATCTGCGCTTGATTTTTCTTTTTAAATTTAAAAGATTTTATTGATGCATATAGAAAGAACACAGTACAGGAGGCAACCCAATGCAATGAGGTCAGGGGCAACATATTAAAGTTATGCAACATTTACACGTTCAGTAAAGTAGGCAGCATAATGTAACTCCCCATCACAGTGACATGCAACGAGTCAAAGGAATTTTGGGGCCAGGTGGCCTAATTATGACATGTTGTGCATGTCAAAGGGGTATGCTAGGTGTCAGCTCCAGGCAGCACATGGCATGCTGGGTCAGGCAAGGCACGGCCGGCGCAGGCGCATGGGGGTCGCTGCGGGAGTATCATGTTGACGCAGATATGGCAAGAGTGGGTCCCAAATGTCTTTCGATCGGCACCTCGGGGGCATAAGGTCCCAATAGGTAGTGAGCTGTGCCTGGAACTGTGAAGCATCGCTCAGCCACGCCAGCACTGTGGGCGTCGGCCTCCGGCCCGAGTGCATCACCACCCTGCGTTTAGCCAGTAATAATAGTAGTGTGATTAGTTGGCGGTGTGCGTCTGGGGTTTCTTTAATGTATCCTAGTAGGCACACGCTAGGGTCTGGTGAAAGGGGAACGCCCGTAATGTCAGTGATTGTCATGCACACACTTCGCAAGCAGCACGCCACCCTCAAGCACGCCCAGGCTAAATGCGCAAATGTGGCAGGTCCCGCAAAGCAACGCACACACACCGCGTCCTCAGCCAGACCGATCCTGTGGAGGTGTGCAGGTGTGAGGTATATTCTGTGCAGATATTTAAAGTGTATCAGGCGCAATCTGTAGTTGGGAGATAGGCGCTCGGTTTAGCCGCAGCAGTAGAGCCATATCGCCTCAGGTATTTCCAAGCTTAGATCCAGTTCCCAGGCCCTACGCGCACCCGAGGTGTCCAATGGGGAAGCAGTTTTCGTCAGGAAGTAAAGGCGCGTGATTAGCTTACGTGGCAATGTGGTTGTGTGTACATATTCGAGTGCAGTATTGACCGGAAGAGGAGCCGGGAAGGTATCGTGCATGTCCTTGCAAGTCGCCCTTATCTGGTTGTATAATAATGTGTCCGACAGTGTGATTGGTCGTTCAGCGGTGCTAGGAAATGGGGGGAGAAAGTGATCTCCCGGGTATAGGTCCGCAAATGTTCTGATGCCTAATGTGCCTGCGCGTCACGCCGACCCTTTGTCCTGCAGTGGGGGGAAGTTGGGGTTCTCCGCCACCGGGGCAGATGGCGCATAGAGCACGACAGCGCCTGTCTGTCTACGGATACTGTCCCATGCCCACCGCACACATTCCACTGTGTTGATTTCAGCTCTGGGTGTTTTGTATGGATAGAATAGTGCGGATTTGAGCGGCCACGGCACCGCACGATCACACTCATCCGCCACATGTGGTTGAAACGGCATGGGGTGCAACCAAATGTGTATGAAGCTTGCCTGGGCACAGTGAGCATATAGTTTAAGATCCGGTGCACCAAAGCCGCCTCGTGACTAGGGCAATGTGAGAATTTCATAAGATAATCTAGGCTGTCGGCCTACCCACACAAGTGCAATCATATCAGAGCGTCGTCTTTTAAAAAACTGTGCCGTGAGGGGGAGTGGGACATTGACAAATAGGTATAGCGATTTTGGTAAGACGATAATTTTTGCTATAGCGATGAATCCGGCGATGGATAGCGGTAGTTTGTTCCACACCGGAATGCGTGCCTCGAACCAGTCCACCACCTGCCCATGAATTGCTTTCCACAGTTCCTCCGGATCCCTGCTCAGCCATATGCCCAGGTATCTAGTCGGCTCAGACGCCCATTTGAATGGATATTCAGTCTGAAACGGGTGCGCCGCGTCCGTGAGCGGGAACAGTGTAGATTTGTCCCAATTTACCTGAACACCCGAGTAGCATCCAAAGCGAATCACTTCTCTTGTCAGAGGCACAAGATTCTCATACAGTTCGTGGATATATAAGGTGATATCGTCCACGTACATAGGCACTACCAGACCTCGAGTGGTGAAGCCGATGCCTCATTCAGCATGGTGTTGGCGCAGTCTAGCCGCAAGCGGCTCCATAGCCACTGCGAACAGCAGGGGGGAGAGAGGGCAGCCCTGCCTAGTGCCACGTGATATAGTAATAGGTTCTGAGATGTGGCCATTAAGTTAAATTCGCGCCGTGGGAAGAGTGTACAGTAAGCAGATTTTCTGGATAAAGCTGAGGGCTACGGCTAGGGCGTCCGACCTCCAACCTGGGGAACTGGGTTCGAGTCTCGGCAATGACGCTGAACATCCTGTGATTCTGGGCAAATCACTTAATCTCCCCGTGCCTAACAAAATGAATGCGTGTCCTAATGTAACGTAACTGGTGCTATGTAAAGCGCTCTGATACCCGATTCGGGTCAAGTTCGCGCTATATAAAACTCTGCAAAAAAAAAAAAAACTGGAGCTAAAACCCAGGCGCCCAAGAATAGGGAAGAGGAATGACCACTCGAGGGAGTCAAACGCCTTTGTGGCGTCCAGGAGGGCCACCACTGCCGGCAGAGAGGGGTGGCTGTGGTGCATAACCGAAAATATGGTACGGAGATTGTGAGCCCTCCCCGGTATAAACCCGGACTGATCCGGCAGCACTATTAGTGGCATGAGAGGCAGTAGACGGTTTGCTAGGATTTTCGCATAGATTTTATTATCTACGTTTATAAGAGAAAGGGGCCGAAAGGAATCGCAGAGTTCGGGCGACTTGTCTGGCTTCAGTATGGTTATGATAATGGCTTCATAAAGAGTGGGGGAGGCTACCTACCGACTAAGACTCGTGGTACATTTCAATAAGATGGGGAATGAGTATGGTAGCGTACTCTTTATAAACGGCGGAAGTTAGTCCATCCGAACTGGTCGCCTTATCACCTGGAAGGCTGGCAATAACCTTCGCCACCTCCTCCGGCGTATTCAGAGCGTCCATGTAGTCACAGTGTGCACGATCGAGCCAGAGCAACTCGATGGAGTCAAAATAACGTTGTAGAGATTCCCGGGTCGCTCGTCCCCCGCAGATTAAAGCCAGGCAAAGAAGGATAACAGAGGGAAGTTTGTCATAGGATGTTACCAGTTGACCCTCACTATCCCGCAGTTCGAACACATATTTCCAGGCGTGTGGCCTACGCAGCAGTCCAACCAGTGTCTTGCCAGTGCGGTCGCCCTCGCCTTATCGGCGCGCCAGCGTTACTCGCCCGAGATGCTGGACCTCCTTCTCCGCCTCAGTCTGGTACTCCGCAAGTTTGGCTCTCATGTCGGCCAACGTGCTTAATTTGGGGTCCCGGTTGTATACCCGCTCCAGCTCCAGAACCTCAGATTCCAGTCTCGCTAGGATCCCCCTGATCGACTTCAGTATGGCCGATTGTTTGGCTATACACGTACTACGAATTACAATCTTGAATGCCTACCAAAGTGTAATGGTGATTGCACTGACCCAGCATTCAAGGTGAAATACTCGGTAATAGCTTGTCTAATCTCTACCCTGAACACCACATCCCACAGGGCATGCAGGGGGAGTCGCCACGAGAACATCTGGGGTAAGGTCTTTGGAATCCGGAGGACCAGCCGCACCGGCGAGTGGTCAGAGAGTGTGTGTGGTAAGTGTTCTACTGACTTGGTCCAGGTGAGGACATCCCTGGATATCAGCCAGAAATCGATACGAGACCATGAGCCATATGTTAAGGAGAAGCAGGTGCCGTCACACTTAGTGTGATGTGTGTGGCGCCAGATATCTAGCGGTGCATTGTCAGTAATGAGTGTATTGAGGGTCTCCGCTGAGCGCGGGTGTTGTAGCCTGGTGCTTGAGCGGTCTAGGGGACCCTGCAGTGCTACGTTAAAGTCGCCGCCCCACAGCATTGGGCAAGGGCCATAGTCTAGAACCTGCCTCCAGATATTAAGGAAAAAATCGGGGTCATCTATATTTGGTCCTTAAGTGGCGACCATGATCATGGGTTGCGCATAGAGCGTGCCCACTAAGATTACATATCTACCTGCCTTATCGATGAGGGAGTGCATTGTGCGCCACGGCAGCCCCTTCTTGAGTAATATTGTTACGCCGCAAGCATAATTGAAGTAGACTGAAAAGTAGTGTGCGCCACACCAACGGGCTCGGAGGCGGGCCATGTCGCTTGTCGCAATGTGCGTCTCCTGCAGGAAGCACACATCCACGCCATGGCGGATGAGGTATGCGTGTACCAGGCTGGACTTACAGTGATCGTTAAGGCCTCGTATGTTCATCATAACATCCGGTGATGAGTATAACTGGCAAGCTGTGTCATGTTGCATAGCTGGTGTTTTGGAGTTTGTTGCTGCATCTGCCTACAAGTGTTAGTACTGACGTCCTGTCTGCGCAAAGCCTAGGAAACAGAAATAACTAAACAGAGCAAACATCTAAGGAAGTGTCCCCAACAGTTTCTCCATCCCTCCCCCAGGAACCCAAGAAAGATATTCAAAAAAGCCCACAAAGGGCCGAACTGTGGTTCCCCAAAATAGCCCCACCGCACACTCCAACCCCCTAAACAGGTTGAGTCAATATCCTCACCCCTCCCAGGAAACCCCAACATAGAATCACAGCAGGTATACAGGGAATTATCCCATGGGGACATGGTCACGCCAGGCGGGCACCCCCGGCACAAGGTCAGGGTGGCCGAGTGACACATGTTCGCTAGGTGAACAAACTGTCGTAGTTTGCGGCATCGGTGCGTCGCCCCATCCAGGGCACAGCAGCATAAGTCTTATCAATTTGCCTTATGAGATTGCGCCCTCATCCAGCTCAACAGCGCCACAGTCCTTAATAGCTATTATTTCAAAGCATTGGTTAGTCATTGTCGCTGGTCCGACCATCCTCCGACAGACCAGGCGTGGCAGGAGACCTCTTTTTGTCCTTGCTGATCTGCTTCGCATACGACAGTGCAGCCTTAGGGTCCGTGAAGAATTGTGGTTTGCTGCCACGGGCAACTCGCAGTTTGGCTGGATATAAGAGAGCATAGGGAATCTCCAGCTGCTGGAGGATGCTCTTAGCAGGTAGGAATTCCCTCCTTGTGGCCTGCACAACTTAAGTGAAGTCTGGAAAGTGGGACAGAGTGTTGCTCTGATGTCTGATCTCGCCCATTTCTCTGGCTTTACGCAGGATCACGTCCCGGTCATGGTAGTTCAGCAGGCGGGCAATTATTGGGCATGCCAGGGCCCCAGATGGGGGCCGCGGGCCCAGCGAGCAGTGCACCTCCTCGACAATGAAGACTGCTGACAGTTCCGGCCCAAAGAGTTCACAGAGCAGGGATTCTAGGTAGGCTTCCATTTTGGAGATCACCGTGGATTCGGGGATGCCAATGATACGGAGGTTGTTCCGTCTGGAGCGAGATTCTAAATCCTCATTCTTTGCTCGGATTAGTTCCAGCACTTTATCCATTTGTAGTATATGTTGACGATCTCCTGTGAGCGTGTCTTCCGAGACCGATACTCTAGACTCCAGCTGCGTAATCCTGTTTTCATGCAGATCTACCCGCTGTTTCACCTGATGTAGTCAGGCAGTAAGGTGATCAATTTTTGTGTCTATCTACTTTAGGATGGATTTGACCTCCATTAGTATAGACTGGATATCATCGTCTGGTCCAGCGGCATCTACGGTCAGTGTGGACTGCTCTTCTGCCATCTGCGACGACTCACCCATGCATAGGAAATTTTCGACTGCTTGGCGTCTGACATCCCCATGTCGGCAATTAGCTCCTTGGCCAGGTGTAGGGGGAAGCTTCAACAGCTGCGTCCTGGGTGTCAGTGCTGCTGGTGCTGGGGTCTGGCAGCCCACACCCCGGCCCCGCCGCCGGGCAGCAAGGCCACTACTTCAGCGGATCTTCCAGGCACAACACACCCACAGCGGCGGAGGCGACCAGGGAAGGGCCACCACGCAAATGCCATGCGCCTCCGTGCCAACCACAAGTCGCAGGCCTGATCAGACGCTGCAATACAGCAGGACGAGGTAAGTAGGCTAAAGAGAGAGAGAGAGGAAGATCACATGGTGTCGTGGTTCGGGAGGGGGGGGATCACCACCTGGCCCCACTTGTCAGCAGAGTTCAACGTAGGCGCGCTCCCCGCAGGAACATCCAGGGCGGTCGCCCTTCATATGTATGCACAGTCTAGTTGCGGGGGCGCAGAGAGGGGGCCCCTTTTGCGGCTGTAATAGGCCTCACCCGGTCCTGGGAGTGTTCCCCCCCCGCAGTCCCACGCCACCTTACCGCTTGGCTGTTGAGGATGTAAGCACATGCTCCACACTCCAGGCGATTGTCCTGCAGCGAGAGCCGATCATGCACTGGGCTGATGTCATCGGGTCGGCAGCGAGCGCAGCACACGCCAGGGACCTCGCAGGCAGGCTTCACTCGCCCCGCAGCAGGCAAGGCGGTACGGCCCGCTACCAATGCACAGGCAGCACCGTCCGTAGCATGGAGGGGGGCAGCGGCAGGACCACAGCACCACAAACCACAAAGGTGCTTTGCCGCCCCAGTGGCAACCTCGCTCCAGGCCGCTCCGCCCCAAGCCTCGGCCAAGGCCCACACGTCACGGCGCAGTGAGCGCCCACATCCCTCGGCCCAGGCAGGCCTCCACCGGGAATGTCGGCACAGTGGCGGACCAGAGGGTCAAAACAGCCACAACAAGCACCCTGTGGGTTCGGCCGGCCAACCACACACGATATTGCAGATTAGACTTCGTGTTCACCAGGATTACGGCGGATCATGCACTCGGCCGGCAGAGCCCACTCAGGGTGCGGCCATCTTGCAGTCGGCGACACCATGCCCCCAGATCTGCGCTTGATGTAAGAGCGAAAGAGGCCCTAAAGATGCCTTCAGCGACATTGCCTGATGGTTTGGAAGCAGCCAAAATGATGGCTAACACAGCCGAAATTGAAAATGTCTTTTTCACCTGCTTTCCAGCTCTCGTTTATAAATCAGAACAAGCAAGGTGTTATCAAGGTTCAATTTCCCTTACCAAAGGCACAAGATAAAGTAAGACCCTTCCATCAGCCCTCCTAAAAATGGTAAATTGTTCCAAGGAGGGAAGGTCATGACTTGCTACGGCCTTTGACAAGTGTTCCTATTGCAAGTGGTAAATCTAACATCAACACCAATACTAAAGCAGTTTCTTTGGGTACCAAAAGTAAAAGTTCCAGATCAGTCTGGGGCGAAGCTGTGTTCTCCTTCAGGTATTTCTGTTTCGACAAGAATCCCCAAGCCAGTACAGAAAAAAGAAAAGCGTGTGCGGAAAGTAGATACAAAGTTAAGGCTTGTGGAGAATTTGCAAAAATCAAACACAGACCTTTTGTGCCTTCTGTGAAGTGAATGGACAGTCTCTATTTTAAAAATGTTATGAAGAAGGAGAAGACATTTAAAAACCACCCTCTAAATTGTTCAAGCTTTAGGCTGCCATTTATGCTAATCCTACATGGAAAGAGATGTCCCCCCGATTTGTCCTAAGTGGGGTTCAATGTGCTGAATCGGGATGAAGTGACACAAGTCAAATTTCAATCTAAACTGGTGACATTTGCAATTCAGGATGTAGGCGTTGACGTATGCTCTCGTGACAGAACTCTCTGATGGTCCTTGATTTTCTGCTCCTTCTCAAGCTCCTTTTTGAGTAAGCAAAGAGGCCTAACATCTACTCAAGTTGAATTTTCACATCTTTCTCATAAAACCTCTTGGAGAAAGAAGAATGTAACATTTGTGGGTCCTGATCAATTTATAAGAACTCTAAAAATCTCACTACATAGAGGTTGACCTGGTAGACCCCGCTATGGCATGGAATCTTTCTGCGCAAAGTGGCGGCGCTGCCTGGGTTCCGAGAATGGGACCTTATAGGCTTGTCCACGTTGGGGGACGTTATGAAGGGGACAGTGCTTAAATCCTTCCAACGATTACAAGAGGAGTATCAGCTCCACCGTAGCCAATTCTGGAAGGATTGCACTCTGGCAGGGCGACTAGTACATTACTCCGTCGACCTGAAGGAGTATCCGCCTGACAAATTTTGAAATGTTCATCAGCCCAGTGGGCATTTCACCCATTGACAGGAACCGCCGTCAAAGCAGTTCCTGCCAATGTTCTGGAATGTTACCGTATGGCTCAGTCAAACAGAGCCATACTGTAAATTTGCAAAACCTTTCTTATTTTCAAAAACAAAATCCTAAAATGTTTTACTGCCCCTTACGCAAGGGTTTTCCTGGGGGATGTTAGACAGTAAAAAACACAGCTATATGTCTACACATCTAAATTTGGCATGCGGACATAAATCCATTTCTCCAACGGCCCGACAGAGTAATGGTCGTGGGAGAAGTTTGGCCCTGGCGGAGACGGAGTAGTCTTCTCCGTTGCCAAACTATGGTCCACCTGCATCTAAATTCAGCGGGCGAACCATTATATTGGCAGTAAGGATACTCCGTCGCTGTTGCAACAGTTTATGCTTACCGCCAATGTATAAATTGGGCTGTTAGTTTTAATTGACTACATTCTAGTAAGTCTTCAGTGTAGAATTAAAGCCCTTAGTGAATACTGTGATTCCAATAGACTTCCTGTTATTGTCGAGAACACCAAAACCCTGATTTGTTTCAAAGGGGTAAGGAAGTTTATGGGGTTTCTAAATAATGCTCATCTTTAACAGGTTAGTGTTTTTAAGTATGAGTCTCAATTTTACAGATACCTTGAAATGTGATAGACACTTTGAAGTTTTAAAAACCTCTTTAATGATGACTGTTGATTATCTCAAAAGGTTTGACTTCTGGTCCAGCGGTCTGCCTGTCGATCCTTTGGAGAAGGCAATTTTGTGCAAATAAATTCCCCAGTCTCTCTGTGGAGCCGAATTGCTGACTTTTGATGGAAGAGCTGACTGTGAACATCTTGAAAGTATCTGCATATGGATACTCTTTAATATCCCAGCTAGTTCAATTATTCAGGCACTAAAGTTAGAGCTGGGTCAGTAGTCCTTGGATTTGCAAGAGCAATCTTGTGCTTCAAAGTTCTTTTTTTCTTTGATAAAGCGTCAGGATGGAGACAATCTCTCAGTAAAAATAGCGAGGTATGTATTAAATCGTTCTATTGAATTTTCTCGATCAATTTTGAATTTTCTCATTCAATTTTGAATTTTCCACCTAACTCTGAGCTAGGGGCTGATCTTATCAGCATATAATGTATTTTCTTTTTCCAAGTAAACAGACTTCCTAGTGAAAGGGTCAAAGAATACAGACAGTCTTGAAATAGAAACTATCTGTCTACTAAAACGTCTGTGATGCATTCCTTTGATAGTTTAAGGGACAAAGGGCCTGATTTAAAGTTTAGCGGACAGGTTACTCCGTCACAAACGTGACGGATATCCTCTCCGTCATATTACAAGTGCCAAAGGATATAATGGGCTTGTGATATGGTGGATGGGCTATTTGTAACATTAGTGATGGAGTAATCCAGTCCGCCAAACTCTAAATCAGGCCCAAAGTGAGTTCCCTGTTTGTCCCAAATTCCTGATAAATGTATGTGGCATAGAAGTTGACTCAGTTTGGAGAATACTTGGCCGTAGAAGAATCAGTTTAAATAATGACTGCCGTATATGTGAACATAGAGTTAAGTACAGCATAACCCATCTCCTATTTGTGTGTCATTTTGTTTTGGCTGAAAGGAAAAAAAATCTTCTACCATGCTTTAGGAAATATGGAGTTCTCAATGAAAATTTTTGACATAGGTATAGCCATCACAAGATATGTTAACCTAATTCAGAAAAATACTTTTCTTACTTTAGACCAAGTATCTTAAGGAATGTTTATTTGTTGTGTTACTGGATCTAAGAGGATGAGAACATTGTAAGAGTGGAATATATTTGGTCTTTGATAAATGTAATCACTGCATAATTTTAGACAATAAATATATGACTGTAGAGGTAATTGTTTTTATTATTGTGTAATACTTTAATGATTTTATGTTTCTATAAGACAATTTCTTTGAAATAAACTTAATTTAATTTTAATATTCAAATTACAAATATATTTTGGAGCACTTCATTGGCTCCTCATACAGTGTCTTGCCTTGTATATGAATGCTTAATCCCAGTGCACTATTATACCTGTGACTGATTATTTACCTACGTCAGTCTAATCTTACTCTTACTTGTTTTGGTTTCCTGTTCCATAGCATCCTTATCTTATTTATCTTAGAAGCACTTACAGAGCGCATGGCTGCCCGTAGGCGTTCCAGCGCTAAGTATGTATCTAACTGACCAAAACATTAGTGGTAAAAACAGTCAAACAACCACGTTTTCAGGAGTTTGTGAAAATGGAGTTCCAGGTTGATTGACCGAAGGGTGGAGGGTAAAGAATTCCATAACTTGACAACATTGTATTGAAATGACCGACCTCCACTTGTGTCTTTTTTTATGGGGGGAACCACGACAAGTCGGGAGTTAGTAGAGCGCAGATATCTAGTAGGGGTATAGTGAGAAATCAGAGTTTGAACAATCAAAAGGCCTTTGTCCAGCAATGCTCAGTGGGCTATACAGAGGGATTTGAATTTGACCACCGGGAGCCAATGAAGGGACAGAAGAGCTTGCTGGCTGACTCGTGTCTGAGAACATTATAGAGCAGCCGAGCCGCTGAATTCTGTACCACTTGCAGTTTCCTCACAATAGATTTAGGAGCTCCTGGATACAGGGAGTTTCCGTAGTCGAGGTGCGATAAAATCAATGCCTGGACTAGTATTCTTTTGGAGGGGGGCAGATGAAGAATTTCCCTGAGAGTCCTAAGGATGCCGTAACATGTTGCAGCTAGGTTTATGGCCTGGTTATCCATGGTCAGTGATTTGTCTAAAATAAAACCTAGACTTTTTATGGCCGACTTAGAAGGAGATGGAGTGCCCAGAAGGCTCGGACATCTCTGGTCCAGCTGAGAATTCAGAGAATTCCCAAGAATCATAAGTTCTGTCTTGTCTCCCTTCAATTTCAGGGCAGAGTTGTTCATCCACTTTGCCACAGCTTCTAAACATGGGCCGAAGGCAGGGAGCAGGGATTCTGCTTGTGAGAGAGGGCAAAAACCAGTTGTGTATCGTCTGCATATGAGATTATAGAAATCCCAAATGACAGAACGATATCGGCCAAAGGACGAATATATAAATTGAACAGCGTAGGACTTATTGAGGAGCTCTGTGAAACTCTGCTGTTCAATGAAAAGGTGTCTGAGGTACAGCCACCTTCAAAGACTTGAAAGGTCCTATCCTTAAGAAAAGAATGGTGAAGGTGGGCTCTACGGCTGCAGGCTTCTGAATCCACACATGCATATATTTCTCTACAGCACATGCTCCCTGTGCACTGGTGCGAGTGGCGCTGACGCCGCTGGAACTGCGGCCGGAGCGGGCAGGGCGGGCGAACGAGAGGAGCAGAGTGGGATAAGGACTGGCGTTGGCGCTGGAGTGGTGGTGACCCATGCCTGCGCTCCACTCTCTGTGTGTCTCTGCATGTCTCTGCTTCCCTTGGCCCACACATGAACCCGAGGCCTCGAGGGCACCCCGGGGGCACTGCTGCGCGTCCAGGAGCCACGCATGCCCCATGAGACGATCAGAGCAGGGGGGATTGAAGGTACCGCTTTTGGCGGGGGTATCCCTCGCCCACTCGCTGCCCGCCACGAGTCCCCACTTGCACAGCTTTACCCTGCCTCAGCCCCACAAGTCTTCAAGCGGTCACCACCAGGGACAAGCCATGAAGCCAACAAGCCAGCAGGCCAGGCCAGGGCACAGCTCTCAGGGGGAGCCCAGGACACTGCATCTGCTCCCCACTCCATTCCCCTTAGCCTGCACCGCCGTTTCAGGTTATTCCTGCACAAACCTGTACAAGTCTCCTCACCCAACCACCACCAAACCTCACCGCTTCTGGAGACCAAGGCAGTTGTGATCAACGGCCGTGATCAAAAGGCTCCCAAGCTGGTCAGTCGCCATGAGAAAAAAACTTTCTGTGAGAGTCGTACCCAGCTCTCGCAGAAAGTGAGCCCCGATGAGCAGCGGAGGCAGCCCAGCCAGGTCCGGGTGCAGCCTGTGGCCTGTCCGTTCGTGCCCCACTCGCTTGGACACCTCATTTGTGCTGGGCTCCAACGTCTGATTGGAGCCGATCTACTGGAGGAGTGACTAGAGTACCTACTGGAGGACTACACCCTGCAGGTCATCTATTTCACGGCCTCACCTCTACCTCCGTCTCTTTCTCAGGCTGCAATAAGAGCTGTAAGAGATACGTCGCAGCATTGGTTACGCTCAGCACTGCCAGTACTGCTAGCACAAAGGAGGCAGGCAAGCAACAGCAGAAAATAGAAAGGCAAAAAAAAACGGAAAGAGGAAAAGGGAAAGGAGATAGACCATCACTAAGCAAAACGGCAAAACGTCAAGGCTTCCATTCACAACAGAAGGACTACAAGGAATCATAGGCGAATCATAAGGGGACAAGAAGATGAGATCAGGGAAAGAGACAGACTATTACATCCATACTCAACAAAAGGAAATAAAAGAGCAAAGGCCTTAACGAAACAGCTAACAGTGAGAACAAGGAAAATCTAATGATGGAAGAAAGCTCACACCATCACCAGATACTGGTAGACGTTGATCCTACTCCGACTGTAAGAATCACAAAAAGCAGCTACCAGCTCAAGATCTATACAAAATTCTTATTTATGAGGGACACGGGGGCTGCCTTCTGCTCAAGCAATGATAGCCTCAACTGCCTCGCTTCCCCCCTATGCCCAGTGACAATAGACCATCCAAGCCTCAATGCAGACATGTCTGAACAAGGAAATTAAGAGAACATGAACAGGGCTATAAACACTCAATGTTCAGAAGGCCATCAAGGAGGGACAGCCCTTAAGAAAATAAACGCCGACTCAATAAATGGAGACCTCATCATATCTCTCCAAACACCCCCCAAGGCAGACGCACCCGGGGCAAATCTGACAACATTCGCAGGCATATTCTCCGCTTCAACCGACCTTGGCATAGGTCTACCGCTCGAACCAAATGTCATAATTCTACCAAGAAAAACAAATTCCACTCTCGATAATAATACCCAAAAAATTGAAAAAACTCAAACAACTGTCTCCACTTCAACCATCTCAACTATAATTCACAATGAGGCACTTGTAGAGTCTCTAGCAAGTCCGGTCCACGGCTCTCTGTTGCCACATATTGAAGCTACCCAGAACGAGGAACTGAATCGAACCAACCACCTGGCTACTCTACCCCAAGAGGCACAGGAGTTGAAGGACCCAAGTCTCTCAAGCTTAGAGACGGGTCTGGAAACACAGTGCACCCTATCTAGCCCCAGCAGGGCAAGGAATTTATGGAGCAACGACACTAGAGGAATACAGAGGCCATAACCAATTCCTTTAAATTCGGCACTCTCGCCTCTCTAGCCACACCACTCAAGCTATCCCCCAACTGCTCAGCATCCAACAATAGGGACTCAGAAATGGGAAGTAAGGAGGATCCCAATGGCTTAACAGCTGGTAATCTCACCCAAACAATACACGAACAAGATCGGAATGAACTTCCTCACTCCTCCGGCTCTAGGCAGGCAGAGGCCAATCTCGTCCACCAAATCCGCACCAAAGGAGTGAATAAAATCAACACAGGAAAGCTCTGGGAATCTTTATTGGATACCATGCAGCTATCTATCAAGTCAATGCAGTACCACTCAGACAAGATGGACATTCACCTACCTATCTTTAATTCTGTGGCCATTCATGTCTCAAATATCAACACCAGACTAGCAGATATGAATAATCTGATCAAAAGGGCTCAGGAAGATATGCAACTAACCCAAACCCAAACACACTGTACCTGTTTCGCCATTGTCGATAAACTCTCCACTCTCCCAGCGGTAATGGGGGACATTTTAGCAGACATAAGAAAAGTCTCGAATAATCCAAGTGTAATACCTCAAGAGGCCCAAACAAATGGCCCTATAGAGGGATTAACCTGCAGCATGGAGGCAACGATCAACAAAGGATGGGGAAAAGCCCCCCAAAGGATTCCCACAATGATACGCGGATATCTAACCATTCCATCGCCAGATTGAAATGTTCTGCTAACATAACAGCTGATCTAGAAAACGAGGAAGCTAGGGCCGAAGAAAATAACGAACACTACAATACAAAAGAACAGATCAGAGACCTAGAGCACAGACATCACCGCCAACAATCGGAGGAACCGTCGCCAACAAAACACGAAATAGAACCATCAGTGCTGACAAACACTGCAAAAAATGAGGACATGAAATATAGTCGCTAGCAGAGGAGGAAAGGCAGAAAGAAGAAGAACTTAATGGACTACTTCCACACAGGGAGAGTAGGACTTGGGGCAGGAAGCCCAGCTGCCAGTGAAACATTTGAAATATTTCCTCCAAAAGAACACAATAAAATAAGTCAACTGGCCACATCAACCTCCGGGGGACCTGAATCTGAGCTGGAAAGGGCAGAGGACGATCTGCCCGAGCCATCTTACAAAGCACTAGATGATACCATGAAGAACGCAACTAGCAGTAACTTGGCCACTTTAATCAACCATAGACGGGTTGACCAAGCCTCCTCAACAAAAATAATTACCACCGCCAGGGAAGACTTCCAAGCTCATGTTGACTTTTCTAATCTCCACCGTCAAGAGGACTAGGCCATCCAGGCAATACTCCCAATTACCAACCAGTCACAACTGTCAAGTCGCTCAATCCTGTTTATTCCTGAATTTAAGTCTAGAGGTTACAGGGATATTCTGCAACTAACTCGATCAATCGGGAGCTTGGCGGATATAAGTTCACATGACCTTGAAAGAATAGAGTTCAAATGCATCAAAGAACTCTCAAGCCGAGAAGTAAAAGTAACAAAGGCAACTTGGTCCTCAGAGAAAACAGCGAGGAGGATTCTGGACGAAGAGGCCCAATTAAAGGCCTGGGGAATCAAAATACTACTCCACCAAAAGCCGGGCTACCCAGACCCCTTGATACCAAATAAAAGTGAGCAAACAACTCTATGTACTACATCATCGCGCGTGTAGTCACAATCTGTGCTTAAAGGTGCCCGCAGCACGGATGTACCACCAACAGAATGAACAGATCAGAACCGAGTGACCAGTCTGGAAGACTGGACCTGGCTAGCAAGAACAAAAAACCAACACAGTGAGAACATCTGACTCAGAACTAAACAGCTTCCACCAGGCGATCAACAGCTAAGAATCTGTTCTTGGAACATAAATGGTTTAGGTAATAAAACATCGGATAGAGACCTTATGGATTATTTAGAAGGATTCGACCTCATCCTTCTACAAGAAACATGGCTAGAAGAACTCATTCATTTACCTAGTTTCAAAACCCATCACACACCAGCAGTAAAAGGTGCCAAATTTGGGCACCTAAAGGGTGGTCTAATAATTTATCCAGTATTGGGGTATCTTTCATAGATTCACATGCCTGAATCATTCCCCGTCGTCGAGGCGGGAGCCCCACGGTAAATTACAAAAGTAGTGCCAAAAGTAAATAACAGTAGAAGGCTAAAAGAAAAGGCCTAAGGCCTAAAACTTAGTAGCCTATCTACATCATTATAATGAAAAAGAACCAAATGTTAGCTCCAACCAATCAGCTACCAGCACCCTCTAGAACACTCTCAGCAGAGGCAGTTCTCCTCAGATTTTCACCGCACGTCGTGTGGAAGGGAGTCTCCCTGAGTGCCAACTCAGTTCTTCTCAACTTTCTTCAGCATGTCTGACAAGAAGGCCCTTTTAGACCCTGTAGGACCTGTGATAAGAAGAGGGTCCATGTTGATGATCAACATAAGGATTGCATTTATTGCCTCTATCCTAAGCATGAGGCAAAAAATTGTAAAATCTGCCGTACCTTCCCTGCCAAAACTCTGAGGGATAGGGAGGCAAGGCTTCTTTGTGGCTTAAATCCTCTTCGGCTGAGGAGGATGACAGAGCCTCTACGTCCAGCAAGAGGGCTAGATCCCAGGACAGCTCCTCAAGTGAAGGACGAAAACATCACAAGTCTTCCCATGCTGTTCCTGACCCTTCACAAAGGTCACCTAAAGCGGCTGTCACAAAAACTGTGAGTAAGACCATTATTGTGACCTCTTCTGCCTCATCGTCGACAGCTACTATCTCGACGACGGCCATATCCTCACCTATTTTATCTACCAGAATTTCTATGTCATCTAAGAAATCTGGTATTGAGGACTCTTCTGTGAGAAAACCTTCTTTGAAGGCCCCGTCGACGACCGCATCAATGACGAGTCCGTCGACGACGGTACCGTCGACGAAAATATCGTCGACGAAGAGTCCGTCCATGATAGCCCCGTCGACGACGACCCCGTCGACGAAGAGTCCGACGACGACCCCGTCGACGAAGAGCCCGACGACGACCCCGTCGACGAAGAGCCCGATGACGACCCCGTCGACGAAGAGTCCGTCGACGACGACCCCGTCGACGAAGAGTCCGTCGACGACGACCCCGTCGACGAAGAGCCCGTCGATGACAATTCCGTCGATGACAATTCCGTCGAGGACGATCCCGTCGACGACGATCCCGTCGACGGTGAAAATTGTGCCTTCGCAATCGACGCCTTTATTATCGGAGTCTTTCCAGCTTAAGACATTCCAAAAACAGCAGGACTATACTAAAATTTCCCCGCTTCTTCCCTCACATCTCCTATTTTATGTAGATGATGATGAAGATGAGGATGAGGATGGACCATTTGGCATAGCTCACCATCCCTCTGAACTTAATATAAAATGTCAGGAGGACGACGAAGATGATGATAGTTACCAAGAACATTATTATCAACACCACCTTACGGTCCCGCAGCATAGGTTTCATCAAAGGGAGTCGTACCAGAGGGAAACCAGTCATCTCCCTCCGACGCTCATTCAAGATCTCCAGGCCATGCTGGCGGATTACCGGCAAAGATTTCCGCCGCAGCAAGAGGTTCCAGAAAATCCATCACAGCCATCAGTGGTCCCTGAACCGTTACCGCAGCCACAGGTTCCAGTCATACCGCTTCCTCCGCCTGCTCCCTCCGAGCATGTGCAACAGGATGTTACTTCCTCGGAAGATGAAGTTGAAGAGGGAGAATTACCTGAGAATATCCCTCACCAGGATCCGTGGAATAATTATATCATACCGGTACCTTCTCCGCCCATACCTTTACCATCCGACTCCCCCAGAGGATATCGGGGTTTTCATAACTTGATGCAACGGGCGGCAGCCAGGTTTCAATTGCCTGTTACAATTGAACAAACAGAATGTTTCCTACATGATTTTAAGGAGGAGTCCAGAAAAATCACTAGAGCGGTCCCAATCATAGACTATATCTGGAAAGAGGGGATAAAAATTATGAAGACGCCTGCTTCCATTCCAGCGGTGCTTTCTCATATAGAAAAAAAGTTCAGAGCGCCGGCTAATAGTCCATCTTGTCTGATTGGTCATCCTCGCCCGGACTCAGTCATCTCCCAAGCCGCTCAACAGCGTTCTAAAAATCCTGCAACGCCTATCACCACACCGCCTAACAAAGAAGGACGTCGGCTGGATCTCATTGGCAAAAAGTTTTCCACCATGGCGGCGGCCTCCATTAGAGCGGCAAATTCATTAGCAATAATCGGCCGGTATGACCGCCAAATGTGGTCAGATATGGCTGCCCTTATTGCTCTAATCCCTGAAGACCACAGGCAGGACTCACGAAAGATTCTGCTTGAGGGAGAAAGAGCCGCATCTGAGACTATAGATTGCGCGCTGGATATCGTTAATACCAACTTTCGTCAGCTTGCCGGGGCTGCCGTACTTAGACGCCAGGGATGGCTTAAGGCCACTACTTTCCGACCGGAGGTACAAACGAAGATCCTAGATATGGCCTATGATGGAGAGTCTTTGTTTGGAAAACATATTGACGACGCTCTTCTTGTCATTAAAACGGACACGGACACCGCCAAATCTTTAGGCGTCCTTCAATACAGGCGCGGATCTTTTAGAGGCGCAAGAGGACGTAGTTTCACATCACGAGGAGGATATCAAAATCAACAGAATAGGCAATATCAGCCACAATATAGACAACAGTATAACCAGTCTTCATATCACCAATCCTCTTCGGCTGGTTTCTCCCGTCAGGGCGGGCGCAGAAGATCCCAAAATCAAGGCCGAGACACCAACAAGAAGCAATGATCTCAGCAAGGCGCCAACCACATTACCTTCCATTCCTGTGGGTGCGAAAATTTCAGCCTTTGTTCGCAGGTGGCAGGACATTACATCAGACCGATGGGTTCTAGACCTGGTATCCAGCGGTCACACGCTAGAATTCGTCAAACAGCCACCCACTACTCCACCCAGGGGTCCCCCTCCCCCTCGTCTTCACTTATTGTTCAAAGAAGCCTTACTAATGCTCCTCAAGAATGCAATAGAGAAAGTTCCCTCTTCTCAAAGGGGAACAGGTTTCTATTCTCGTTTCTTCCTAATCAGAAAGAAGTCAGGAGAATGGCGACCTATTCTGGACCTCAGAAAACGAAACAAATTTCTCAAAAAACAGAGTTTCCGGATGGTCACACTTTCAGAGATTCTAAGCTGTTTAAACGAAGGAGATTTTATGGCTTCTCTGGATATGGAGAATGCGTACTTCCACATCCCAATTCACCCAAAACATCGAAAATATCTTCGCTTCACAGTGGCTGGCGCCCATTATCAGTTCAAAGTGCTCCCGTTTGGGCTAAAATCGGCACCAAGAATCTTCACGAAGTGCTTGGCACCTGTAGCAGCAGCATTGAGATCTCAAGGAATCCAAGTATTCCCTTATCTCGACGATTGGCTTATCAAGGGTCCTTCAGCACAGAAAGCCAAAGTGGCCACAGAGACGTGTCTCCATCTCTTCTCTTCACTGGGGCTGACTATCAACGAGAGCAAGTCACAATTCCGTCCAATTCAAGTCATTCCTTTTCTCGGAGCAATGCTGGACACGATCCAGTGCAAGGCATTCTTGTCAGAAGATCGGCAATTGCGTCTCCGAAAACTAGCAACATCAATTTAAAAAAGAAAGTCAGTTTCTGTCCGGATGTTTGCTTCACTCCTGGGAATGTGCTCTTCTGCAATAAACTTGATACCCCTAGCGCGGCTCAAAATGAGGCCTCTTCAAGAGGAATTACATCTTCAATGGCAGTAAGCCGTGGGTTCCTTCGACGACTCCATAAAGGTTACACCTCGCATGATACAGGCCCTGCACTGGTGGTCCAAAGCAACGAATTTAACCCAGGGACTAACATTTTTACAAGCCATCCCAGATTTCGTGTTGACTACCGACGCCTCCATGGAGGGATGGGGAGGCTATCTACAAGATTTAAGAATACAAGGAAAATGGTCTCAAATTCACAAACAACAACATATCAACAGTCTGGAGCTCCGCGCAATTTTTCTGTCCCTACAAGCGTTCCTGCCAAGGATTGCGGGTTCCTCAGTGCTGGTCCGTACAGACAATACGACCAGCATGTATTACATCAACAAACAGGGAGGAACGAAATCTGCCACACTCTCACAAAAGGCCCAGGAACTGTGGGAATGGGTCACTCTTCACGGGATAACCCTCAGAGCAGAACACGTCAGGGGTTTACACAATACTCTGGCGGACACGTTGAGCAGGTCTCTGTCGGACTGTCACGAGTGGGAACTGGAACAGGAACAGTTGAACAGAGTGTTCCAAACCTGGGGCAAACCTGCACTGGATTTGTTTGCAACAAGGGACAACAAGAAATGCCCGTACTATGCCAGCAGATTCCCTCAACAGGGGTCAAGGGGAATGCCCTGTCCATGCGATGGTCAGGGATTTGTGCTTACGCTTTCCCCGATCCCGTTGGTCCCGAGAGTGCTCAGGAAAATGAAGCTAGAAGGTTGCCGCATAATCCTAATTGCATCCCGTTGGCCAAGACAATATTGGTTCCAGGTACTACTACTGTTGACTCAGGACAAGCCTATTCGCCTGTGTCCGACTCCTACGATGTTGTCCAGGAACAGCGGCCAAGTGGTCCACCCGGACCCACAGTCCTTACACTTGCACGCATGGCTCCTGATTTCTTAGAGTTCAAAGACTTTGACATCTCGCAAGACTGTCGTGAAATCTTGACCAAAGCTCGTGCTCAAAGAACGATAAAGACTTATCGTTCAAAATGGAAACGATTTTGTTATTGGTGCGAAGCGAATAATACTCACCCAGTTCAAGCTCCTGCGGAACAGATTCTCCCTTACTTGCTGTCTCTAGCTAAGTCTGGTCTTACCCTTTCATCAGTCAAGGTCCACCTTGCTGCTTTGTCTAGATTCAGAAAAAGTGCTGATCGGCCGTCTCTCTGTTCATCCTCACTTGTCAAACAATTCATGAAGGGACTTTTCAGAGCTTTCCTCCAGTTCAAGCACCCCTCCAGAGTGGGAGCTCAATACTGTGCTAGCGCAGCTGATGAAGCGCCCATTTAAACCAATCCACAAGGCGGACCTCAAATTCCTCACGTGGAAGGTCGCACTTTTACTGGCGCTAACTTCGGCAAGAAGGGTTAGTGAAATCCAAGCATTCACTATCACTGAGCCTTTCCTACATTTCACTCGAGATTATGTAACCCTTCGCACAAATCCTAAATTCATCCCCAAGGTACCGTCACAATTTCATTTGAACGAACCGGTAAGGTTAAGAACTTTCTTTCCGGATCCATCCACTCCAGCTGAGAGAGCGTTACACTCTCTGGATGTCAAACGCTGTTTAAAATTCTACTTACAAAAACTAAAGACATCAGGCGTTCCAACCAACTGTTCGTGGCCTATGGCCAAACAACTATTGGAACTGCAGTAACAAAGGCAACAATCGCCAGATGGCTGGCTTCCGCTATCCGCTTCTGCCATGACAAGGCCAACAAGCCTTTACAGAGGAAGGTCAAGGCTCACTCTACAAGGACTATGGCGGCTTCTGCAGCTTTGTTTGCTGGAGTGACTCTAGAGAATATCTGTCGTGCTGCGACATGGAAAAATGTCCACACGTTCGCGAAGCACTACTGTCTTCAATCTGCTCAGCGAGAAGATGCAGCAGTTGGACAGGCGGTTCTACGACATCTCTTTCATTAAGTCGGACCAGGTATTTTCTCTTTTATATGCTGTTTGTTCCTGCGATCAGTATTCATACAAAATTGATATGTAAATATCTATATAAAGTATAGTTGTACAAATATACATATATATAATTCTTATGTATTCTTGTTCTTAGTAGTAGATTGCATTTTACATAACTTTGATGTTTTGAAGGCTTGTGTAAAAAAAAAAAAAAAATCTCAGTCATTGTGGATACAGTTTGGGGGTTTAGTAATACTTGTCTCCCACCATCCGCAAACGACATTACGTTTGATATACTGCTGACTACTCTGATTCAGGCATGTGAATCTATGAAAGATACCCCAATACTGGATAAGAAAACAAGTTACTAACCTGTAACTACAGTTATCCAGTATTGGTATCTTTCATAGATTCACATGCACCCACCCTCTTCCCCGGCAGGTCAGTTCTCTAGGATTTTGGACTCTTACTCCCACTTGTGCTAAGAAAATCTGAGGAGAACTGCCTCTGCTGAGAGTGTTCTAGAGGGTGCTGGTAGCTGATTGGTTGGAGCTAACATTTGGTTCTTTTTCATTATAATGATGTAGATAGGCTACTAAGTTTTAGGCCTTAGGCCTTTTCTTTTAGCCTTCTACTGTTATTTACTTTTGGCACAACTTTTGTAATTTACCGTGGGACTCCCGCCTCGACGACGGGGAATGATTCAGGCATGTGAATCTATGAAAGATACCAATACTGGATAACTGTAGTTACAGGTAAGTAACTTGTTTTCTTACTCGTCAATAAGATCCATAACGGCAACAAAAGATGTAGACATTATTTCAACTCCTACAAATGCAATCAAGGCTCTCAGAGTGGATATATGGGATGGCAAAACAAAACAACAAATAATATTGCTAAACACATATATACATCCACGTGACAAAACCCAAGGAGTAAAACTGGTGGGATCTGAAATAACCAGACTGTTCTCAGAAGAATCAACGTCCAACCTATTGCTGACAGGCGACTTCAATATGCACCTATTAGGCCATCAAAAAAGGGACGAGCTACTGGAGGAACAATTTACGTCTTGGAATATCCCCCGCCAGGAGCAGAGTAACAAGAAGAACCAATCAGCACTTGCCAGGAACTTCATAAGGGATCTGGAACACTTAAGCTTTGTGGCATTAAATGGGCGCTTCCCAGGAGACCAGCCCCCAGCAGCAACATTTCACACCGCAAGTGCCAGTACGCTAATAGATTACACCTTCGTAACTTTACAACTAATCAGCAAGATTCCAGGCTTTCAGATAGGGACACAAGACCAAAGTGATCATCTACCACAGGAAATCACTATGAATATATCCAGACGAAACTCAGACCGACCTGTGGAGGATCCAGAGACTATACACACTGTTAACTCCAGGAGGATAAAATGCAAAACCAACCAACCAGAAAATCTGCTGGCCTCAGCAAAGTCACTATGGGACAACCAGGAGGAGGCAGACACAAACGTGATATCATGCTGGGAATTCTTCAGTAAAAAAATAGGGGAAATGCATACAGCAAGCGCAGATTTAATTTCAATGTCTAGGGAAACTCTTCAAAAACAGATTCCATGTGGTTTATCAAACCATCAAAAGTATCACCTTTCTATGTGTAAGATCCCTAACCTCCGGGAGCTTAAGAAAGCAATAAGCAAAGCATTACACAGACTGCGGAGATCAGGGCAAGATCCCATCATTCAGAAGGAGTTAACGCAACTAAAAGCAAAAAAGAAAAAGGTAATCTGGCAAGCGAAAAGGGAATTAGATGATAATCTGTGGGCCAGGCTACTGTACGATTCAAAATGTAAGAACAGCACAAGATTTTGGTGCACAATAAACAGCTTAGACAACCCGAATGCACAAAGAATCAACTCACATCTGACAGAAGAAGCTTGGGCCACCCACCTCCTGCAACATTTCAACTCAGAACTGGACGGTCTTAGGAAAGGGAAACAGAGCCCTAGCTACATCCCTGAGAGAACCCTCCCCGACCAAACTAGTCCAGTGCAAACTCATCAGATCAAGAACAGGATAGCTAAAGGCAAGCTCCAGGGTCACCGGGCCCTAACAGGATCCCACTGATGCTATTTAAAAAAGATCCGGATTATTGGGCTCCTGCGCTACTACCGCTATTCGAACAAATCTCAGGAGGAGATAGTATCCCTGACTCTTGGAGGGGGTCTATCATATCCCCAATATTCAAGAAAGGGGACAAGAACAAAGCAAACAGCTACAGGCTTGTAGCTTTAATTTATATTGAGGCCAGATACTATGCTGGCCTCCTCCTGGATGACCTGACAGCCTGGGCAAACGAAAAATCGATTATCCCCATCAACCAGACGGGCTTCTGCAAGGGCATGGGAACAACAACGAACATACTTGCCCTGCCTCTATTAATAGATGATGCCAAAGCAGCAAAACTCCCTCTCTTTCTGTGTTTTATCAATTATTCAGCAGCTTTTGATAACATTGACAGGAACAATCTCTGGTCCAAACTTGAGGAAAAGAAAATACCATCTTGTTGTATTCTGCTTTCCTATTACCTTGTCCTTCCTTTGTGTCAGTCTCTACTTGTCTATGTCATGTCTCTGTGATGTCATACAGTTCCACCTGTTGATGTTCAATGAGATTTGTCAGTTATCTGGAGGCTGAGCAGGAAGGTACCTGCTCCCGGTGGGGTTTCTTACCAGATTACATTTTTACTTGAATGCTGTACCTGACCATCTAATCCCAAGAATAAATACTCTACTTGACGTTACTACAAAGAGCTTCTCATCTTATTTTACCGAATGTAACACTGGCGATGAGGATGGGATAGAAACCACGCGTGATGAAAAGAAGAAACAGCTAAAGAAACTAGAAGAAACAAACTGAACCTTTTGCTCAACGCTCTCTTTGCCCCACCGGTGTCGGTAACATCTGACAGCCTGCCAAAGTAAGTTGAGCGTTTGTATGTGATTTGAAACATGCTAAAAGTCTGCCTACAAGTTGGAAGTTTAGTTTAGTAGGTGGATATTTGAAGTTAGCGTGCTGCCATCAGAACTGTTGGAGTGTTATGAGTACCACTGTTGAAGTACTATGAACGGAGTGCAATTCCACTATTGACTCTTTGATGATCAGTCCTACGTACACTCCTATTGCTTTCATCGTCCCGTTTTGTGAATCTGCTTTATTGATGAAATTTCTACTCTTGTGTGGGGAGAGCTGAATACCATACTTATTTCTGCAACCCCGTTACTGAGGAAGCTGTCTCCGCCTACTTGAGGCCATTTATCATTTCCCAAATTGACATAAACGCGCTTCTGCTATGGGGCGGTTTGAACTGTTTTATTATAATTCAAACTACAAACAAAGCTCGTGCACTGTACCTGTTTGCATTCTTGTGCTGTGCCTCTATGACGCTGTGGGACTTCCTTGGACGCGTGAAGTTCATCCTGTGCTGCTTATTGACGCTTTGCAGTTCTGGCGCGCTGCGAGCCACCCGGCTCAGCGTCAGAATACGTGCAGCCATTTTGTGGTTGGTAGTTCCTGTCTACCATTCTGAGAAGTATGTCACGGAGTATATTGTTTACACTTTGCCAACCACGCAGTATTCTTCAAGGTTCGGTGCGTGTTTGTGTTGATAAAGCTGATTGAAGAATCTTCACTGAAGGTACTGTTTCTCTGATTTCTTGAAAGTCACGCTTTATATGAAAGAGCAAACGGCAGAACTTAGAAAGCACAACGTCTTTGTGGAATCTCCTCATGTGCCGATCATCATGCCAGAAGTTTCCTCCATAGACAACGGTGACTACGTTTATTATTTTATTTTCTTATGTTTGAATTTTTGTCAACTTTGCATTTCAACCAATTTACTAACTGTGCATTTGATGGTCCGATGTTTAAGATTTATTGATATGATTATCTATTAAGTGATGCTTTATGATGACCATTTCATACATGTCAGTACAATTCCTTCTTCGAAGTGAGGAGCCTTTTTTGATGCTCAATATGTACATATTGAGGTGCTCCATTCCATTTTTTTTTTATTTAGTTTACTGGAACCTGGATCTTTTGGGGATTTATTTGTTGAAGGGTTTAATGTTTCAAATGAAAGTGAGAACGAAAGGAAGAAACTATGCATGCTGATGAATTCTTCAAGTGTTTGTTGTCAGGAGCCATATCTGTGCTCAACTTCGTTGAGGAGCTCCATTCTTGTTAAGTTTAAAGTTGAAGAGCCGTGGTGTGCTCACTTTTGTTCATGTTCAGTTTTATTTGTGCTAAAATTTTGATGAACCATGGAAGTGCTCTATTATTTAGAGGTGTTCAGTTTCAGTGTTTCACATGCTTACAGTGAGGAGCCTTAGGTGCTCCATTCTTTTCTTGCTTATTGTTGATGAGCTTTAGTGATGCTCAGTTGTTAGTTCTTGTTTCATGTGAACCACCTATAAGTGCTCTATTATGTTAGAGGAGTTCATGTGCATGCTTTGAGGAGCCGTAAGGGCTCAGTTTATTGTCATTCCAGATGAACCACTTTATGTGCTCCATTTTTGAGGAGTTCAAATGTTTGCTGTGAGGAGCCGTAGGGGCTCAGTTTATTGTCAATTTAAATGAACCACTTTATTGTGCTCTGTTTTAGAGGAGTTCAAATACTTGCTGTGAAGAGCCGCAAGGGCTCAGTTTATTGTCATTCCAGATGAACCACTTTATGTGCTCTATTTTTGAGGAGTTCAAATGTTTGCTGTGAGGAGCCACAGGGGCTCAGTTTATTGTCAATTTAAATGAACCACTTTATTGTGCTCTGTTTTAGAGGAGTTCAAATACTTGCTGTGAAGAGCCGCAGGGGCTCAGTTTATTGTCAATTTAAATGAACCACTTTATGGTGCTCTGTTTTAGAGGAGTTCAAATACTTGCTGTGAGGAGCCACAGGGGCTCAATATTGTTGATATGAACCACGTAGGTGCTCTGATATTTTTGGAGGAGTTCATATTTCATTTGTTGATTCTGGTATCTGAACCTCTATTGCCCTATTTCTTTTGGAGTGTTCAGTATTTTTGTTTGCTTATGATGAATCCATCCACTTCCATTATTGTGGATTTTGTTATGTGTTGGCCTTTACCTTATTTACTTTTTCTTTTCCATTTACATCATTTTCCGGTGACGGTACTGCCTTTGGTACTTTCACCATTTGATGTTTTATCCTCTTCCACTTACTTTGCGAAGAGGGTTTACTTCGTATGTGCTGTATGCTCTATTTCACATCTGGGTATTGATTCTGTTGGTACGATTTTTGTACCCACACCCATTTTGTATATTCGCCTTTATCTCTCTAATGTTGTGTAGTGGGCGTGTATGCATGTGTTTGTTTTATGTTCTGTCGTACTTTTTCTCCTTCTCTTTGTGCTCTCGTCTTTACATCTTTTTCGGTTAAGGGAGGGGTGTTGTATTCTGCTTTCCTATTACCTTGTCCTTCCTTTGTGTCAGTCTCTACTTGTCTATGTCATGTCTCTGTGATGTCATACAGTTCCACCTGTTGATGTTCAATGAGATTTGTCAGTTATCTGGAGGCTGAGCAGGAAGGTACCTGCTCCCGGTGGGGTTTCTTACCAGATTACATTTCTACTTGAATGCTGTACCTGACCATCTAATCCCAAGAATAAATACTCTACTTGACGTTACTACAAAGAGCTTCTCATCTTATTTTACCGAATGTAACACATCTGCTCTTTTAAATTAGTTAATACTCCTACACACTAACACGTGGGTCCAAGTAAAGCTAGGAGAGGGCAAATTCCTGTCCAGAAAAATCGCAACAACAAAGGGGCTGAAGCAGGGGTGTGTGTTGGCCCGACGCTCTTCAATTTGTATATGGCAGATTTATCGACGGAATTGAACATCTGTAAATCACATGCGCCAAGGATGAGAGGGCATCCACTCTGCAATCTGCTGTACGCAGACAACCTTGTGCTGATCAGCCAAACCCTCATCGGCCTGCAACATCTGCTAGATTCAACCAGCAGATACTCAACTATGAATGGACTAACCATCAACCTTGACAAATCGAAGGTAATGCGATTAAAACCAAAAAAGATATCATCCAGCTGCCGTTGGTACCTGGCCAGTAAAAAAATAGAAGCAGTTGAAGAATATAAGTACCTGGGAGTGATAATTGACAAAAAAGACACATTTAAAAAAACAAAAAGAAGCCATCAAGAAAAAAGGCAATTCAATTGCGGTAGCTCTAAAATCTATCAAAAACAAAACTGCCGGCCCAAGCCTAATCCCACTGCTACAGGTCTGGCAAGCAAAGCTTATTCCAGCCATTACTTACGGGAGCGAGTGCCTGAAGGGAGAGACGCGGCTATTCTGGATAGCACAGTCTCAAGATCGACAAGAATTATATTCAACCTACCTAAATATGTCTCGCCTGCCCAAATCAGGTTGGAATTCGGCCTGCAGTGCCAAGAAATCGCTCGCAAAGGTGCCTATGTCAAGTGCTGGCACAGGATTAAAAAGGCCGAATTAGGAACATTGAATACCCATCTATGGAATGAAATTCACCTAAAGAAGGATTGTGCAGCTATGGGTTACTTGACAGCATCAATCAATCATCTAGGCCTTAAGATATCTCTGGGCTACCTCAGTATCTCATAACTCCTTCAAACAACTTGTAAACAAGACAGTGAAAAGGCTGTCTATAGTTGAAGATAACGCAGCGCTCAAAGAAAGGGCCCACGGATGGTTCGTTGTGCAGAGCTATGTCAGGTTCTTTCCACAATCTTATCTAGGCGCGGAATTCAACAGGAGAACGAAAGAAAAATACCTTCATTTCCGCATGGGCATTTTTACCAACCCTGTTGCATCTCCCCCGCTGGAAACGATCACTGACTGAGACCACATGTCCCCTATGTGGGGAAGTCGAGGAGAGTGTCGTACATCTACTGTGTATCTGCAGAGATCTGTAAACTGAACGGCGACTGTTACTGAAGCCCATTTTTATAAGTAAGGGGAGAAGATCCTGCAGACAAGCAGTGAAGGTGGAGACGTGCAGTTGTTGAGTCGCTTTGTACGATTCATGGAAGAGGCAGGGGAGAAAATTCAGGCATTAACGACCAGCAATCTTCATCACTGCAACCAAAAGTACCTCACAGTGTCGCTTCACAGTGAACTACAAACACTATCCCCCGCTGTCAACAGATCAATCAAGCATTGCACAATTGTCTTTTTCTACAGTGACCAAAAATATTGACTTTTTAATTATTGGAAAATGTTTCCTTGATCCCTATTCCCTTCTCTGTTTCTTTCCCGGTAAACACACTATTTTAAACATGGTGATTCATTGTGATACCTATTCAACAAATTATGAAAACTTGGAAAAATTCGTTCATTCTTAATTATAAACACATTAGGCACTTTACTTGACAGAAATTGTAAACTCTTCGAAAATCGCCTTGAACAAGAAGGGACCCTGTACATACCTTGCTATTATTTGCACACTGAACTAGCCCTTAGAGGATGTATTCGCTAAGTTGCTATGTAAGACTGAATATTGTTGGACAGCTGAAGCTAGCAATCATCCAGGACCTCAGTTTATTAGTCCAGGACCTAAGTTTGTCGTTTTTGCAAATTGAATGTACAGCCAAAACCTTACACATTTAGCCAATTAATTAGACTTTTTAAAATGTAAGTAGCTCGAGAGGAACAATTTATGTCCGATTTTAAGACCAAAGACTTTGTCTACTTACTCTATCCGATAACAGCTACTGATAATTGCTCCGTCACAAGGATTAATTGTTTTACGCTATGCACTTTCATTTTTTTAACCATGAATTTTGCTGTTTTATGCTTTTTTATGTGAAAATTGTAAAGGTTTTTATTAACCAAACAATAATAAAATTACTTACTTACTATCCCTAAGAAAAGAATGGAGCCAGGAGAGGGCACGCCCCACTACTCCTGAATTCTCTCAATAAGAGTGTCATGACTGACTGTATCAAACTCTGGCCTGAGATCGAGGAGGACAATGGCAAGTGATCCTTCCCGATCCAGCAGCATTTTAGCCTCCTCAACAACAGCCAGGAGTGCAGTCTCTGTACTGTGTTTCGGTCTAAACCCAGTCTGGGCTGGATGGAGAATGTCGAGGGCCTCTAGATACTCTGAGAGGTGCTTGTTAACATGACTCTCAAGGACTTTGCTTAGTCTAGACAGCTGAGAGATGGGCCTATAATTCCAAGGGGGTCAAGATTAGTTTTTTTGAGGAGGGCCTTCACCATGGCATGTTTCCAAAATGTTGGGACAATTCCTTTGGCATCCTGCACCGTATTGCGTGGGGTAGAAGCTGTGTTCTTCCTACTAATAACTTGAAGACTGTTGAGGTTTAGATATAAGTGAGCATCGTTCACACAGTGTTATTGCATATGTGTAGTTGCAGTGTTCCACTTTGGGTGTTGTTTTTCTGGTGCTAAGTAATATGGACATAATGTGTCATGAGTTAAGAAATTAATTAATGTTAGTACTTATTTTGTGTCTTTACCATACAAGATAATAATGATGAATCCCATTGACAAGGGTGCAAAGTAGGATATTCAACTACTCCAACCATTGAGGTAGGGCCGAAATAAAGTAGCTATAGTAGGGTCGTCAGATCCTTAAGAAAGCCTGTGGATGATACAGCACCATAAGGGCTGAAATTGTTCAGCACTGGAGAGCAGGAGGAAGGTATCTTAATAGTGGCAATATCCTCATACTCAGTCTTTGCTTTTAATCTTGTGCAGAATAGGCTTTTTATTATTTCAATAAACAGGCATACTTACAATCCCTAACCTGACATAGTTTTAATATCATCGATTCCGGACCCTAGGTGTCTCAATAAATACATACCAACATAAAAGCTCTCCAAGAGCTCTCATGGAGCCAGCTGAGCACCATGATTCATGTTCACGATGGAGCAACCCTGATGACGAAGCATGACACTATTAGTGGGTGAGAGGTTTGCTTCCATTTTTATACTAATGGTTTCACTGACCAAAGTCCAACAAGAGTTGATACGTCAGTCATTATTAGATAACACCATGATGATGAATGAGTTATACCATACTAGTCTGAGTATAACACCCAGCATAGCCTGATGGTTCTGTATCTAGCTTTGCCGTCCTCAGCAGGATGGGATTTCCTGGCAGCTATATGCATTGGGTAAAGATACTATATACATGTCCCACTACCAGAGTATGACTGAACTGCCTCCTATCCAGCCCAATGCCATTGGGCAGGGGCATCCAACAGGGCTGTCCCACCGCCCCATTGCTTTATCCAATTGCCTCTGAACCCATGGCCTGTGCACTGCGACAACTGAATGCACAATGTGACCTAAATTTTACTCCCTGTATTCTCCTCATATCATTATATGCTGATGAATGTCATCCTATATCTTTCAGAGAATTCACATTGTTTAAAGCATTATCAAGTGTCATCCTAATCTGGAATAAATTGACGGCCTTTCCCTAAACTCCTGGCACCCCTGTGACTGTGCGCGAGTATCCGATTCCCTGGTGCAGTGAAATACTTGGGAGTCTTGGTCATACAAGACAAAAATGTAATCGTGGCTGAAAACTATGGGTAGGGCCACTGGAACTATGCGATTGTGCGGCCGCAGCGATTTTCGCATAATTATAGATTTGTCTCATAATACATCATCTACTGCATAATCTGCAGATTGTAACAAAAAATTAATTTAGTTTCTAGCTCAAACGGGTTAAAAGTTACCTAAAACGCATCAGCACATGTTGCCGTGCAGTGGAAAGCCTTGTGCAAATGGTGACTGGTCACCTTTCTGTTGCTTATTGCAATATCTGGGTGCTAAACTGGTACTAATGAGGTGCACCCAATGCCCAGACAGTGTTAACAAGTGTGAAATGTGCAGAATAATGAAGTAATTCTATAAAAAAATGTGCTGCATTACATCAACTAATTTGCCATTTTTTGACGCATAATTTACTCAACCCTGCTGCATAATTTGGCCCTCCTTCTGCATAATTCCAGTGGCCCTGACTATAGGGTGGCAGTTGCCAAAATAGAGGACCAGGTTAACAAGTAGTGACACTTGCATGTCTCCTTGATGGGTCATCTGGCCTTGATGAAAATGATCATCCCGACTTGGCTCCTGTAACTTTTCTACAATATCCCTGTTCTGCTGAACAATCAATTCTTTATAACACTGCACTCACATATGATTTTATTGGCATGAGCAGGCAAGCAACCGCAGATTCTCTAGGAAACTCTCACATTGCCCTATGAGCAGGGAGACCTGGTGACGCCAGATTTCGAACTCTATAGTATATGCGCACAGGCACATTTTGCCCACTGAATGCACCACTCGTCTCATATGGCACACGTAGCGATTGAACGCGACACTGCGCTACCTCACCCTCCGGGGCTTTGATTGGCCAATGGTCAGAGTACAGATGTACTGAGATTAGCAAAGTGGCATGCACCCAAATAGCCTGTGACTGCCTCCGTCGTAGACTGAAACTCCCGGCACTCTAGACCCGAGCAAAACCACTGATCCACTACCTGCAGATTCAACTCACCCAGGAACCACAGACCCAGGGCCGGACTGGGCGTAGCGGGCACCGGGCAATCCCCCGGTGCGCCGCACGGGTGGGGGCCGGTTTTGGGCCCCTGAGGGCCGTTTTTGTTACAGGGCCGTTTTTGCAGCATAGCTGCAAAATCGGCCCTGTAACAAAATCGGCCGAAAACCGGCAGTGGCAAAGAGCTCGGCCGCACCCCCAACCCCCCGGGGGGGGGGGGGGGCCGGCCGAGCACTTTGTCAGGGCCGGTTTTAGTTCCCAGTCCGGCCCTGCACAGACCCTTCGCAGGCTTAGAATTTGAGGACTGAACATGATAGGGGTTGTTTACCCTGACGGATGCCTTGTTGACTACAACTCCATCGCTGCTGCCATGAAGTGCATGGCACTAGACCGGTTCACATATCTCCGACTGAGAGCACTTTCATATCTCATAATCAGGGCCGGTCCTAGGATTTGTGGGGCCCCGGCAGGATAGAAACATGCGAGGCCCCTCTAATTTGCATAAAATGTAATATCACAGGAAGTTACATCATAGGAAGTGCCAACTGACCAATCATTTTCTAGCACTGTTGAAGTAGCTTTGCAAGAAGCTACTTCTCTAATGTGGATATCACTGAGATGGCTACAAATACAAATAATAGCCTTAATAAAATAAATGTTATTATTTTAAAGCTCTATTATGTGGAAATGCAACACATTAAACTTTATTGAAAAGCTACGCCTATATCTCTCCAAAACTGATGTTTTCAGAATAGTGCATGATTAAAATCCTAAAACAGATTGTCTCATAGCTATACAGTGGGTCTTCAGGTGACTCCCTGATACTCCTGTTGCATCAGTGAATTTCAAGGTTAAGGCATTTGGTTTTAGCAGGCATGGGCATCAACACTAAGGGATCCATGCTGGTTGGGTGAGTGGCCTGCAAATGCTCCAATAAACAACAGAAAGCACTGATTAAAGAAAATAAGAGGATGAGATGGCACAGATGACATACACAGGTGTTGTAGCTAATATATTGGCAGGCAGGAGCACCAAAAGCTAGACCATTCCCACAAACTGAATGCCTAAACCCACTAACTACTCTCAAACTTCATTTTTAAGAGATGAAAAGAGCTGAACTAACTCAAAGATATAAAGATGAGATGGCTAAATAGAGACAAGAATGTGTATCCAGGGGAAAAACTGCCAAAAGCTATAATGGGAGCCAGACACTAAACAGACAAGTAGTAAATTAAAGCAACAAAAGAAAAGGGATTTATTATAGCCGACTCAGTGCAGTTTTCCCTTACAAGGAAATTAAATCTAGCAATGTTGAATAGGTTGGGGGAGGTGGTGTTTGACTTTTAAAATAAATCTCCCATAATCCCTGAGATTTGCAGTTTTAAAGATTTTAAGTCACATTTTAAGTCACATGTCCTTAATATCTGAGAAGACACTTGCCAAATTGCGAAGGGTCCAGTGACATGTCACTTGACTCAAATTTAGCCTAAGAAGTAACAAACAAATTGCACCTATCCTCAGGTAAATCCACTGGATCTTGGTTAAAGAGATAATTGAATGCAAGACCCTTGAACGATCATGTCCATCATCCATAAATTTCTCCAGTCATGGCCCAGGCTACCTAATCATACTCTTTTGGTCCTTCCAATCACCAATACAAGATTTGCCTTCCTAAAACTACTGGCCACCTACTTACCTAAGCTCAGTGACTGGCTAATCACTACATGTGTGATGATGTACTCTATGGAATGAGGCACTCACTCCTCAGTCAGCTCCCTCTGCAGCCCCCTTTTCCTGTATCCTGCCCCTTCTTCTCATCTCCAAAGCAAGGCTAATTCAAACTGTACTGCTGAAAAGCAGCAATTTCTTCAGGCCTCGCTGTCGCTATTTGAGTTTTGGGATAATTTATAGTGGGAAGAGGCGCACATCATCTTGTGCTTGCCCAGGCCTCCCCATTGTCATTCTGCACTTGACAGTGATCAGACTATCTTTGGGAGCATGACCAGACAGACCCTGTGCAGCAGCCTGCTACATGTATTTTAATACTCTTTTGGACATGATAACTAGTGTGTATTATGTATGGCTCTAGTTTCTTGGACATTTAGTGACAAATGAGGAACTTTAAAACACACTGGAGCAGATATCTAATAGGCCTTCAAACTACTTTTACAAGATATTTGGGCTTCTTCACCTTCCCCTTTCCTCAGTGTGTTATGTTAAATTACACCAAATTGTGCAGCGAATGCAAATGTCTTTAGTTATTGTTCCATTGAAAGAGATGAATGAAAATACCACACCAAGAGCGAATCCTGGCGCTAAGGGATTTAGAAGGAAAAGGTACAGGCTATACTAATGTATGGAAAGGCCAGTTTTAAGTTTTTCCCCAGAAGATTTAAGATGCACCATAGCTCAAGACTGAGACATTTCCAGTCCTGTGCAGCTAGAAAGGAGAAGGATCTACCTCCAATATGTTCTCTCTTAATTTTAGGATGGGACAGGAGCATGGCTGTTACTGAGTGTAGGATTCTGAAATAAATGGAAGGAATAATACAGTACTGAAGAATGAGTGGGCACTTTTATGCACTGCACAATGGCAAATGGATAGATCGTTTGGTAGCGGGAATCAACAGAAAGCAGAAAGAGCATCTAGGGCAGCCTCAGATGAGAATCCAATCACTGTTCTTAATGATCTGAACGGTACCAAATGCAATAGGTGGGAAGTTTAAGACAGAGAACACTTGCGTAATCTGGTTGTGAGAAGATAATTGACTGTACAACTGTCTTGCGGCAGTGAAAGGGGTGAAAATGCAGGATTTTGTGTTGCATATGGATGTAGTAGAAGTAGATAACACACTGTTTGTCCAGACAAGGAGAGAAGACGTTGGAAAATAAATCCAAGATGTTGTTGTTAACGCAACCATGGTGGTTGATTGGCCCAGCTCCACAGGCCACCAAAGAGCAGTGTGTATGGTACCAGGCCCCTTAAAGATGCAGATGTCTGATGTTTTGCTATATAGTTGTAATGAATTTGTCTTTATCTAAAAAGCTACTGATTGCATGTAAGTCCAAAACATTTTCTTGGTTAGAAACCAGGCCTCTTTGAAAGGATAGAGATAAGCCACGCCAGGGGAATACCTTGAATTCCAGGTTGTTCCAGTTGATTCCATAGAACCGGATGGGAAACTGACAAATGTGACACTATAATTTAGTAATATCAAGGCTGCTCTGCCTTCCTCATCAAGATTCAGGCTCAAACTGTCTGACACAGCAAGAAATGCTACTTTCAACACATGGAGAGGTCAGAATCCAACTGGCAAGTGATCAATAAGTAAATTATTTCCTATGAAAGAGATTTATGAGTGCACTTCTTTTTCAAGGATTTTTCAGAAAAAGGCAGCAAAGAGTTGTTAGAAGATGCTGAGAAGCTTCGTACCTGCTGAAGGATTTTTTAGCAGAGGAACAAACGCAGCTTATTAGGTTTTTTTTTTTTCCTACATGGTAGGGACAGATGACGAGGCAAGGGCAATATTGCAAATGGAGGTCAGAGCAGGGGCTGTGACCTTTAGATATCCATTCATGAAATGGGCAGGAAAGGGTCCCAACAGGGAACTAGATTTAATAAAAAAGGCAAATTTGAATAAGAGTACACAGAGAGCAGGCTGTAATTCCACAGACATGTTGAGGATAGTTCAAGATCACAAACCTTTGTGAAGGATGGCACACATCACAAATCTAAGCCAAATTTTCTACTTGGAAAATAAAGAGACAGATTATGCAAACTTTGGCAGGAGTCTCAATGTACTTAGAAGCACATGCTAGTTCAAAGACTCTTTTACCTCTCCTCCAACCGTGTAAGTTTTTTTGTTGATTCTGCCCACTTACATCCACCTCTCTCCTCTGTGTTTTACTTTTTACCTCCCCTCTTGCTCAGCCTATTATCTTCTCTTGCTGGTTCAGCCCCTCTTACATCCACCTCGCTATGCATGCTCTCCTCTTATCTTTCTCTTCTTTTCCCAATCCCCAAGCCTCTTACCTTTTCTCTCTGGTTCTGCCACTCTTTTATTGATCTTGGCCCTCATACCTCCATGCTCTACTCTTTACCTCTCATCTTTCCACCTTTCCTCTCATATTCACTTGCTGATTCTGCCCCTCTTACATTCCCATCTCTCTTCCCTGCCCTACTCTTCACCTCTCAACTCTCCACCCAGTCTTTATCTTCTGTGCTTGTTATGCCATCCTAAATACAGCTATGCCTTTTCCTTCTCCCCTTTCCTTTTATCTTCTCTTGCTGCTCCTGCCCCGTTACATACACCTCTCCCCTTCCTCCTTCCCTCTCTCCTCTTGCTGATTCTACCCTTTTTACATCAAACTCTACCTTCCTGATCTAATCTTTAACTCTAATCTCTCACCAAGCCTTTAACTTTCTCTTGCTGGTTCTGCACATCTAACATATACCTTCCCCTCCTCTCTCGCTCTTCATCCAACCTCTATCTCTTGGTGTTTTTCTCTCTTCCATCCACTTCTCTCTCTTGCCACTCTGCCTATGTACTCTTGCTGGTTCTGTCTCTCTTATAGCCATGACTTTTATCCATACACTACCTTCACTGCTCATCTCTTCCCCAGCCTTATAACCTTTTTCACTGGCTCTGCCCCATTTACATCTTCACTACATTTTCATCCTCCTGAACACTCTAATCATTTCGCACTGATTTTGCCACTTACACCACCTATTTCCGTTCATGCTCTACTCTTATTCTCGTCTCTTCCTCAAACCTTATTTTGTGGATTCTGCCCTTTTACATCAATCGCTGCGCTATCCCCAGCTTTGTTTCTTCTCTTTCTCGTTATGTCCCTCTTATATCCACTTTTCTCCTCCATGCTGTATGCCTCATCTCTCCCACTGCCTCTTACTTTTCTCGCTGATTCTGGCCTTCTACATCCACCTCTCACCATTCCCTTTCTCTTCTCTGTGTAAGGTTTCTTAATTGTTCTGCCTCTCTTACATCTGCATGCCCCATCCATGTATTGCCCTTCACCTCTCATGTCTTCCTCTGGCCTCCTAACTTTTTTGCTGGTCTCTCCCCTTTACATCCACCTCTTCTCTATGAGCCCCCTGCCTCTCAACTCGTCTCACTGTTTCTGCCTCTTACATCCACGTCTCCCTTCCATGCTCTACACTTCACTTTATCTCTACTACCGTCTCTTACCTTTCTCACTAATTTTGCCTTTATTACACCCACATCTTAGCTACCTGCTGAACCCTTCACCTCTCATCTCTCTGCAGCCTCTAACCTTCTCTCACTGGTTCTACCTCTCTGAAATCTACCTTCCCCCTGCCTCTTACCTGCTCTTGGTTGTCCTGCCCTCTTACATCCAACACTCACCATGCCCTCTCCATGACACTTAAGTTCTCCTGATGGTTCTGCTTCTTTTATACTTACCTCTTCAATCCAAGCACTGCCTTTCACCTTTCATCTTACTCTCCAGCCTTAACTTTGTTCACTGGTCCCCCCTTTATGTCCACCTCTCCCTCCATGCTCAACTCTTCATGTTTTATCTCTCTCTCACCTCTACCCTCAATTTGCTGTATCTGCCCCTCTTCCACCTCTCCCCTAAGTGTGCTGCTATTTATCACTCTTCTCCCTGGCCTTTTACCTTGCTTCACGTCTTGCGCCAGGACACAATGCAGGCCCCTGCAGCACAGATGGGCCCACAACACTTCAGGGGGCCCCCATTCAGCCCAGGGCCAATAAATATCTGTGAAATGTGGGAGAGTCAGGGCCCCATTATCACATTCTGCAGCGAGGTCCCCATCATTTTGTGTTACACAACTGCTCTTGTTACTTTACAACATTCTCTCCCCTTCCATCCTCCCACTCTCCCCAAGCCTATTACATTCCTCTTTTGCATGCTATTCCTTTTACCTAACCAAGATTCTTCCCTTCTCTCATTGATTCTGCCATTACATACACATCACTCCTTCCCCAACTCCCTTTCCTTAAGCCTCTTGTTCTATATATCTGTTTTGCCCCCTATGTTCAGCTCGCTCCTCTCTGCTGTACTCTGTCATCTCCCCACCTCTTACTGTCTTTTGTTTGCCTAGCCCCTTTTAGATGTGCCTCTCCCTCAATACTTATATTAAAAGCAAAAGAGAGCACCAGACCTCCTTAGATGTACCCAGGACACTGGAATTCGGGATTTCAGATGTGAACAAACATGATGCCGGGGAGTAGTGCTACCTTTTCAGATGTGTACAACAAGGAATGGTGTGTGGTTTGACAGGTTATATAGTTTGGGTGTATCTTGGAGGGGTCGCTGCACTCCCTCGGGGTGGTGAGGATGGATGTGGGGTCACCCCTCCTTCCCTCCTACCAACTCAATGTTATCTCCACTATTCTTTTACCGACCCAATTTTTCATTATTCCTTTTTTTCATGTAAATTACATTAAAATAAAAAAACACTAAGCGCTTATATTCAACTGAAGTCACTATTTATGTTTAACTCTGTTTATGTTTCTTTTGGATGAACATGCTTGTTTGAAAGAAGAAAAAAAACAGAGTTGCAAAAAAAAAAAAAGATAAGGAATAATAACCTCTCACTCCGTTTTCTGCTCTTCTCCCTTCATTGGACTTGAGCAGCGCCGATTGTTTTGTGAGGTCACTCTATTTTTTTGTTGTGAGCCCTGCAGGATGCTCTGCGTTTCATTCATGCAGGGGCAGGGCTCACTTCTCACCTCACGCCAGTTCAAGCATCTGCAATTATCATGCAGATGCAGCGATTAGGATAAGAGAAAGGAAAGCTGATCACGGCCACAAACCCTGCCCTGCCCAGTCTGCCACAGCTGAAAGGGATGCGGGGGTCATATTTCAACCTTCAGCCCCTGGCAGCCGGGTCCAGGTGAGGGGGCCCGCCTCTGGCCTTGAGCTGCACCACGTTTGCACACCCCGAGGGAGGACGCTTCCCACTTGTAAGTGGTACATTTTCAAAAGGATGATGGCCTCGTGGGGGCCCCGTCGTAATTAGAAGGCCGCAGGGCCCTGGGCAGCTGCCCACACTGCCCATGCCTAGCGCCGGCCCTGCTCATAATCCTGCTTTTCCGCAGGCACCTCCACTGTGCGAGGCCCTGGAAGTATTAACTAACACCTGGTGACTGTCCTCTATGCCAGTGGTTCCCAAACTTTTTTGACCTGTGGCTCCCTTGACCTAATCGGCAGTTGGCCGTGGCACCCCACCATTTTTTTTACCGGTGGGCGGGTGGGGGGGATGTAAGCCCGACCTCGGGAGTACTTCCTGTTGTCTTCCTTAAAGTAATTGGGACGCAATGAAGGTATTATAATGGTTGGAATGCTTGAATTATTAATCTCATCCACTGGCAATCACTGTGGCTGCATCCCAATCCATCGTTTTTTCCCCCAACAGAGTGCCTGGTCCCAAACCCTTATTTATGCCAGCTGCTGCTTTCAGTAGCTTTTGGTACTGAGACCCGCTCTGAGAAAATGGAACATTGAGTTTGGTCTGTCGTATCACCAGCATTATTTTTATACTAAAAAGGTGGGCTCCTTATGAGTGGCTTCACCAACACCGACCCAGAGTGACGCATGTAGGTGCAGGACTATGCGTCTCAGTACCTGCGCAAAGGCTTCTCGCCGCTGCGCCGCGAAGGCCTATGCGGAGAAAGCTATGTGCCTGGCTTCAGAACTCATTCACCGCTAGCAAGAAAGGAGCTGGAGTGAACCAGGGCAGGCAGCTACATGGAAGTGCAAAAATAATCTGTCAAACGTTGTGTGCATGCAGATGAGTGTGTGTTTGTGTGTGAGCATGTGTGTGAAAGTGAGCGAGAGACCGGAATGAGTGACTGCTATTGTGACTTAGAACGAGTGAGACTGAGAATGAGGGCAAGTGACTGAAAGTGATAGTGCATTGCACTGAATCAGTGTGAGTATGGAAGTGAGAAAGAGTGTGAGTGAGTGAGTTTAAAATGAGCATGAGTCAGAGCGTGTTTGTAAGTGTGCTGTAGAGCTTGCGAGTCTGGTGCTGACCCTGGCATTCGTGGCGGCAACTTTAGTTGTGTTTCAAGCCGCTACTTTAATGGTGATGTGCAGTGACAGGCCCCATGTAAAGGTTAATAGGTCCTGATCAGATCAATCCAAATTAAAGTCTTCTTCCTACACCCAGAATAACATGGTTCGGAATAAATCACGTTCAGACCCAGAGGGTAATTCCAAAAACATAGCGTACTCCGGAGTTATTCTATATCACCCAGACGTGGAAATATCGCAAGCTATCCCGTGTGGGCAGTTCCTTTACCAATCACACTCAGACCTTGCGGCGCTAACTAGAATACTGAGCGTTCAGCTGGCTACTTACTACTTAAACTTTACCTCACTCATGCACACAAATATCGTAAACCACCCCCGGGCTGCCACTGATACATTTGACTTCACCTCGAGCGAAGTTTCTGCACGCACAGTTCGAAACAGTACCGGAAAACCACAAATCCCTTCATTAAAGCAAATGACGGCTGGGCCTTTATCCGCTGCTTCACTCATGCTCCGACCACAAGTTACACAGCATTAACCATTAAACTGCGTCCAAGCCCCGCCGAATGACGGACGGCTGAGGGCCGTTGGTAGCAGACAATGAATGAATGAAGCCCATGTCCATTCCAAACCTGCCAGCAACGCTTTGAGGGTCACTTGATACATAAGCTATAAAAGAAAATCGTTTTCGCAGGAAGAAGTAAGGGCGGGAATACTTGTCTGAAGCTACAAGTCGCTCACGGCGGGTCTTGAAGACATGCGACTTCCTTTAAAACCCGAGTCTGGAGAATGTCTACAGGCGGACTTCACTTACCTATTTCCTTTTGTGCAGAGGGTCCCACGAGGCACGGCGGGCAGCAAACACGCGCCTCAACACTCAGAACTGCGTATGGCAGCAATGGCGGAGACTACGCCTCTGAAAGCACGTACGCGTGTACGTACGCACGTCGCTCTTGGGCCAAACCATGTTGCAGGATGATGAAGGTGGCATTACTAACTGCCCCCTACGCTGCGGCTGCAATTTCCCACATTGTGCGCGCGGCGCCCCTGGCACCTCATTACGGCGCACCGGGGTGCCGCGGCGCACAGTTTGGGAACCACTGAATTACAGTCACTAATCCGAACAATCATCTCATTCATTCAGGAACCCGGCAAAGATAAATTGCTATATTATTCATACAAGTCGATCTTGGCGTTAAATGTGAATGTAAAAATATTCACAGGTATCCTAGCAAGGAGACTTGGAATGGTCCTGCAGAGGATTGTGGAGCCGGACCAGTTGGTATTCATACCAGGTCAAAGTTGTGAAGGCAGTACGAAAAACTTGTTACACAAGATCAACAATGCCCATAGAAAGCTAAGGAAAGCAGTGTTGATTTCACTAAACGCAGAAAAGGCATTCGATCTGGGCCATTGCAGGTCGCTGGACTGCGCATTGGAAACATTTGGGATTGGGCCACAATTTAGACAGTGGGTATTCGGCTGCTGTAGCAACCCCAGAGCCTCGGTACGGGTTTGCTGTCACATTTCTCCTATGCTGATGTGCTAGTCACCACAGCTCTATGGACTCTAGCGGACTTAGAAACAAAATGCAATTTGTGAGCTGGGGATTCAATTGTGGATATCCTGTATCTGCCCAATGGATTTATACTCTGCTTCTGGCACTGAAGTTAGTAAACCGGTCTCCAGGCCTAAATATGAAACGGAGGGGAGTCCTTGATGTGCCACGGAACCAACTCAGAGGACCAGCAAGTTGTCCATTCATATTGATGGGGTAGGGGTCAAAGGGAGTTCAGCACAAATGTAAGAAAGTGCTGTTTTTTGCATGATCACCACCCAAATTTATGGACTGATGCTTCTGCTTTTTCAACTCTGAAGTAGACTTGGCCCTGCTGACCAGACCCCAGTGCATGTGCTCTGACCTAAAAAAGTGTATGTGCAATTAGCTAATCCCTGATTGGCATATTTAACTTACCTATAAGCCCTTAGTATTTGGTACAAATTGTACCCAGGGCTAGTAAGTTAAAGGTCACTAGTGGACTGTAGCACTTATTTAATTGTTACATAAACCCAACTTACTGATGAAGTCGGATTTAAAGTAACATTTAGTGTAAAAGTGAGTTTAGAAAGTAACCACTTTCTTGCTCCAAAGTTCCAATAGCTGTTTCTGATTGAGTGCAGCAGTTGTCACCTGAGACAGCCTGCTGCCCTCCTGGCACGAGGTGTGAAGCGCTCCCAAGAAGGGAAACAAAAGGTCTGTTGGTGGGAGGAGGTGTGACCTCATCCTGACAGGATGGCCATAGGGCTGTGGCCACAGATGGCACGGCCTCAAAGAGGCTACAGTCTCTGATAGGCAAATACAAGTCACATCTTAGCTTACCTGCTCTTTTGTGTATGTTGACAGGCTTGCTTCTCTTCCAGAGGGGGAAACCGGTTGCAGAACTGGTTTTCCAGGAGCGGCGGCTGGTTATACTGGGCACCCCTCAGGGTTGTCCCTACTGCATTGACCCGGGGAAGAAGGGTCCCAATATCTTGGGTTTGGGCATATAGATGTATTGTGGGGTTGTTTAATGCCAATCCCCCAGGATTTGATATGAGTAAATAGGGTTGTCCTGTGGGAATTTTGTTCCCATTAGTTAGCGAGTCCTTCCCTTCTACAAACTCAAAATTGGTATAAAAGTGGCACTCCTTGCAACCAGCCTTGATACATAAAGAACAGAAGAAGGGCTGCGCCTGCTCAGCCTGTGGACCTCAGAAAGAAGGACTGCACCAAGAAAGACTGCACCTGCTGAACCAAGACAGGACTTCAGAAAGACAAGGGCTGCTCCTGCTATTGAACCCATGGCAAGAGACCCCAAGGGCTGGACTTGCTCCCACTTGTGCCAAGGATCAGTGAGTGGACTCCATGGGCTAGTTGGCTGGCCTACTGTTAAGCTTCAGGAACACAAAAGCTAAAGAAGCTTGCATCTGCAAAGTGCCCTGCTTGCCAGTTACCACTGGATTTGCCGTGGACTTCAATGGTGTAGCCTATGAGATCAAATCCTAGCCCCCATGAGGTGCCCCACCGGTCCTGAATCCTTGGCTGGTGCAAGAGTTTATTACTTCTCGCCCCTGATCTGCAACTTTTGAACCTAAAGCAAAAGATAAAAGTTTTTGGCACAAACTCAGAGGCTCATATACTACTGCTACTTTCTGGTTCATCAGTAGACTTGAACACTGTCGAAAACCAAGGCTTTCACCGGACTGCTGGACTTCGCCTGTCCCACGTCGAACCCAACTACAGACTGTAGAGGACCCTGCCGATGAGCTCGTTGGCGAGAAAAAGAACCAGAAAGGTTTGTAAGTGCAAAGGTAAAATCTTGACTGGGACCAGCCCTGCATCCGACCCTGCACTCCATCACAGTCGGCCGGAAACTTTGATTTGGCCCTTAACCTTCATGTTTGAGGCTTATAGACTACCGCTAAGAGTGAAAAGCAGTAATTTACAAAACATTTTAGAGTGAATTTATAAAAACCTTGTAAAAATAATTAACTCTGATTCCCTTCATCTGATATTTGTCCTTTGGGTGTCTATTTAACCCCTTTGCTGCTAGGCCTTTCCCCCACCCTGTGCTAAGTCTTTTTTTGGCTATTTGGGATAGTTCGCGCTTAGGTCCCCTTACCTTTTTGTGCACATAAGGTATCCACGCCACATTTGCGTCCTTTTCTTCCAGCACCTTGAGGATTCTAACAGGACCCAGGGTTTGTGGATTCCCCTGCAGGGGATCAAGAAATTGGACAAAATACAGCTTTTTTTTGTTGTTGTTTTTTTTAGGAAAAATGGGCTAAAAGTGTGGGAGAAGAAAGAGTCTGTTTTTTTCCCTCCAAAAGGTATCAACAAAGGGTTTGTGGTGCTAAAATCTTCCCAGCTTTTAGGAACTGGCAGACTTTTGTTAGAAAACCAAAATTTTCTACACAGTTTTGGAATTTTACTGGGGCATAGCCTATTTTTCCTATTTTTTGTGCTTTCAACCTCCTTCCAGTTAGTGGTAGAAATGGGTATGAAAGCAATAATGGATCATGGAGAACTATATGTTTCTGAAAAGTAGATAAACATCTAAATTCAGCAAGGGGTCATTTGTGTAGATCCTTCAAGGTTTTTCTATAGAAACCAACAATTGAAATAAAAAAATATTGAAATTGAGTTGGAAAAAACAGCCAATTGTGCCAACAATTTCACTTGTAACTTCTTCTAAGTATGGCAGTTTTTTTTAAAGCAGTATACCGTTACGTCCGCTGGATGCTTCTGGTTGTGGGGATACATAGGGCACGTGTAGGTTCACAAAAAACCCGAGGTACCCAGAGCCAATGATTGAGCTGGGTCTTGCAAATGTTTTTCATTGTGTACCGGGTATACAGCAATCCATTTGGTAAAATATAAAGTGAGAAAAATAGGTACCAAGGAAAACATATATATTTCCGAAATGGGAACAAAATATAGAGTTTAGAAGCAGTGGTTATTTGCATATTTCCAAAATTGTGGGTGCCCATACAAGCATGTGAATTAGAGGACATTTTTCAAAATGGCTTTTTTTTTACACATTGTCTTACATTTGGAAGGCAGAAATGCAAAGAAAGTCAATTGTATTTACTATTCTGTATTCCCCAAAGTCTCCTGATAAAAATGGTACCTCACTTATGTTGGTAGGCCTAGTGCCTGCGACAGGAAACAGCACAACACGCAACGTGGACACATAACATTTTTCCAGTGAAAACTGACCCTTTTTTTTGCAATGTGCCTAGCTGTGGATTTTAGACCCTAGCTCAGCCGGCACCTAGAGAAACCTAGCAAACCTGTACATTTTTTAAAACTAGACATCCAGGGAAGCCAGGATTGGGTGACTTGTGTGATTTTTACTAGGATATGTTACCCAGAATCCTTTGCAAACCTCAAACTTTGTCAAAGAAAATAATTTCCTCACTTTTCTGTGATGGAGAGCTCTGGAATCTGCGGGAAGCCACAAACTTCCAGCCACCCAGCATTCCCCAAAGTCTCCCGATAAAAATAGTGCCTCACTTGTGTGAGTACACCTAGTACCCACGACAGGAAATGTCCCAAAACGCAACATGGACACATCACATTTTTCCAGGGAAAACGGACTCTTTTTTTGCAATGCCTCGCTGTGGATTTTGAACCCTAGCTCAGCCGGCACCTAGGGAAACCTAGCAAACCTATAATTTTTTAAAAACTAGACACCCAGGGGAATCCAGGATGGGGTGACTTGTGTGGCTCTCCCTAGGTTCTGTTACCCAGAATCCCTTGCAAATCTCAAACTTTGTACAAAAAACAACACCTTTTCCTCACATTTCTGTAATGGCAAGTTCTGGAATCTGCGTGGATCCACAAACTTCCACGCACCCAGTATTCCCCAAAGTCTCCCAATACAAATAGTACCTCACATGTGTGGGTAGGCCTAGTGCCCACGACAGGAAACATCCCAAAACGCAACATGGACACATCACATTTTTCCAGTGAAAACTGACCCTTTTTTCCCAATGTGCCTAGCAGTGGATTTTGAGCCCTAGCTCAGCTGGCACATAGGGAAACCTATACATTTTTTTAAACTAGACACCCAGGGAAATCCAGGATGGGGTGACTTGTGGGACCCACACTAGGTTATGTTACCAAGATTCCCTTTCAAACCTCAAACCTTTTTAAAAACAAAACTAGTTCTGGAATCTGCGGGGAGTCACAAACTTCCACCCACCCAGCATTCCCCCAAGTCTCCCAATAAAAATGGTACCTCACTTGTGTGGGTAGGCCTATTGCCAGAGACAGGAAATGGCCCAAAATGTACTGTGGAGACTTCAAAATTATCGATTACAAAAAGATCTTGTTTTGCGAGGGAGTCACCTGCGTTTTTGATCCCGGGCTCGGCGGCCATCTAGGGAAACATACCACACCCAGACATTTCTGAAAACTAGACACGCAGAGGAGTCCAGGGAGGTGTGACTTGCGTGGTTCCCCTAACTTTTTCCTACACAGAATCCCCTGCAAATCTCATATTTAGCTGAAAAAAATCACATTTTTCTTACATTTCTGTGTGGGAAAGTTTTTGGGATTTCCGGGCTGACACAAATTTCCTACCACCCAGCGTTCCCCCAGGTCTCCTGATAAAAATGGCCCCTCACTTGTGTGGGTGGACCAAGTACTCGCGGCAGGGAAGGGCCCAAAACGTATTGTGGAGACATCAAAATTATCTATCACAAAACGACCTGGTTTTGCAAGGGGGCACCTGCGTTTTAGGTACCAGGTCCGGCGGCCATCTACGGAAACCTACCAATTCCAGGTATTTCTGAAAATTAGACATCCGGGGGAGTCCAGGGAGGTGTGACTTGTGTGGATCCCTGAGGGGGAACCAAAGTTGATCCAAAAGGACAGTTTCTTTATACGTTTTTATGCTAACTCTGCTTTGGGCACGCTCGGAAGTGAAGTATAATTTTGATTGATAGGCCGAAGGGAACGCTAGGTGTTAGGAAATTTGTACTGGTGTGGTGATCCTACAACTTTCCCACACAGAAATGTCAGGAAAATATGACTTTTTATCTAAATTTGAGGTTTTCAGGGGATTCTGGGTAAAAAAAATCCACTGGTGGATCCTCCCAAGCCACACCACAAGTCCACGCACACCCGGGCACGGCTGTTGTGCTGGACGAGCAGCGGGGTGGATGGGGCTGGCGGGGGGAGGTGGGTAGGGCATAGGGTCACGGGTGGAAAAAAATACATGTAAAAAAATAAATAACTTACCTGCAGCCGGCAGCGTCGCACTCGTCTCTTCTTCTCCAGGCTGCACAGGCTCCCAGAATGCCCTGTGGCCAATTCTGAAGCTGCTGTCACGCATGAGAGCAGTTTCAGAATTGGCCTGAGGGCCCTGGATTGGCTCTACAGGACAGACTGTGAGCCTGTGTCTGCCTGCTCTCGCTGACCCAACTGTGTTGCTGGGTTGGAGAGAGCTTTCACTGCACATGACGGTTTGGCCGGCCTGAGACGGCAGGCCAAACTGTCATGCGCAGTGAAGGGAGTGCATCTACCACTCCCCTCAGTCACCCCCCCCAAGACTGGGCAAGAAATGAAAAATAAAACGAGTGTTTATCCCTGGTGTCTAGTGGGCTTTCTGCCCCCCCTGTGGGGCAGATCGGGGATAATAACCCCCATCTGGTCCCCAAGGGGGGCAGAAAGACTGTCCAATTTGTGTTTGGGGGCACTGGCATGTCCATTTTGGACAGCCCCCACCCCTACGTATAAAGAAAATACCTCCTAGTGCCTAGTGGGCTTTCTGCCTCCCGGGGACCCGATCAGGGTCTATTGCACCCATATGCCTCCCAGGAGGGAGCAGAAAGACTGTGGCAATTTTTGTAGTGGGTGGGGGATTGCATGCCCATTGTAGGAAGCCCCCACCCCTGACCTACAAAAGAAAAATAGTCCTTGGCTTCCTAGTGGGCTTTCTGCCCCCAAGGGGGGCAGACAGACTGTCCAATTAGTTGTGGGGGGGTGGGGGCACTGGCATGCCCATTTTGGGCAGCCCCCACCCCTACGTATTAAAATAAAACATAATCCCTGGTGCCTCGTGGTCTTTCTGCCCCCTCCGGGGGGGCAGATAAGGCGCTATTGCCCCTATCTGCCTCCCAAGGGGGGGCAGAAACACTGTGGAACATGTATTAGGGGGTGGGGGCATTGGCATGCCCATTCTGGGCAGCCCCACCCCTCAACTACAAAAAAAATAGTCCCTGGCTAACTAGTGGGCTTCTGCCCACCCCGGGGGTACAGATCGAGGGCTAATGCCCCCATCTGCCCCCAAGGGGGGGGGCAGAAAGACTGTCCATTTCGTTGGGGTGGGGGCAGCCCAAAATGGGCAGGCCAGTGCCCCCACCCTCACGTATTTAAAAAACATATTCCCTGGTGCTGAGTGGGCTTTCTGCCTCCTGCGGGGGGGGGCAGATCAGGGACTATTGCCCCCATCTGCCTCCCGGGGGGAAGAAAGACTGTGGCAATTTTTTTAGGGGGGTGGGGGCATTGGTATGCCTATTTGTGACAGCCCCCAAATGTACATAAATAAAAATCCCTTGTGCCTAGTGTGCTTTCTGTCCCCCTGGGGGGCAGATCGGGGGCTATTGCCCCCATCGGCCCCCCAGGGGGGGCAGAAAGACTGTTTCCAAAAACATTTGGCTGGGGGCATCGTCTTTTCCATTGTGGGCAGCCCCCACCCCTCTTTTATAATTTTTTTTTTAAATCCCTGGTGTCTATGGGCTTTCTGCCCCCCGGGGGGGGGGGCAGATCGGGGGTAATAACTCCATTTGGCCCCCAAAGGGAGAGAAAGACTGTAGTGGTTGTTTAGAAGGGGCTGTGGGCATTGTCTACCCATTTTGGGCAGCCCACACCCCTAGATTTGCTCTAAAAATAAACCCCTGGTGCCTAGTGTGCTTTCTGCCCCACCCCAGGGGGGGCAGATTGGGGCTATTGCCCTTATCTGCCCCCCAGGGGGGCAGAAAGACTGAATATGTCCCCAAAAAATTGGGGGAGCAAAGGCCCTTGCCCAAGAGGCCGCTCCCCCCTCCCTGGTGTCCTGTGGGTGGACCCCTGCTTGGGGATCGCCCTCCTGCGGCAATCCTCAAGCAGGGATCCACTAGGGAGGGGTACCATTGGAAAGGGGAGCTTTCCCCTTTCCAACAGTACCTCTCCCCCTGAGCATGTAGGCAGTGAAACTGAAATGAGCTCATTTCAGTTTCGGTTTCAGTGAAATGACATCAGCACGACGTGCGCGCTGATCATCATTTCACTGAAACAATCCAAACTGCCTCGGGAGCTGGGAAAGCCCTTCTTCAGCTCCCGAGGCTATTTTGGACTGAAAGAAATCCCTCTTGCCCACACCACAGGGATTTCCAGTGCCATGTGCACGGACGGCCAGGAGCTGTCCGACGCACACGAGCACTGTGGCGTCGGACCGCTCCCGGCCGTCGGATGCACTCAATGAGTTAAAAGATAAAAATATATACTATTGTTATAAATTGTGGGATTTTTATTGTGTTGTGTTTCTTACTTCGTGACTGTTTTGGTACTGATAAATGCTTTAAACATGTTTTTTTTTTAGTTAAGCTGACTGCTCTGTGCCTCAGCTACACAGGACTGAGCTAAAGTTTCATTTAATGAAACCTAACTGGAACGGATACAAGATAATAATATTATTACTTGGTGAGGTCTCACAACCACCCCAACTAATAATCCACTTTCTCCCATTGGTGTTTCAGCTGTGGGATCCAGTGTTTGTGTTTAGCAGTGCCACTCAGCTAGTAAGCTAAGAAATTAAAAATCCTTCAATTGTTACATAGCAAAAACATTTATTTTTTTTAATTTGGATTATATCTTTAATTGGGTCATTTTTGATTTTTCTGAATTATTTTTTACTCCAATTTTTACCCCTTTTAAAAGTTAAAACAATCATGAACCTAAACCTGGCTTACCTGCACAATCTTTCCCTCTGGGAGCCAAAAGCCTTGTGCAAGGAAAGAAATCTCAAGTTATGCAAAAGAAAATACATAGCTAATTTCCAGAGAGCACTTTGGGCCTAGGAAGAAGCCACGGTAGCCAAGCCCTCCCCTGAAACAGAAGAAGCCTCAGAGGGGGAAGAAGACAACATCCCTCTATTGGAGGAAGATAGTGAGGAGGTCGATTTATCTCAAGGCAGTCCTACAAGGGAACCCTCCATAGATGACATGGAAGGAAGCTCAGCTAGCACCAACTAGTCTGACAAGGTTGTCAGAGAGCTAGAAGACCAACTGGCAGTACTGGCCATGGAGTAAAAGAGTGTGGCCCTTGAAGAAAAAAAGCTGGCCCTGGAAGAGAGGAGGGCCAAGCTGGGCCTGAATCCCAAAGAAGATAGTTGCGGCGAACAAGAGGTATATTCAGGCGGTTCATACGACCCTAGACTGCCCAAAGTGATTGTGCCATGTTTTGCTGTTGGGGACGACATAGGTAAATGGTTTGCCTCCTTTGAAAGAGCTCTAAGGATGAGAAAGGTGGGTACCCAACCCTGTGGATCCTCATTGTGGGAACTGGTTCCAGCCACTGTGAGGGATAGGCTCCTGACCATAGATGAGGAAGTAGCAGAATCTTAACCCCTCCCATGAAGGATGCCCTAATTGAGAAATTTGTTCTAACCCCAGAGGAGTACTGAAAGAAATTTAGGGACACCTCCTGGGTAGACTATGCAGATGTTTCAGTAAAGGCACTAGCTAGTTGGTAGCAGGGCAATGAAGTTAAGACCTATGATGGGCTATACAATTTAATTGTGAAGGAGCACATTATAACTAATTGTTTTTCAGATAACTTATCCCAGTATCTAGTACATGCCCAAGAAGTCCCAAGCGAGTGACCTATGAAAGGGGTCAGGCCTCCCAACAAGGGGAAAGGGAGAACACTAAAGACAAAAAGAAAGAGTTCTCCAAAGGGCCACAAAAGTCTACCAGAGGGGGCAGTAGTCCCATGAACCATCCAAGTCCAAGGGGAGGAGGGTCCCTGACAAAAATTGTTGACCCTTCAAAGACTTGGGTGTTCTATGACTGTCAAGAATCTGGGCACAAGAGAGGAAGCCCTATTTGCTCGATGGAGCTCCCACAGGTGGGCAGTCCTCGGGGACTGGCATTGTAGGGCTTGGATCGAAGTTTACCCAGGGGAAACCAAGAAGTATACTGAAGTCACCTTATTATTTGTGGGTTGGGTGGATGTTGAGACCCTGGCTGCCTTACCTCCCAGCATTGTGAAGTATAGGCATTGGCCAAGCATCAACTGTACTAAAGTAGAGGCTCAGAATGCTACAGAAGCCAGAATGACCATTGTTGTGGACAGATTGGTTTCCCCAGTGCAGATAATCCTTGGTCGGCTACACAGTGGTCGGCTACACAGAGTAGTCAGTGCTGACAGTGAAGTAAAGTTTTATCCCATGGCAATGGTAACCTTTGAATGTGGAGCTGTTACTGGCCTGAAAAGGGCAACTTTACCCTGCCATCCCAGTGGAGTGTCTGCAGGGAAATAATCTGCAAATGTCTTCTTGGTCAGATGTGGATGGTAAGACTCATGTAGAGATGCTGGGATCTCTCTCATTATGTGTGTGTGGTCACCAGGGCCAAAACATCAGGTCAAGGGCACCTGGACTAATGGCCTAGGCCTCTACAAACAAGAGGAAGGGCAAGACGTCTGGGAAACCAACTTGAGAGATTCCCATGGCCCAGAAGGAGTCTGACCCTCAGGGTAAGGACCTGGAGCCTCAACCGGAGCCCCCCCCCCCCCCAAGAGAGATCTGTCAGAGCTTGTAGAGCTGCAACCTCACTTCCAGGGAGGGGTTTTGCCAATGACAGAAGACCTGTCCTAGTCTTGAGGGCCTTCGGCAGTATGCCGAAAATCCAAATAAAAATAGGGTTGTCATTGTTCCCTACAGGGTATACTGGGAGGATGATGTCTAATACAGTGAGGCAAGGGACGGCAAACCTGGAGCAGCTAGGAGATTGGTAGTTCCCAACAGTACGGGGAATTCCTCCTCCACCTGGCCCATGACATTCCCTTGGCCGGTCATCTGGGGTAGTCCAAGACCGGGGATATGTTGGTCAGCCACTTTTACTGGCCCCAGATGTCAGGAAAACGTAAGGAGTTCTGACACTCCTGCCCCACCTGTCATGCCAGTGGAAAGACAGGGGTAAAATCCAAGTCACCCTTAATTCCACCATCGTTGGTTGGGGCACCCTTCGAGAGGGTAGAGATTGATATTGTTTGTCCCCTAGACCCTCCAAATGCTTCTGGCAATAGTTTAATCCTGGTGGTAGTGGACAATGCCACAAGATACCTGAGGCAATACCCATCAGGACAGTGACTGCGCCCACAGTGGCCAAAGCTTTACTTGGTTCTTCACCAGAGTGGGGTTTCCTAAGAAGGTGGTATCTGACAAGGGGACAAACATCATGTCTGCGTACTTGAAGGCTATGTGGGGTGGGTGTACCACTCCTTAGCACTTCAGACCAATGGTTTAGTTGAGAGATTAAACAAAACCTAGAAGGGCATGATTATGGGTTTGGCTGACAAACTCAGAAGAAAGTGGTATCCTACTGCCAAGCCTGCTATTTACCTACAGAGAGGTATCCCAAAAAGGAGCTTCAACCCTTTGAATTGTTGTTGCTGCACCCTGTGAGTTGTCCCTTGAGCCATATGAGAGAAGGTTGGAAGAAGCCTCACAAAGAACCAAAGCAGAACATTGTGGACTATGTACTGGGCCTGCGGTCACACAGAGCAGAGTACATGTAAAATGCAAATAAGAAATTGGAAGCCAGCCAGGAGCCTGTGAAGCACTGGTATGCGCAGAAAGCTGCCTTGGTTGAGTACCAGCCAGGTCAGAAGGTGTGGCTACCGCAGCCTGTGGCTCCCAGGGCCTTCCAGTACAAGTGGACTGGACCCCAGCAGATACTGGAAAAGAAAGGGAGATCATGTAGTTGGCAGACCTGGGCACCCACAGACAACCCCAAAGGGTGATCCATGTAAACAGGTTAAAACCCCATCATGGTTACAAATGGAGGAGAGGAAGAAAAAAGTGAGCCTCTCCCAGACTTTCTGTTACATAATGCAATGATGTCTCAGTGGAAGGTGTGGTGCTCTCCTTACTGACAGAACAACAGCAGAGGGACTGTCACACCTCGCTAAGACAGTTTGCTGGCTTGTTCTCTTCAACATCAGGCCAGACCCAGTGGTGTGTTCATGATGTGGACACAGGTGACAGTTTACCTGTCAAAAGCAAACTCTACCCGTTGTCTGACCAGATAAAGACCAGATTCAAAGCGGAGGTTGCTAAGATGTTGCAGTTGGGGATTATTGAGACCTCTAGTAGTCCTTGGTCCATCCCAGTGGTGCTGGTGCCCAAACCTAAACCTAAAGGTGGAAAACGTGAGTTAAGATTTTGAGTAGACTACAGGGGACTCAATACAGTAACCAAGACAAATGCCCACACCATCCCAAGAGCTGATGAGCTCATAGATAATTTTGGGGCTTACAGGACTTTTCTTCTAGACTTAATGTAAGTAGGGTCCAAGGTCCAAGAAAGCACCAACTGTTCGAATGATACACGCTAAAATCAATGGGGAAAGTACCTAAAATAAAAAGGCTGCAAGTGGGGGTTGGGGGACTAGTCCGCAAGAACTCAAGTGGTGGCTATGCTCTGGAGGGGCTCAGGACCACAGAGACACCGTCTGTTTACTTGAGCCTGGGCTGGGGAGCTTGGGTACAGAGGTGTATTGTCCGGCGGATCGGTGAGTTAGAAGCTCTCATGGTTCTTGGTGTATTTGCAAAAGAGGAAAAGCGACAGAGCGGGACACTCTTGGTGTGGAGCTGGCCTCTCTTGAAGTCCCTCGACGTGTATGTACGGTTTTGCAGCGGTGGTGTTTCAACTGAATACAAAGATGCCTTGGTGCTTGCACCTGGCTCTGGTACCTCAATTATTAGTGCTGGGCGGATCCTGGGGGTCCAAGCATCTACAAACTTGGCAGGGAGACGGATCTGACCTCCTAAAGCAACGTAGACCTCTTTTTGGAGTGCTACTACCTAAGTGGGCCCGGGGGTTAGCAAAACGATGTACTGGGCAGATACGGTCTGTGCCTGCTGGGTCAGGGAAGTGGCTCCTTCACTCCAAGGGAGATGTTTCTGGGTCGATGAAGTGCTGGGCAGACCTCCAAGGGCTTGGGGAGGATGTTCCGCTTGTAGGTGAGTCGGTGTCTGTGATTGGTGGGAGAGCAGCAGCCAGGTAGGGCTTTGTGCCAAGTTAGGTGCCGGTCCACAGTTCTCACATCTTCGGCTCTTTTCTGTCTCTTCTTTCAGGAAGATGAATCTGAGTTCCTGGAGGTGACCTAAATACTAACTTTAGGGGCGTTAAGGGGAGGGAGGGGTAGTAGCCAATGGGCTACTTACCCCCGAGGGTCACTACAACACCCCCTATATGACCTTCCTGTCAGGAAGCGGCATAACCCTGTCCCAGAGTTTCTAATTCCACCAAAAACAAAATGGTGGAACCCTTCTTTCATGGAGCACATCAGGTAGCCCACCTTAGAGGTGTGAGTAGCCCAGAGGTGCACCATGCCTACTACATAGCTAATTTCTCATCTGTCCTGGTGCCAAATGGGCCTCAGGGCAGGGGGTGGCATAACCCAGGTCTGGGGAAAGCCAGGGTGGCATATCAAAGGCGGCATGGGCTTTGAAGCCCCTGGCCTTGATATGCTAAATTACTAGCTATCTTTCTGGAGGAGGTGTGAACACATTCCTCCATTGCAGGCATTGCTTCTAACCTCCAAGAGCACGGGCTGTCACCTACAGGGGTCAGTAACTTGGCTATGGTGAAGGCTGGACGATACCAGTCAGCCAGCGCACTGGATATTAGTAGGTTTTTCAGGGGGCACCTCTAAGGTGCCCTCTGAGTGCATGTCATAATACATCTAGTACTGGTGTCAGTACAGATTTATTAAGACAAGGTGTTTGATACCAAACACCATAGGTTTCAGTAAAACCATCATGTAGCTGGGGGACTCATAATGACCAGTGCACAGGGGAATAGCTGCTCCTGCAGATATGTCCTCACGTGTAATATTATGCACCCTTCCTTAGGGCTACAAGGCCTGCTGTAGGGGTGGCTTAAATATATTATATGCAGTGACTTTGGCACAGAACACAGTGAGTTTGCCATGTCATGTTTTCCCACATGTTTGCACCATGCCACACAGCCTGTAATGGCTGCCTGCATGCAATTTATATGGATGTCCCTTATGGTGGCTTAATACATGCAGCAACCCTTAGGGATCCTCTTTAGTACCCATGCCCTAGGTACCAGGAGTACTATTTATTAGGGACTAACAGGGGTGCTAAAGTGTGTGCCAGTTGTAATACAATTTGACCATCTTACCTTGTTTTTAGGGATAGAGCACTCGCACTGTGTCCTGGTTAGCAGGGACCCAGTGCACATCAGTAGAAAAACATTAGTACCAGTGGCAAAAGTGGGGGTGACCATGACATAAAGAGCACTTTCCTACACAACCTCCCCCTCCCCCAAATGAAAGAGGATGAGACTAACCTTTCCCAAGAGAAGCTTCATTGTCTAAGTGGGAAAACCTAGAAAGACCATCTCTATCTGCATTGGCATGGTCAGTCCCAGGTCTGTGTTTCACTGTAAAGTATATACCCTGTAGGGAGATGCACGATCTCAAGAGTTTTGGATTTCTCCCCTTCATTTGCATCAGCCATCTGAGAGGCCTGTGGTCAGTTTGAACAAGGAAGTGAGTCCCAAACAGGTAGGGTCTCAGCTTCTCCAGTGACCAAACCACAGCAAAGGTTTCCCTCTCAATGGCACTCCAATGCTGTTCTCTGCGGAGTAACCTTTTGCTCATAATAGCAATAGGCTGGTCCTGGCCATCATCATTGGTGTGGGATAGGACTGCCCCTATCCAATGCTCAGATGCATCAGTCTGCACGATGAACTGCTTTGTATAATCTGGAGCTTTTAGAATTGGTGCTGAACACATTGCTTCCTGCAGAGTATAAAAAACCTTTTGACAGCTAACTGCCTGGTTTATTTCCTTGGGTTGTTTCTGGGAGGTCAATTCTCTGAGGGGTGCCACAATAGTACCATATCCCTTCACAAACCTCAAACCTCAAGCCAAGGAATGCCTGACTTGAGTCTGGGTGGTTGGAGCTACCCAGTCCAGAATAGTCTGGATCTTGGGCTGCAGAGGTTGAACTTGGCCTCCTCCCACATGGTGGCTCAAGTACACCACAGAACCCTGCCCTATCTGGCACTTGCTTGCCTTGATATTGAGTCCTGCTTGTTGCAGAGGCTCAAGGACCTTTCCAAGGTGGATCAGGTGATCCTGCCAAGTGGAGCTATAGTCAGCAATATCATCAAGATATGCTGCACTAACAGATTCCATCCCAGCCAGGACTTTGTTCATCAGCCTTTGGAAGGTGGCAGGGGCATTCTTTAAACCAAAGGGCATAATAGAAAACTGGTAATGCCCATCTGGGGTGAAGAATGCTGACTTCTCTTTTGCTCCTGGGCTCAACCCAATCTGCCAGTATCCCGATGTCAAATCAAAAGTACCGAGAAACATGGCTACCCCTAACCTGTCTATGAGCTTATCTTCTCTTGGAATGGGGTGTCATCTGTCTTAGTGACAGCATTAAGGCCTCTGCAGTCCACACAAAACCTCAGCTGTGGCTTTCCTCCCTTGGAATGAGGTTTGGGGACTAAGATCACTCAACTGGCCCAGGGACTCTGAGGGGGTTCAATCACCCCTAATTCCAGCACCTGGCCGACTTCAGCTCTGATACTTTCTTTGACTTGGTCAGACTGCCTGTAGATTTGGGTTTTGACAGGTATGCTTTCCCCAGTGTCCACATCATATGTACACCAGGTTGTCTGTCCCAGGGTTAGAGAAAAGAGCTCAGCATACTGCCTGAGGATTTGCCTGCAGTCAGCTTGTTGTTGGGCAGTGAGGGTGTCTGACTAGACAGCTCCCTCAACAGACCCATCTTTAGGGTTGTGTGAGAGGAGGTCAGAGGTTCACTCTTTTCTTCCTGATCCTCATCATTGACAATGAGCATGGTCACATCAGCCCTGTCATGAAAGAGATTGATGACTCATTGCTAGGGATTAATTAATTTTTTTCCTACAGATTTGTACATGTATTTGTTCCTCTGCATCACTGTTCTTTCCCAAAATGAAAGAGTTTAAGGCAGTTCATATGGATAACCCTGTGAGGACTCCTGGGAGTGTCAAGTTCTACCAAGTAGGTTACCTCCCCTTTTCTTTGTAGGATAGGGTAGGGTCCACTCCATTTGTCCTGGAGGGTCCTAGGTGCCACAGGCTCCAAAACCCACACCTTCTGCCCCTGGTTAGAACTCCACCAGTGCAGCCATTTGGTCAAACCATTGCTTCTGGAACTCCTGGCTTGCCTCAAGGTTTTTATTGGCTTTTTTCATGTACTCTGCCATCCTGAAGCAAATGTGAAGCATATAGTCTACTATGTCCAGTTTGGGTTCTTTGAGAGGCTTCTTCCAGCCTTTACTTACTAGACTTAGTAGACCTCTCACAGGATGACCAAATAGAAGCTCAAAGGGACTAAAGCCCACTCCTTTCTGTGGCACCTCTCTGTAAGCAAAAAGCAGGCATGGCAGTAAGATATTCCATCTCCTTCCGAGTTTTTCAGGGAGTCCTATGATCAGACCTTTCATGTTCTTATTGAATCTCTCAACCAGACCATTTGTTTGTGGGTGATATGGGGTGGTAAACCTATACATCACCCCACACTCAGCCCACATGACTTTTAGGTATCCTGACATGAAGTTACTACCTCTGTCTGACACTACCTCCTTAGGAAAGCCCACTATAGGAAAGATACTGATGAAAGCCCTGGCAACTGCAGGCGCAGTGACAGTCCTAAGTGGAATTGCTTCAGGATACCTGGTGGCATGATCCAATACAACCAGTATGAATCTGTTTCCTGAGGCTATTTGGGGGTCACGGGGACCAACAGTGTCGATCCCTACCCTCTCAAAGGGAACCCCAAACACTGGTAGTGGAATAAAGGGGGGGCTTTGGTTTGCTGCCTGCCTTGTCACTAGTTTGACAGGTAACACAGGAGCTGAAAAACTCCTTTACTTTCTGGGACATACCTGGCCAGTAGAAGTGGGTGACTAACCTACTCCATGTTTTGTCTGGCCAAGATGCCCAGCTAAGGGAATGTCATGTGCTAGAGAGAGTAAGAACTTCCTGTACTGCTGAGGCACTACCACTCTCCTAGTGGCACCAGAGTTGGGGTCTCTGGCCTCATTATACAGGAGTCCCTCCTCCCAATAGTTTCTGTGGGAGTCATTGGCATCTACCTTTTCCTGGTCAACAGCTTGCTGTCTCGGGCTCTCAAGAATGGGAGAGGTCCTCTGTCCCTGGTAAAGATCTTCCCTAGAGGGCCCCCATGGGCCTAGGAGCTCTGCCGTGTAAAGCCCAAGTTCCTGGGGCTCAGTTCCCTCAAGGGCTGCCAGGTCTTCTTCCTGAGGAGAGGGGACATGAGCTTTTGTTCCTGTAGAAGTTGGTTTCCCAGACTACTTCCTTTTCTCTTAAAGCATTGGGCCATAATTCCAGGCTCCAATTCCTCTTTTTCATCCTAGGCTTTGCACAGTGCTCTTGTTTTCACACACACACCCATTCAGGTATTCCCAGCATGGCTGTAAGGGTTTTCATCTATACATCAGCCCATGCTGAAGTCTCCAGATCATTACGTAGCAGACATTCCATTCCACTGGAAATACAAAGGACACGACCACCTTCTTTTGGTCAATAACCTCTCCCCATTCTAAGGTTACCATAAACATGGGATCAACCTTAAGAATGTTATCAGCATAGATAACTGGATACGTTTGCCCAGTTATTTATTTATTTATTTATTTAAGGGTTTTGTAGAGCGCCTGAATCACTCCCGAAGGGGTATCTCTGCGCTGTAGCGGACCTACGGGCGGGCTATGGACAGATTAGAACAGGGAGGCTTTAAGCAGTTTCCTGAAACGTAGATAGTCCGGGCATTGTCGGAGCTGTAGGGGGAGCTCATTCCAGTATAGGGGGGCGATGAGGGAAAAAGATTTCCCACCAAGTCTAGCTTTCCTGACCCTTGGTACCTGTAAAAGAAGTTTACAGCTAGATCTTAGGGTCCTAAACAGGGTATAAGGCTTGAGCTTGCTCGAGATGTAAGAGGGACCCTTTTTATGGATAGCTCTGTAGACTATACAGCCTGCCTTAAACTTTATCCGCTTGCGGACCGGTAACCAGTGGAGTTTGCGTAGCAACGGCAAGGAAGGGGTTCAAGGTGTGGAGTTCGTAATGAGCCGTGCAGCAGTCTTCTGGACCACCTGAAGCCTGTTAAGGGAAGACTCGTTTGCAGAAAGCAGAAGAGCATTGCAATAATCAAGGCGGCCCAGAATCATAGTCTGAATAAGAGTTTTCCGAGTGCAGTCTGGCAAAAAGGGAAAGACTTGGCGTAGCATGCCCAGCACATGAAAGCAATTGCTTGCAGTACGGGCGACATGCTCCTTCAGTGTAAGTGCCTGATCAAGATGAATGCCCAGATTCTTAACTGAGGTTTTGGGAGTGGGGGGTGGGCCAAGAGCGACCGGCCACCAATTCGGAGACCAAAGTAGAGGGGCATCTCCGAAGAGCATTATCTCGGTTTCCCCTGCGTTTAATTGGAGAAAATTTCTCCTCATCCAATCTGATATAGCGGTCATTCCTTCAGCGAAGGATGACAGAGCATATGTTGAGGTTTTATCAAAGGTGAAGAGAAGCGGAGTGTCATCAGCGTAGGAAATGGGCAGGAAACCATGAGACCTAAGCAAGTGGGCCAAGGGAGCGATATAGATGTTAAAAAGCGTAGGGCTTAAACACGAGCCCTGCGGGACACCCTTGGTCAATTCCGTGGTCTTAGAACGGAATAGGCCCAGGTTGACGGTCTGAGTTCGAGATGACAAAAAGCTAGTCATCCACTGTAAGGCCGCTCCGTTGAGTCCAATCTCCCTCAGTCTCATAAGCATAATCTGGTGAGATATCGTGTCGAATGCAGCAGAGAGATCCAATTGCACAAGTATGGTGGAATGGCCACTATCAAGAGTCATTCTGATGTTATCCGTGACTTCCAATAGGGCCAATTCTGTGCTATGATTGGGCCTAAAACCTGATTGTGAAGGGTCTAGACAGATGTTGGTTTCGACATAGGTTGAAAGATGTTGATTAATATATTTTTCCAAGACTTTGCTAAGATGAGGTAAGAGGGAGATGGGCCGCAGATTGGACAGATCTGTCATAGAGGCCTTGGGGTTTTTTCGAATTGGAATGACCTGCGCCGCCTTCCAGGTTTGAGGGAGATAACCCTCTATCAGGGAGAGATTAAGGATGGTACTAACAGAAGAAGAAAGTACATTTGCAAGGAGGGAAGCTACTTTTGCAGGTATAACATCTAAAGGGGAACCCGATTTGACCGAACGGAGTAAGTCAGCCGCCATCTCATTGGTCATGGGGGGGAAGCTGCTTAACGTTTGTGAAACTGAGGGAACCTCAGAGAAAAGGGAAGATGGAGTTATGGATTGTTTCTCGGCAAGAGCAATGTTATCATAAATTAGATCAATTTTATTTGTGAAATGCTGAGCGATGTTGTCGCATAGGGATTGCGAAGAAATCTCAGGTTATGTACTGTTCTGGGGATACCGGTTTTTCAGTCACCATGGTGAAACTTGCACCTGAATCCCTCAGTGCTTCTACCTCTACTCCTGTTAAATGTGGCTTTTGTCTGTACTTCTCTGGGCCCAAGCTCCTCAACAGGTTTTTGGGGCCTTTAGAAGACTCTGCGTTTTCTCCCTATGTGTCCCACATCTTTCCCTTGGGGGGATTAGCAACCCTTTTCTTGGGCCTTCCTGGACACCCTTGTTTTGACTCAATGGTCAGCCTTCTTCCCCAGCTCTTGGGGAGAAACTAACCCCAGATCTACTAGGTTCTGATGTAATTTTTCCGAGGTAGAATTACTTAACAGATGCTCTTTCATTAGCAAATTGTAAAGCCCTTTTTAGTCTTACACCTTACTTTCTTTCAACCAGCCACCTAGTGTTTGACTGAGACATAAATAAAATCTACCCAGGATTGGCTCGAGATTTTGTGAATCTCCCTGAACTTAATCCTGTACTTCTTAGAGGTGAGTTCAAAGCCATCAATCAAGGTATCCTTCATAAGGTCATAAGACTCAGCGTCTGCCTCATCCAGTGCCAGGAGTCTATACTTGTACTTTCCTGAGAACAACTCCCAAAGTAGAGAGCCCCAGTATCTCTGGTGTAACCTCCTCATTTTACATGCCCTCTCAAAGGCAGTAAACCATTTGCTAATGTAATCACCCTCAATATATTTAGGAACAATCCCTTTGGGGATTTTGGGATCAAAAGTTTCCTCCTTCTCCTTATTTTCTTTGCTGCCACCATTGATGGGTGCTAGGCCCATCTCAGCCTTTTCTCTTTCTATAGCCTCAAGGGCTGCTCTTCGGGCTAGTCTCTCAAAAGCAATCTCTTCATCCTCTAGCCCTTCACTGGACCCTAAGTTGCCGACCTACCTTCAGTAGAGGAAGGCACTCCAAGTACAGGTTTTAGGTAGATGTGTCTAGGCACTACATCACCTTCCATAGTTCACTCAGGAGGATCGTCCTCATGCTCACTACCCAAATCCTGCCCTTCAGTATTGGCGGTGTCTTCTGTTGCATTGGCTAAATCATACTCTGCCAAGAGCTCCTGGAGATTGACCTTGGTAGGATGTGAGGCAGTTTTAATGTTAAAGTTTTTACAGAGGTGTCTTAACTAATGTGTGTTTTAAGCTGTAGATAAGGGGTCAGGTCGAGTACCTGAACCATATCCCCTGTGGAAGTCATTTCTAGTAAAGTTGGGACCTTTTTAGAAGATTGACAGAAAATTCTAAACAGACTTTTAAGGCCTAACTAACTAGTACAAGTATTAAATTTATAATACCAAGGCCTGGGGGACTTAACACAAGGCCCTAACAGTTTAGATTAGAACATTTGGAAAAATCGAAAACATTTGTAAAAGTATTTTTGATTAAACTCAATTGTTGGTTTCTTCATGGAATCACCTATTGACCAAGTGGTATCGGCAAATGCAAAGTCTTGCTCCCCACCACTGATCCACCAATGTGGGAAACTAGCTTTTTATAAAAATGAGGGTCACTGGGGTGTGGCCTATCGCGCTAATATGGTGGACGTGCTTTAGGCAGGCTCCTGCCAGTCCTTCCCTAATCCGAACGATATCCTCCCCACAATACTGGATATGGTATAAATTATGCCTAAGCGCAACGACAGGGAGCAGTTTGCTGTGCTGGCGGCTACGGGGAGAGCTGGGAGCTGCGTGGTTCTGGTAGCGGTCTGGCTTGCATGTCGCGGCCGGGCCTCATGCAGAGAGGACCGCGGTCTGCGCACAGTGGTGCTGGAGAAGAGCACAGCCCCAGAGAGACCTGGCGGATGAAGACTCTTGGAGGTGCTGACGCATGTGGCTTGAGGTGAGAGGTGTCCCGAGCAGAGGCTCATCGTGGGACTGCGGTCCAGCCGGTGCCCTGAGCTGGCTCGCAGCTGCTGAAGGTGGCCTAAGCCGTAGCGGTGGTGACTGGGCCCGAGGGATGGGCCTCCACTTTTGTTGCTATCGCCCCAGGTTTAGAGGCCCCCCAGGCGTGGTACAGAGCTGCGAGTGGGGGCCCCCCTCTTCTGTTTTCTTGTGGCTGCCCTGGGGGAGTGGCTGGTAGGGCTCCTTTGTGGACTGTGTGCGCTCTGCCGCTGGCCGGCGATGCCCTCCCTCCCCTGGAAGGTGTTGTGGAGGGCCTGGGGGAGATACCTGCCGGCGCGGTCCGGGTTCCTTTGACTGTTGGTCCCCCCCGGCCATATTTAATCTTTGGCTGATTTAGCACCCCGGTCGCACGTCTTATTTGCATCTGTGGCTGCCGTCTGGGCCTCTATCCCTGTGGGTGCCCCCTTCCCCCGCCATATTGGCTCTAGCTGTAAGGTGGACTGGGAAAGCTTGGTGCAGTACTCCGTTATGAAGTGCTGCGCTACAGTTCGCTCCTGGTTGCGGAGACGGCCAGGCCAGGTCCTGGTGCGGCTTGTGGCCGGAGCGGACTGGGCTCAGAGTGCTTGGTGTGGCGAGAGGCTCTGATTCTATCCATACAGTCCCCAGGCATTGGAGGGGGGCCTCCCATGCCACACACTTGTACGGCCTCCACGATATACCTACGGCCTAACCGGTGATGCCCATCATTGTAGCCGGTGTCATTCTTCTGCTTTGTAGAGGTTGAACAATCTCGTTATGTCTAAAGACAGCATTTGATGACAGCCACCAAACTAAGCACTATGGACCAATTTACAAGTGCCGGCTCTGAAAGTGCCGACCAGGCAGGGTCCCCGGTACAGTGTCCCAACAACGCTTCACTGCTTGAAGCTATTACTCAATCCAGAGATGCATTGGACACTAAGATTGAAGCAATGGGTTCCGATGTCGCAAAACAACCAAAGAACTGGCGATGCGCGTCGAGGACACGGAGGGCCGCGCTCAACAGAATAATTTGCGGTTCGTGGGTTTCCCAGAAGTTTGTAAAGGAGCTTCCATGGATACATTTCTGACACGGTGGCTTAGGTCGGTGATACCGGCAGAAAACCTTGCGTCTTGCTTTGTGGTAGAGAGGGCCCACAGAGCCCTGGTAAAGAAGCCTCCACCCGGAGCCAGGCCCGACCTGTCATTGCGAGAATTCTCAACTATCTGGATAGAGTCGCTGTACTCCGCCATGCTCGGAGCCAAGATAAAATCATGTTTGACTCAGTCTCCATCATGATGTTCCCGAACTATACCAAGACGATTCAGCAACAATGTCAATACTTGCTAGCAGCAAAACAAAAACGACGGGACCTCAAGAACCAATACATGCTACGGTATCCCCCTCGCCTGCGAGTGGTTTAGAACACCCATACATTATTCTTTGACACCCCGGAAGCAGCATTCCATTGGATTGTCGAATCTGTTGCGATCAAGCCCCATACTCCACCATGACTCAGATTCACCTCAAAGTAACAGACATATTCGTTCCAAAAAGTCCACCTCCAAATGCCGCAACTGATCACCCTCCTCTTGGAGAAGCTCAAATGATGATGAACATTGAACTCTGATCTATTCTTCTGTCTACATATGGATATGTCAGGTGAGACTGTTATTGTATGGTTTACCCTTTACTACTATTAATCAGATATTTCTTTGCAGGTCCATGCATCTTAGGAATTGCAAGCAGTTTTCTTTGCTATAATTTGTTTTTATGCATCTTGCTATTGTACCATTTCTACCTACTACTGTGGTTCTGTTCATGTGCAATGGGCGTTGGTAAGTGGGTGCCAAGTTACGACTGCTATTCTAGAGAGACATAGTCAAGAGTCCTTTCTAGAGATTATGCTTTATGAGTATTTGGGACCGATTGGTGGTGTCCTACCCCACACCCCCCGTTGGGGGTCGGTGGGGACACCTACCACGACAGATACTTCTTGTTCATTGAAGTATGGGGGAGGAGGGAGGGCAACAATTAATGCAAAGTTTTTTCTGTCTATGTTTTATTGCAGCCCCATTGTTCATGCCTTGCCTGATTCACGTGTGACGGCGGTCCCTACACGCCATTGATACCCATAACTGTCTTTATCCCAACGGGCTCAGGAGGTCTTATCCGAGTACTCACATGGAATGTTAGAGGGGTGCTAGATAAGGTTAAGCATGGTGCCATTCTGCAGCAGGCAAAACGACTGGGTGCTCATATCTTGCTCTTGCAGGAAACCCACCTCCTGGGTTCTAAGGTTCCCTGCCTAGCTTGTCATGGTTATACATAAGTATTTCACTCAGGATTCACACGGGGTCCAGGAGGTACCTGCATCTTAGTTCACCGTAGAGTCCCTTTCCAGCCCCATAGGGTATGGACCGATGTCTATGGCGGCTATGTAATAGTGACTGGCATGCTGTAAGGGGAGCAGCTTATGCTGGGCAGTGTTTATGCCCCCCACCCATTAGTGGCCTCCTTTATTGAGTGTATTATCCGCTTATGGGGGATTTACCCAATGATCTCTCTTTGGTGGGTGGGAACTGGAATGACATCATTGACCCTGGGGTCGATAGATGGCGTGCTCGAGGCGGACCGAATGACAAACAGGAATCCAAACTGACCGCCCTTGTAACTACGCTGGGCTGGTCCGATGCCTGGAGATCCTATCACCCTGAGGAGAGGGACTACACTTATTATTCGCCGGTTTATGGTTCCTTTTCCAGGCTAGCCTACCTATTGATTCCCAATACTTATCCCCATAGAGTATCAACTCTCAATATTCATCCGTGGGGGCTGTCTGATCACTCCCCGGTGTCGTTGAAAATCCATGCGGGCTTGAGTCACTCCAGGTTTCGCTGGTGCATGTCGCCATGGCACCTCCAGAACCCGTCATATAGAACATTCTTTCAACGTGCAATTGAGGAATACTTTTCACTTAATATGACCACGGCCCCCTCCAAGGAAGTATTATGGGAGGCACTTAAACTGACTCTTAGAGGAGTCAACATAAGCTTCTGTGTGGCAGAACGCATGTTTAGAGCCCAAGAACGGGTAGTCTTAGAAGCACACATAAAAAAATTGGAGTGGGACAGCCGGGGACGGGGGTGGCAGCGAGATCTCAGTTAAGTCTGACCCAACAGCTATACCAGCAACACCTTCTCAATGAGGTAAAACTGTCATGGCAAGCCACCCAAAGTTGCATCTATCAATGGGGCGATAAATCTAGTTGAATGCTCCATAGACTATGCCAAGCCACTAAAGCAATACCACCGGTGCCAGTGGTGCGGGATTCCCGTGGGGAGCTACTGTCTGGTCCCCGGGAGGTTGCTTAGAGCTTTGCAGCCTACTATGGCGAGTTGTATGCCGGAAAAGATCAAATTGGGGCCAACTTAGTGCAGGAATTCCTTGGGGATATCCCACCAGGATCACAGCCCGTGCCCAACTAGATGAAAAGATCACAATAGAGGAGCTGGCGACTGTTTGGCCGAGATACGAACTGGGTGAGTTCCTGGGCCTATGGCTTCCCCTGTGAATTTTTAAAGTTGTTTATGTTGCAACTAGGAAGTGCTTTGCTGGATGTCATTCACAAGACGCCATACTCCCGCAGGACTGGTGACATGCAAAAACCATAGTCTTCCTCAAACCTGGGCGCCCACCGGAGGCCCATTCGTCCTACCGGTCACTTTCTCTCCTCAAATTTGAGGTGAAACTCTTTGCCAAAACCCTGACCAATAGTTTGATGCAACACATGCCTGACCTAGTCCACCCCGATCCATCGGGCATTATACCACAGAGGGCTACACGCCATAGTATACGGTGAGTCTATAATGCATTGGCTATGGCGGACCGATTAGGGAGGCCCGCCGCAGTGTTACTGGCTGACATAGATAAAGCCTTCAACTCGATCAGTTGGAAATACTTGTTTGCTCTCCTCCGTAGTCTCAATTTCGGCCTGGGCTTCCTACCATATGTTCGGCCTTTATACACAAAATTAACAGCCACGGTTCGAGTTGCTAGAGCGATCTCCGCCCTTTGAGGTAGTCAGGGGCACCCGGCAGGGATGCCCACTGTCTCCTTTATTATTCGCCCTGGCAATTGAACCATTAGCGGCATGGGTGCGTTCCGATCCATTGGTGAGAAGTTTTGAGTGGTCCGTGGAGCTGTCTGACAGAATAGCCTTATACGCACATGATGTTTTATTCTTTCTTACCGATCCTCGATTCTCTGGCCCTCGTATCTTGCGAATTATGCGGATCTTTGGTGAGACTTCAGGGCTGCATATGAACGTCGACAAGCCAGTGGCATTCTTTATTAATGAGACCACCGCGGATACATCATGGGTGTCCGAGCTGACATTGGCTACCTCTGGGTTTAAATATCTGGGTGTGTATATTGCTCCAGATCCTGCCACATCCTGGGCCCACAATATAGCCCCCATCTTACCCCGTGTGAGGGAGGAGGTCAGACACTGGTCCTCGCTGCCCCTATCTCTGCTGGGTAACTCGATGATATTTAAGATGGTCTCAATGCCTCTGATTTTATACTACCTACAAAATTATCCCTTTGCAATTCACCAGGCATGGTTCAGACAAGTGAATACAGTACTGACCCAGTTTCTCCGGAGTGGTACGTATCACCTTCCATCCGTGTTTTCAGTCTACCTGTAATCGCGACATTGTCGCACCAGACATATACTTATAAATGAATGGTGGAATACCACGCAAACTGATCCAGCTTATGCAACGGAGCGCTGGGCGGCGTGCCGATACTAGACCTTCTATATGGAAATAAGATGAGAAATTCCTTTCCCCGACGACTCAAGTAGTGATTAATTTATGGAGGCGATCCCTCCAGCAGATGGGCTGGTGGGGGAAGTTGACCCAAATGACACCACTATAGGGGGGGGGGGTGATTTCCTGGGCCGGGTGGCGTTCATGTCAGGGTTTCGACAGTGGGACGCAATAGGTATCTCCACTCTGGGAGATGTCATGCGAGGCACCATCCAAAAGTCCTTTCAAGAGTTACAGACTGATTTTCAGTTACATCGCCATCAATCCTATAAATATTTACAGATGCGTCACGCTCTAACTCCCTATCTCCGAGATCTCCATGTTATACCAGAGTTCAACCCCTAAGAAGTTAAATTATTGACGGGGGATTTGGGCACACACAAGATAAAGCAGATCTATGAATCACTAATAACACATATCGCCACCACACTGCCAGCCCTTCGACAGACATGGCTGAGGGATATACCCACACTAGACGACTGGACAGAGGCCCTGATGGCCACATGCGAGGCGGCGATCCCATCTCGACTTAGGCTCATCCAATTAAAATACTTGCATAGAGTTTATTGTACTAGACATCGCCTATGGCGCATGGGTGCTACTGCGTCAGCGGTATGCCTTCGCTGTGGCGTGAGTGAGGGTACCTTTCTACATACGGTGTGGGATTGCACAGCCCTGAAGGGCTTCTGGTGGGGTGTGATGCCATGCCTAGAGGAGGGCTTGTCCTGGGAGGTCCTGTTCAACCCTAAGATGCTGCTGCTCCATAGTACCGAGGGGATAGGTGGTAACAGATATAAAAAGCACCTTCTATTTCTAGGCCTAACCCAGGCGAAAAGGGATATCGCAAAGTTATGGAAGGATGCAACTCCAACCAATGTGGGTACTTGGAAAAAAGGGATGGTTCACTGTATGGGGATGGAAGTCGCAGTATATTGGATACAGAAATATTACAATATAATGCCAAACCATGAGTTCCCCAGGCGCTACATCAGGGTTGCAATACATGTTGTCACGATTGCTATGTGGATCATGGGAGGGGTGATGGGATTGATTGATATTTCCTATAACTGTATCATTGAGTATGGAAAATGGGTATATGATGCTTTATTTGTATCAGAGGGCCATGTTGGTCCAGGTATTACAACTGAAAACTCAATAAAATTTGTTGTGGAAAAATAAAAATGAGGTACACTATGTAGAAAGTCAAGATAAACCTTATTGGTTTACAGAGTTTAAATTAATAATCCCAAATGCTTTCTTTGTGGTAGTGTGGGCCAGCAGTTTATTCTTATCAGAGGGTGGTGTTAAGCATTTGTTATGCACACAGAGTCAATAAATGAGACACACACTCAAGAAGAAACTTGAGACCAACTTAGAAAAATAACACAGATTTTTATATAATTTGTGACACCAAGATTATCGGAAAAAGGTAAGTACTTTAGATGTTATCAATTTTTACAGGAGAAACAGTAGAAAATGACAGCTGTCAGATTTGAGGGATGAGCCTTGAACGCGGTAATGTTAACCTATGGGGGAAACGTTCACTGTATAGGGAAACTTACAGACAACTGTTCTTCTGGACTTAAGGTAAGTAGGGGCCAAGGTCCAAGAAAGCACCAACAGTTCAAGTTTACGTGCCCTGGGGTGTCCAGGTGCAGAGGTGCTGTACACGGTGGTAGCCAAGAAAGCTATACGCTAAAGCCAATGGAGAAAGTACCTGTAAGAAAAAAGCTGGGGGACCAGTCTGGCAGACCCCAAGGAGGAGCTCAGCTTTTTAGGGTCTCAGGACTACAAAGACACCTTCGGTTTACTTGAGCCGGGGCTGGGGATCTCAGGTGCAGAGGTGTTTTGTCTGGCGGGTCTGTGAGTTAGAGGCTCTCACGGTTCTTGGTGTATCTGCAGCAGCAACCACAGCACCGAAACCGCCCTCATCGCCGCCACCGATGACATCAGGACCCTGCTAGACAACGGAGAAACAGCAGCCCTCATCCTCCTGGACCTATCAGCCGCCTTCGACACGGTCTGCCACCACACACTACGAACACGCCTTCACGACGCCGGGATCCAAGAGAAGGCCCTGGACTGGACCACATCCTTCCTTTCCGGCAGAACACAAAGCGTCCGCCTCGCCCCCTTCCGATCCAAGGCCACCAAGATCATCTGCGGCGTACCCCAAGGCTCCTCCCTCAGCCCAACGCTGTTCAACATCTACATGGCACCACTCGCCCACGTCGCCCGACAGCACAACCTCAACATCATCTCCTACGCCGACGACACCCAGCTGATCCTCTCCCTCACCAAAGACCCTCACACCGCCAAAGCCCACCTCCACGAAGGAATGAAGGCCGTCGCCGAATGGATGAGGACCAGCCGCCTGAAGCTGAACTCGGACAAGACGGAGGTCCTCATCCTTGGTTCCAACCCTTCAGCCTGGGACGACTCCTGGTGGCCAACATCACTGGGAACAGCCCCGCCACCCACCGACCACGTACGCAACCTAGGGGTCATCCTCGACCCCACCCTCTCCATGACTAAGCAGGTCAACGCCGTTTCCTCATCCTGCTTCAACATCCTCCGAATGCTCCGCAGGATCTTCAAGTGGATCCCCACCGAAACAAGAAAAACAGTCACCCAGGCCCTCGTCACCAGCAGGCTGGACTACGGAAACGCCCTCTACGCAGGAACGACGGCTAAGCTCCTGAGACGGCTGCAACGCATCCAGAACGCCTCTGCACGTCTTATCCTCGACATCCCCCGACGCAGCCACATCACACCCCACCTGAGAGACCTGCACTGGCTCCCTGTCAACAAGAGGATAACCTTCAAGCTCCTCACCCACGCACACAAAGCACTCCACAACTCCGGACCAGCCTACCTCAACAGGCGACTCAGCTTCTACACCCCCACCCGCCAGCTCCGCTCGACCAGCCTCGCCCTCGCCACAGTCCCCCGCATCCGGAAAACGACCGCCGGCGGCAGATCCTTCTCCCACCTCGCCGCCAAGACCTGGAACACCCTCCCCACCAACCTCCGACAGACCCAAGACCTACTGGCCTTCAGAAGACTCCTCGAGACCTGGCTCTTCGATCAGTAGCAGCACCACCCCCCTCTTCCCCCAGCGCCTTGAGACCCTCGCGGGTATGTAGTGCGCTTTATAAGTGACATGATTGATTGATTGATTATCTGCAGAAGAGGGAAATTAAACACAGCGGGCCACTCGGTTTGGAACTGGCCTCTCTTGCAGTCACTCGACGTGCAGGTACGTTTTGGCGGCAGTGGTGTTCTGACTGAACCCAAACAAGCCATGGTGCTTGCAACTGACTCCGGTACCTCGGGTATTGGTGCTGGGCAGCTCCTGGGGGTCTTGGATTCTCCAAACTTAGCAGGGAGACAAATCTGACCCCCTGGAGCAACGGATACCTCTTTTTGGAGTGCTGCTCTCTCGGTGGGCCTGGGGGTCAACAGAATGCTGTACCGGGCACATGCAGTCGGTACCTTCTGGGGCAGGGAAGTGGCTCCTCCACCCCAAGGGAGATGTTACTGGGTTGATGAAGTGCTGGGCAGACCTCCAAGGGTTTGGGGAGGCTGTCTGCTTCTGGAGGAGTCAGTGTCGGTGACTGGCGGGAGAGCAGCTGCCAGGCAGGATTTTGCGCCAAGTTAGGGGCTGGTCCACAGTTCTCATGTCTTCGGCTCTTCTTTGCCCTTTTTCTTCTTTTAACTGCAAAAAGAGCAATTGATGGACGGAATGCTGAAACAATGTCAAACACTCACCCCCAGTACAGAGATCTGGGCCTAAATCCATCGTGGTTTTTGCACAACATGCCATTCCAGTTTAGAACCAACCATATGCAATCAGTCTTGACCCTGTTCCCCAGGAGAACAGTCGAGCCCAAACTGCCAGCCCAGGTCAACCTTGGATCGGAAACAAGAATCCAGTGACCGGTTTGAGGGTATCACCCCTCATCAGCCAGGCTAGCTTGACTCCAGTGGCATGGTGAGCACGGGACCCACATCTTGGCATACCCTTCCCACTTAGGGCGACAAATGCAAAAAGAACAATTTATGGACGGAATGCTTCTTCTTTCAGGCAGAAGTTTCTGGTGTCAGGGGGCCACCTAAATACTGAATTTAGAGGGGTTAAGGGGAGTGAAGGGTAGTAGCCAATGGGCTACTTACTCCTGGGGTCACTACACGCACTATATGGTCACTTCCTGTGGGGAGTGGGCATAACCCTGTCCCAGAGTTCCTAATTCCACCAAAAACCAGATGGTGGAACCATTCTTTCGTGGACACATCAGGTAGCCCACCTTTGGGGTGTGACTGGCCCAGAGGTGCAATACGCCTACTGCATAGCTAAGTTCCCGCCTGTCCTGGCTCTCATTGTTCTTGGTGTATCTGCAAAAGAGGAAAGGAAACAAAGCGGGCCACTCTCGGTGTGGAGCTGGCCTCTCTCGAAGTCCCTCGATGTGCAAGTAAGTTTTTGAAGCGGTGGTGTTTCGACTGAATACAAAAAAGCCTTGGTGCTTGCAACTGGCTCTGGTACCTCGATTATTGGTGCTGGGCGGATCCTGGGGGTCCAAGCGTCTACAAACTTGGCAGGGAGACGGATCTGACCTCCTAAAGCAACGTAGACCTCTTTTTGGAGTGCTGCTAGCTCAGTGGGCCTGGGGGTTGGCAGAACGCTGTACTGGGCAGATACGGTCTGTGCCTGCTGGGTCAGGGAAGTGGCTCCTCCACTCCAATGGAGATGTTTCTGGGTCAATGAAGTGCTGGGCAGACCTCCAAGGGCTTGGGGAGGATGTTCCGCTTGTGGGTGAGGCGGTGTCTGTGATAGGCGGGAGAGCAGCAGCCAGGTAGGGCTTTGTGCCAAGTTAGGTGCAGGTCCACAGTTCTCACATCTTCGGCTCTTCTCTGTCCCTTCTTTCAGGCAGATGAATCTGAGTTCCTGGTGTCAGGGGGCCACATAAATATTAACTTTAGGGGCGTTAAGGGGAGGGAAGGGTAGTAGCCAATGGGCAACTTACCCCTGAGGGTTACTACAACACCCCCTATATGACCACTTCCTGTGGGGAGTGGGCATAACCCTGTCCCAGAGTTCCTAATTCCACCAAAAACAATATGGTGGAACCCTTCTTTCATGGAGCACATCAGGTAGCCCACCTTTGGGGTGTGACTGGCCTAGAGGTGCAATACGCCTACTGCATAGCTAAGTTCCCGCCTGTCCTGGTGCCAAATGGGCCTCAGGGCAGGGGGTGGCATCTCCCAGGTCTGGGGGAAGCCGGGGTCGCATATCAAAAGCTACAGGTGCTTTGAAGGCCTTGGCTTTGATATGCTAAATCACTAGCCATCCTGCTGGAGGAGATGTAAACACCTTGCTCAGGAGCAGGCATTGTTTCTGACCTCAGAAAGCACGGCCTCTCACCTGCAGGTGGTCAGAAACTTGTCTGTGGTGGCAGGCTGGATGATACCGGTCAGCCAGTACACTAGATACTGGTAGTTTTTTCAGGGGGCACCTCTAAGGCGCTCTCTGGCTGTATGTCATAATAGATCTAGTACTGGTAACAGTCCAGATTTATTAAGGCAAGATGTTTGATACCAAACACCATAGGTTTCCGTAAAGCCATCATGTAGCTGGGGAACTCGTAATGACCAGTGCCCAGTAACTATACTTAAAATGGCTTCCCTGCTCACTTGTACCATCTAGTAATTCAACAGCATAGCACAGGAACATAGTTGCTGTTGCAGATATGTCCTCACATTTAATATAATGCACCCTGCCTTATGGCTACAAGGCCTTCTATAGGAGTGACTTACATATACTATATGCAGTTACTTTGGCATGGCACACAGTGAATGTGCCATGTCGTGTTTTCACACATGGTTTCACGACATGTCACGCAGCCTGGAATGGCAGCCTGCATGCAGTTTGTATTGGAGTCCCTTAGGGTGGCATAATGCATGCTGCAGCCCTTAGGGATCCTCTTTAGTACCCATGCCCTAGGTGCCAGGGGTACCATTTACTAAGGGCTTACAGGGGTGCTAAAGTGTGTGCCAATTGTAATACAATTAGACCATCTTACCTTGTTTTTAGAGAAAAAGCACTGGTACTGGGGCCTGGTTAGCAGGGACCCAGTGCACATCAGTTAAAAAACATCAGTACCAGTGGCAAAAAGTGGAGGTGACCATGACAATAAGGGCACTTTCCTACATCCTCCCACCTTTAAAACGTTGATAGACAGAGTTCTGTCTCGTCTGGAAACATTTAGTGCAGTATATCTGGATGCTATTGCTGTATTTAGCTCCACCTGACCGGATCACCTCACCCACACGAAGGAAGTGCTTCAGGCCCTGCAGTAAGCAGGCCTAACTATTAAGGCAAGCAAGTGATAAATAGGGCAAGGGACCGTTGTGCACCTGAGCCACCTTGTAGGTTGGGGACATGTCCAACCTCTCAAGGCCAAGATCCAGAAAATTCTGGCTTAGGAACCTCCCAACAACCAAACCCTGGTCAGAGCGTTTCTTGGCCTGACTGGGTACTACAGAAGATTAGTGAAAGCGTATAGCTCTATTGTAGCACCCTTGACAGAAATTACTTCCAGGAAGCAGCCAAAGAAAGTTATTTGGACTGAAGAGTGTCAGAAGGCCTTTGAAGGCCCTAAAAGAAGCAATGTGCTTAGCAACTGTCCTAAAAGCATCTGACTATAGAAGAGAGTTTATTGTCCAGACAGAGCCTTCAGAACATGGGATTAAGGCAGTGTTGGCACTGGTAAATCATAATGCAACTCTTTCCCAGAGAGCGGCGTTGGAGCGCCATTGAGAGGGAAACCTTTGCTGTGGTTTGGTTCCTGAAGAAGCTGAGACCCTACCTATTTGGGACTCACTCCAAAGTTCAAACCGACCACAGGCCTCTCAGGCCGCTTATGTAGATGAGAAGGGAAAACCCCAAAATGTTGAGGTGGTCCATCTCCTTACAGGGTATGAACTTTACAGTAGAACACAGACGAGGGAGTGACTGACCATGCCAATGCAGATGGCCTTTCCAGGTTTTTCCACTTAGAAAGTGAGAGCTACCAGTGAGTTGGTTAGTTGCATATCACTTGTCATCTGAAGGGGCCCTGTAAAATAATGCCTTTTTTTGCATGATCAGCCCTTAAATCTTTGGACTAATGCTGCTGGTTTTTTTACTCTGAAGTGCACTGGTCTCTGCTGATTAGGCCCCTGTGCATGTACTCTGACCCCCCAAAGTGTACATGCAATTGGCTAATCCTGATTGGCATATTTAACTTATCTATAGGTTCCTAGTATATGGTACAAAGTGTACCCAGGGCTGATAAGTTAAAGGTCACTAGTAGTCTGCAGCACATAGTGTGCTGTGAACAAAGTGACAAAGTGAAATCATAGTTCTAGGTCTGGCACTGCAGCCTAGTCTTGCAGCTTTTAAACTGCCAACCCTGTAGGAAGGTGGAATCTGACTGCATGGTTGCCCCCACTTTTTTCCTGGTGTTTTGCTGGTTTTCAACTTAGTTTGGCTGGGATCCTGCTATTCAGGACCCCAGCCTATCTGCTTTCCCCTTAAATTGATTGCATGTACTTTAGGTACACTCCAGATTGGATCTGGGGTACCCTTATAAGTCCCTAGTATATGGTATACTATGTACCCAGGGCATAGGTACCCCAGAGGCCTCCCAGGGGCTGCAGCATGTATTATGCCACCCCTGGGAAGCCTTTTAAAATGATACCACAGGTCTGCTACAGCAGCCTGTGTAAGGTGGTGCATGCACCCCTTACTTAGATATAGGTTCACTATATCTATCCTGATCACTGCACATACAAACCTATCAGTCACCCCTATGGCAGGCCTTATCAATCCTGAAGGCAGTGTGCTGGGTTTTATGTGAGAGGGTGCCCATGCATGAGCAGAGCCCCTCTGCAGCCTTCGGAACCACTATTCCGGGGTTGTCTGTGATGCAGCCAACCATATACTCTTAAGTGCATTATAACCTCGCGGTAAATGCTAACTTTAAAATGGCTGCAAGGAATTATGTTGTGTTTGGTGTCAAACACCTTGGAATCATACCTCCACACCAGTAACTGGTGTGGGAGGTATGATTCCACCCTCCTAGAGGGAGAAATATGACAGCACCGGTACACCCGGTACCAGCTTCACAGAGCCCTGACATCACAAAATGGATGCTGCCAGCCACAGACATGAGTCTGCCCTCCTGCTGCTGGACGAAACTCCGGCAGGGGAAGGCTTGACAATAGGTTTCCTATCACAGGGAGGTGTGACCACCTCCCAGGCAGGCTTTAGTGTATTGGGGTTGGGTGGGTGCACGCCAAGAGTGCTTTGATGTCTGCACTGGGGGCACATTTGGTGTCCCTGTGCATAGTACAGCTCAAACCGGTTGCAGGGGCACTCAGCCCCTGCTCTGGCGTGAAACTGGACAAAGGACATGGGTGTAGCCACCCCTCTGTCCTGACCCTCCCATAGGTAGGTCCCCAGAGTTTGTCCCACCCCTTCCTTGGGTATAAAGTAGGAACCCCTGGCTACAGGACTTTAGATTACACCTGGACTAAACTCTGTTACAGAAACCAAGTACTTCAACGATCTACACTACGCTGGATGACTGAAGAATCTCCCTTAAGGTAAAGGAGTTACTCTCCTGCAAGGCAGGCACCTTTAACGCAACTGACCGGTTGGCATCTCCGCAGCTCCTGAGGACTCCGAAGAATATTGCCACACAGGAGGTGGGTTCCCGAGGTCTCTGAGGTCGATCTGTGCCCACAGCAAGTCTGAGGCCCGTATCCCTCGTGGTGACCGTGCAACCCGAACCCCTGGACACTGCGTCCATTTGCAGAAGCATCAGCTTTCCAGCGACCCCTGAGGCTGAGCTTTGGGTTACTTGTAGCCCTGACCCCGAGCAGTAATTACACCCAAGATTGCTGGCCTACACTCAACGAGTGTTCCGTGGGCCGCCATTTTGTGATTCCTCTCAAGGTCCCTTCGCGATCCCTGGTCCGTTGACCTGTGGGTCCCCAAGAACTCAACTCTAACTTTTAACGGGCTTCCCTGGTTGCTCCAGACGTGCCCTGACTCTCCATCGCTTGGGGAGTCCCAAGGACCTTGCTGGTCCTCACAGAAGCATCTTTTCTCTTCCTGCGTGGGTTGCTGTTGCCAAGGCTTGTTGTGTTCAATCCGAGCACCGACAACCCAGCACTCGACATCCTTCGTGGGACAGCTCGAATCCGGCTCCTGGTCGTCCTTGACGTCTCCTGGACCCCATGGCTGCAGAGTCAAGCTTCGCACCTGAAGCACCCGACATCGGTGGGCATTCGTCTATCGTGCACCTGGTCACTGGCTAGTGACCCAGACTCTGTCCCCTCTGCTTTCAGGTTCTTCACATCTTCGATCCAGGCTTGGATCATCCCGGACACTTTTCTTCTTCACGGCAGCAGCACTTTGCAGCAGATCGCCATTGAAATCAACGACGATTCCCAACACTGTTTGACACCTATGCACCCTGCTTCCCTGGGTGAGGTAACTCGAGTTCTCCGGTGCTCTCATGGGTGTTGGCCCTAGAACCCCTTAAGTCTAAAGGGGTTTGCTCAAAGTCCTCTCCTAAGTGTCCTTTATCTTTAAAATTCCAACCGCGACTTTCCTCATAGAATCCTACAGCGCTCGCAGCTGTGTTCTCACACTGCACACGTCCCCCGTGGGTCCCCTGTGTCACTACCTTGGGTGTTCCTTGGGGTCCCAGCGATTCTACGTGCTCTAGGCACTGTGTCTAGTCAAGTCGTGGTTCTTATACCACTTTCTTAATATATGGTTTGGTCCCCCCCTGGGGCCCATTGTATATTGTGCTATTTACTGTCGTTTTAATACTGTGATATTGTGTATCTTGGACTCTAATCTCATAAAGAGATTAGTAGTGAGTGTTTAGAAATAAAAACATATATTTTATATATACCTGGTGTGGTTCTCCTTTCATTTGGTCATTCAAGAGGTTATAATCTGGTAAACCAAGCTGCTTTACACTCCTTCAAGACTTAGCCTGAAGGCTGCTCTCCATAGCTACCACTAGGATAGCTTTCAATAAAGGTTGTCTTTAAACCTATCATCAATAAGGGTCGTTTGGACTGGTGCAAGGTGCCCACTATAACTAGTGGACAGCATATGCCAGGCCAACTTCTCACAAACCCGACATGGCAATTAAACTCTTTTGCCAAGTCCAAACCTTCCTTTTTAATATTAATAAGTCACACCTGAGGAAGGCCTTAGCAGTCCATAGGGCAGGGTATCCAATACTAAAAAGGACATGTTTCTTTTATCCTTTACGTGTCATGACAGTGAAATTTTGCAATTATCATTTTCACTGTAGCAAGGCTGGTAGTCTTAGTGGCTAACATGGGGTTACACTTGACCAACTGCTAAGTGCTAACTTCTGTTTGGGACCACCAAATATAATAGTTCATGATATCAAATCAGTTGTTACATCAAACCCGACCTATTGCTGAAGTGGGATGTAAAGTAACTTTTAATGTAAAGGGGACTTTAGCAAGGCTCTCTTGCCCCAAAGTTCTAGTATCCGTTTCTCAATAACTGCAGCAGTTGTCTCCTGACACATCCTGCTGCCATTCTGCCAGGAGGTCTGAAGTGTTCCCAAGAAAGAGAATAAAAGGTCGGATGGTGGCAGGAGGTGTGACTTCCTCCTGACAAGATGGCCAACAGGCAGTGGCCAGAGATCGCCCAGCTTCAAAGAGGCTACCACCTCTGATAGGCAAATACAAGTCACACCTTCCCTTGCCCGCTCCTTTGTGTAAGTAGACAGGCTAACATCTCTTCCAAAGGGAGTAAACCCAATGTTGAACTGGTTTACCAAGAGATTTGGCTCATTATACTGGACAAACCTCAGGAGATTGCCCATATCTCTGACCTGGGGAAGAAGTGTCCCAACATCTTGAGTTTGGGAAGAGAGTTGTATTGCGCCTTGCTTGCTTGATGCCAATCTCCCTGGAAGTGAAATTAGAGTAGGTAGGGTTGCCCTGCAGGAATTTTGCCCCATTTGTTAGGGAATCCTCCCCACGCACAAATGTTAAATTGGCATAAACGTGGCATGCCTGGCCACCTGCCTCCAAACACTACTGGACTCGGAAAGAACAGAAGATGGACTGGACCTGCTGAACCTCGGAAAGAATGGCTGCACCAAGAAAGACTGTACCTCCTGAATCAAGACAGGATTTCTGAACGAGAAGAGCTACTCCTACTGAAGAGCCCATGGTGAGCAATCCCAAGGGCTGGACCTGCTCCCTCTTGTGCCAAGGACAAGTCATGAGAGAGCCTATGGGCTTCACTCAGTAGTTTGAACGTTTTAAAAAGTTATGACTTTGTGCCAATGTACATACTTTTATGTACCCAATATTATGCGTTTCTATAATATCATAACGTGTATAAAACACATGATTATACAGTCAGTGTCAGCTCCTCATGAAAATAAGTCATCCCTCTGAAGTCTGATGAAATCACCCCTCTGCTAAAAACCTAATCTTGATCGCAGTAATTCTAGAATATAAGACCAGTCACCAAAATTCCCTTGCTAGAGAAAATCAGTTGAGAAGCCTGTCCTTACATAGGGCCTGATTACGATCTTGGCGGATGAGATACTCCGTCACAAATGTGACTGATTTCCTGTCCGCCGTATTAGAAGTTCCATTGGATATGATGGAACTGGTAATACATCGGAATGGATATCCGTCATGTTTGTGATGGAGTATCCCATACCCTAAGATCGTAATCAGGCCCTTAGTTTCTAAACCGCATGCCCAACTAAAACCTGCTCAATACCTTTCACCCTGCCTTTCTCTGCTAATGCTGGACAGAGGCAGCAACTCCAAGCACTCCAGCTACTTGATATTCTCTGAACTCTGGATGAAGAAGGTGCATCCCTCTCTTGTGGTGTTTATTGGCCTGTCATCAACATTCAACACAATTTGCTATGACACCTTGCTAAGCATCCACTCAGGCAGGATAGGGGTAAAAGGAAAACCCCTAAACTGCTTAATTTCTTAGGTCAAGACGCCAATTTTTCAAAATGGACTTGCACAGGTCAGAAATCTTCCACTAAACTACTGTGTGCCACAAGGATCAGTCCTCTCTCTACACTTTATCAACCTCCACATGGAACCACTAGAAACTATGCTAAGTTACAAGGATATTTATCTGTATGCTGAAGATACACAACTATGCCAAAACTATTAGGCACATCACACATTGCAACCCTAAAAAACATCATGGAAAACTAATGAACTGGATGAGCTCCTTCCTCAAATTGAACTCAACAAAGACTAAATTCCTTGCCATCTACTCTTGTCTTTCTACCAATGGAAAGGTGGCTTGCATTACTGTTCCAACTTGGAATCTCACCCTCACCAGTCCCCTACACAAAATAATTATCATCATTGTTCAAAACTTAACTACAATCCCTCACATTTTTAAACAAATAAAACTTTTTTCATTAAACCACATCTACTCAAGAAACGCAAACCTTACATTCGATGCATGTGTGGCTGTAGATGCACATGTTGTGCATACTTCTGCCATCTAATATTGAGTTTGGATGTGTGCAAGTTATTTTTCTTTGAAGCAGTCTTTTAAGTCACAAGGTAGAGTGACTCATCCTCTTGGTGATTATGTGCATGGGCATCGACTTCGTTAGATTGTTTTCTTTCCGCTATCGTGTTCGGACATGTGCTCCTGTGCTCCAGTTCAACACTGTTGCGTGCTCTTTTAGGTTCAGACGGTACCTTCCACTCTGTCTGTATTGTCTTCGATCGCGTTTCTTCTTTTCCCTTGCGTATTGGAATTTATATATTTCCATCAAGCCGGGTCTGTATTGACCACGGCCCCTCCAGGGTCTCGCCCGTCGGGGCCCACTCCGTTGTGTCTCTCAAGAATGCCTCATGGTGATGTATGGACACCTTTTCAGTACTGTCCTTGCTGCCACGCAAAGTACCCTCAAACCGACTTACATCAGGTCTGTAATCTGCGCCTGTCACGGGAACACAATGAGGCCGACTGCAACGCTTCCCGCTGCTTCCGCTCCAAGAAAACTCTTCGCGACCGTTGCACACGTCGACTCAAGATGTCCCAAAGGAGTATGGAAGAAACACCAGACCTTTTGGGTCACGGCGACGTAGAGGGAGAGCAACAGCCTCAGCCGTCAGCTGCAGAGGAAGAGGCCTTCTCCATTGAAGGCAGCTCCGGATCCGAGCTGGAGCTCGACCTGGAGATAGAGGACCTCCTCCCACCTATTCAACAGTCCGTGAGTATGGTAGCCCCCCTTCGACACAATCCCGAGCAGCCTTTCACGAAAAAACATGCTGCCCCTCTGGAACACCAGACAGAGCCTCTCGGTCGGTCACTGCCATCTAGCAATGGTCAGTACCGAGCAACTGCTTCGGACACCCCACCCACCTCCAGCTCGGCGCCGAAGAAACCTTCCAAGCCAAGTGGTTCGTCCACGACTACCTCAGCGTCAGACTGCCCCTCGGTGTCGAGCTGAACCACGGTGCTGAGCCAACACACGACGTCAACTTCCTCCGCCTCCACACCGAGCAGACCATCGGCACTGAACCAAAAAGCCCTTTCGGATCAGTAAATTTCAAAAGCAGATTCCGACATGGCGGTTGATTCCATCCTCCATCGACTGCAGGAACAGCTGGACTCCAGACAAAAACAACTCATCATCCAGCCTCATACGGGCTGCATCCTTACCCATCCTTCATTTACTGTTGCTCCACCAACCAAAAGACAGTTGTCATTCCAGGGAGCCTGGGACACTCCAGTTCCTGAAATAATACGCAAGAAGGCAGATAAGGCTATCAGTCACGTACATTTGGCACCACGTCACCACCACCCATTTCACCTCCTTTGCCATCGCCCTCCCCACCTCATTCTCCAGGGTAACCACTTGACAGTTCTCCTCAGGGGTCTCCACAATCTGACACATCTGGCCATGGTGGGGGAGAGGACAATTCCTACATTCCTCCGCAGGGCGACCCGTGGGATACCTATGACATACACCCGCCAGGGGACACAGACCCTGATCTCTATCCTGCCCGCCCCTCCCCTCCCGATGACTCTACACCATATCGGGAACTCAGCGGTAGGGCTGCATTCTCCCATCAGGTGGAACTTCATAAGGAGTCCTTAGAGGAGGATTCCTTCTCAAAACACTTTCTTCCACTCACCGCTCCACCCAATACCTTCCAATACTCAAGGGCATGCTTAGACATACCACAGACATTTTTAAAGACCCTGTTTGAGCTAGGGTTATAACGCCCATGGTGGACAAAAAGTGCAAGTCCTCCCCTATATGACCCCATCTATATTCAGGGTCAACTTCCACCAGACTCCTTAGTCATTACCACTGCCCATAAACAGGCAAACTCCCAGGCCAGCAGATAGGCCCACAGCCAGATAAAGAGAGCAAAAGAATTGATGCAGCAGGGAAAAGGGCAGCAGTGCAATCAGCCAACCATTGGCGTATTGCAAACTCTATGGGCCTCCTTGCAAGGTATAACTGTGCCCACTGGGACAAAATGGAGGACTTTCTCCAGTACCTCCCTTACGATCACAGAAAATGGTTCAAGAACTTGTCTCAGAGGGCAAGCTTATTTCAAATACCACCATTCGCCTTAGTTTCAGCTGACACTGCAGCTAGGGGGATCAACACAAGCATTCTCCTACAAAGGCATGCATGGCTCCGTATTTCTGGGCTGAAACCAGAGGTTACGCAAAATCTATTGAACATGCCATTTGACGGTGAGCATCTTTTTGGCCCCCAGTTGGACCAAACTTTAGAGAAAATTAAAAAAGACACAGAGACGGCAAAAAGCAATTGGGGCACTACAAACACCAGCTCCCCGTGGATCCTTTCGCTGCCCCTCCTACCGTGGAGATTCGAAAACAACCTCCTCTGACACCTCCACCTCTTATCAACTCACCCATGGTCAGCCCGCCTCTACCAATGGTTACTTCAGAGAATCCTACAGGGGAAATAACTCCAGAGGCAATTGTAGTTTCCCAAAGGGAGCTACACCCGCCAACAAACCCTGACTTCCCTCTTCTTCCTTCCGACCATATAGCACCTGTCGGGGGACGTTTACAAGATTTTCTACCCACATGGCAGACTGTCACCTCAGACCAGTGGGTGTTGGATATTAACCAACATGGTTATTGTCTGGAGTGCACTTCCACACCTCCCAACATTTCACCTCGCACACACAGGTAGAACTTCAAACACTTCTCAAATAGGAGGTCAAAGCCCTCCTCCTCAAAGGGACTATAGAACCCGTCCCCATGCATCAGCAAGGTACAGGGGTTTACTCACTATACTTCCTAATACCCAAGAAGGACAGATCCCTACAGCCCATTCTGGAACACGGGCCCCTTAATGAGTACATCCTATCAGAACACTTCCATATGGTAACCCTGAAGGATGTCATTCCTCTTCTTCAGCAAGGTGACTTCATGGTTGTGCTAGACCTAAAGACACCTATTTCCACTACCGAATATACCCGGCACATCGCCAATATCTCAGGTTTGTGGTAGCCGGAAAGCACTACTAATTGAAAGTCCTTCCCTTTAGGGTGACTACTGCACCTCGGGTATTCAGCAAGTGCCTTGTAGTAGCTGCTCACCTGCCCAGACAGGGCTTCCACGTATTCCCATATCTGGATGATTGGCTTATCAAAGCTGCCACTCGTCAACAGTGTCAAAGCCACACGCAAATCACAATAGATCTGCTTCATCACCTAGGGTTCACTATCAATGGCACAAAGTCCCACCTCCAACCCCTATGGATCCAGCCTTACCTAGGAGCTATTCTCAACGCACAAATAGGCCTAACCTATCCCAATTCTGCAAGGAGCCAGTCATTTCAAACACTAATCCCCTTGTTTCCACCAAATCTGCAGCTTACAGTCAGGACAGTCATGTGCCTCTTAGTTAGGCATGATGGCCTCTTGCATAGCCATAGTACCTCATGCAAGGCTACACATGCGTCTGTTGCAGGAATGCTTAGCTCAACAGTGGTCTCAGACAGAGGTTCATTGGGACGATCTAGTGTTGATCAGCTGCCGCACTCATCACTCTCTGCAGTGGTGGAAGATCAACAACCTGTTGCGGGGCAGGCCTTTTCTCATCCCTGTTCCACACACCATTGTTACAATGGACACAGCACTTACGGGGTGGGGTGGGGTGCACACTTACAGGATTTGACAGTGCAGGCCTGTGGGAGACTAAATACCTGGGTCTTTTCATCAACTAGCTAGAGCTTCTAGCTGATCACCTAGCATTGAAAGCATTCCTACCTCACCTGATAGGAAAGGTTGTCCTAGTCCGGTCAGACAATATGACAGCCATGTATTACCTATAGAAATGGGAGTACATGCTCTACACAACTGCCTCAGCTGTCTCAAACCATTTGGAGTTGGGCTCTCCATCAAAACATCCACTTGTTAGCGGAGTACCTTCTGGGGATTGACAACGATTTTGCCAACCTCATCAGCAGGATGCAGCAACAAATCCACGAGTTGAACTCCACCCACAAGACCTCCACCGCTACTTTCTCAAAGGGGGGTTCCCTCAAATAGAGCTGTTCTCAACCGCAGACAACGGCAAATGCCCAAACTTTGCCTCCAGGTTCCCACACCCACAGTCCAGCGGCAATGCTCTATGAATTAATTGGTCAGGGACATTTGCCTACGCTTTTCCTCCTCTCCTGCTTCTTCAATTTGTGGTTCGGAGGCTCAGTCAAACGTCTGTCATGCTCATCCTGGTAGCTCCCACATTGGCTAGCCAGCCCTGGTTCAAAACTCTCCTCAAACCTTCTCTAGTTTCCCACGAGAAGCACCCCAACAGGCCGGACCTTCTCACACAGAACCATGGAGAATTTAGACACCCAGATCCCAGGTCCCTCAACCTAGCAATTTGGCTCCAGGGGTCATAGAATTTGGATACCTAAACCTTCCTCCTGAGTGCATGAACATTCTCAGGGAACCCCATAGACCTACCATTCGGCAATGCAACGCAGCCAAATGGAAGACATTTGTCTGCTATTGTCACTCCAAACAAATTGACCCTTTTAAGGCTACAGTACAAAACATTATCTGTTACTTGCTTCATTTACAGATCTTTGACCTTGGCTTCACTTTTATACGGTTACATCTAGCCGAAGTAGATGCCTACATTCAAAATAAGCAACACATTTCTCTCTTCAGAATCCCAGTAATTAAAGCTATTATGGAAGGTCTCAAAAGAGTGAGGCCACCACGGTTCCAACCTGCACCCTAATGGAATCTTAACATTATCCTCACACGACTCATGGGCCCTCCATTTCACCCCCTGCACACTTTCCCCCTTCAATTTCCCTATTGGAAGGTGGCATTTTTAATTGCTATTACCTCACTCAGGTGTGTTAGTGAGCTTCAGGCATTAACCTTGGAAGAACCCTTCTTCCAACTCCATAGAGACATGGTTGTCCGCCGCACCAACCCCAAATTCCTTCCAAAGGTAGTCTCTCATTTCCATCTCAATCAATCAATTGACCTACCTGTCTTTTTTCTACAACCAGACTCTATTGCAGAGTGGGCTGTCCATACTTTAGATGTCAAGAGAGCACTCATGTACTACATTGATAGGACAAAAACTATTAGAAAGACTCAACAGTTTTTTGTTGTTTTCTCCCAACCACATAAAGGAATCAGGCATGGCCAGATGGATAGTTAAATGCATACAAACATGTTATGCTAAAGCTAAAAGAACTTTACCTGCTCCTCCTAGAATACACTCTACTTAAAAGAAAGGAGGTTCTAAGGCCTTCCTTGGGAATATCCCAATAGGTGACATATGTAAAGCAGCTGCCTAGTCTACACCACGCACTTTCACTAAACACTACTGTGTCAATGTTCTAGCACTCCAACAAGCTAACATGGGTCAGGCAGTGCTACGTACACTTTTCCAAACAACTGCAACACCCACAGGTTAGCCACTGCTGTTGGGTAGGACTGCTTTACAGTCTTTGCTCAGCATGTGTATCTACAGCCACATATGCTTCAAATGGAAAATGTTACTTACCCTATAAGCATCTGTTCGTGGCATGTAGTGCTGTAGATTCACATGCATCCACCCTCCTCCCCGGATACCTGTGATCACTGCAGTTGTCACCTAATATATCTTTTTACTCTTATGCATGAACATCGATTTTCTTATCACTTCGTTTCTATCTCCATCCTCCCTTGCGGTAAAACAATCTAACAATGGGGTCGATGCCCATGCGTTTTATCACCAAGAGAATGAGTCACGCTACCTTGTGACTCAAAAGACTTCTTTGAAGAAAAACAGCTTGCACACATCCAGACCCAACACTAGACGGCAGGAGTATGCTCAACATGTGAATCTACAGCACTATATGCCACAAATAGATGCTTACAGTGTAAGTAACATTTTTCTTCCGCCTTGTAGACTAGAGGACAACAGTGCAGGCACTGGTGCTTTCTCACCAAGATAAGGGCAATGCAGTGCTAGAGAGCCTTCCTAAGTTTAAAATAGCATGCAGTAGCCCGATGCATCATAGGAGTAAAGAAATCAGATCACACAATTTACATCACTAAAGAACTTCATTGTATTCCCCTTAAAGCCAAAATAATCTTTAGTAACAGGGTTTGCATCAGAGAGCTGTGCAGAGAGATGGCTGCTTAAGTCTGAAACTTCCCTTTCCCCAATGCATGATCCTGGGTACTCCAAATGATGTGGATATTGATGGAGTTATTTTCATATTAAATGTTTTTGCATTTTATCAACATTAACTTGTGTGCACGCAAATGTATTAGCCGTGCATTGTTTACGTTCAGATTGATAATAGCTCATTTAGGCCTGCATTTTAAAATGACTAATGTCTTGCTGCAGCTTGTTCCATATGACGTCTTTTTTATTTCCAGGAGAAGTTTACTACACATTTACAATTGCAGTGTGTCTTTGTTTTTATTTTCATGTGAAATGTTTTCTTTTACATGATAACTGTAGAATGTGCTAACAAGCTGCTACAATGCACTTACACTGTACAGGTTGTTCGAAGTATCTTGTTATGTTGTACGTAACTGTAAGTTTAAAGGATGCTTAGAGAAGCTTCATTGTGTATAAGCTTGAGAAAATAATGAGCTTAGCTTATCTTTGTGTGCCTTAACCTGATTGGGGAATGTTATGGGAACCATGTGTAGGTGTATCAAATGCTAAAATTGTGTGATTTAAACTACTGCAATGTAGATGTGAATTCAGACCCCCAAAACCTTTGCGTCACCGGACTTTTGGAAGGCCAGTTCAAGAGCCGAAATCTCTTACTCCAATTTTGCTAGGCGGTCCCTCAGCGACCGAAGTACTCCCGCTTGCTTAGAAATAACTATGCCCCTAATGCACACTTTGAATGCCTCCCAAACGGTGGCGGAGCTATCAACTGACCCAGTGAACTGCTACAGTTGCTGCAGGATGGCCGAGAGGTGGCAACATTCACAATAAAATGTGGTATGGACACCAATTTGTAAAATATTAAGTGCCAGGGCTCTGACCAGGAGGCCACTGCAGCTTGCACCACCCATCGCCCTTGTCATTGCTGCCAAAACAACTGCTAACCATCTCTCTCGCATGTAAATGCGACAGTTCAGATTATTCCAGGTCAACAAAGCTAAAGGAATGGCTGGGGAGACAGGTATTAGCATTTTTTTAATGTATATTGTTTTCTTAAACAACTGTTATACTGCTCATCTCTAAATTGCATGAGCAGCGCCAGCTTGTGGCAGACTGCCCTAAGTGTGGTGTTGACAATTAGGTGCCGGTGCCCGAGCACCGGAAACCAATTAAGTGCTGATGCTCAGCACCGGAAAGCACCGGCTCAAATTAAGCACTGCCAGATGCAACCCTACACCATCTTCCTCCTGTAACTTCCAACTCCTTTACAGACCTCCAGCTAACAATGCAACATTTCCAGACACATTTCATGACGCAGTTTCAAACCTAATAACACCACACTCCAACCTATGCATTCTTGGTGACCTAAACATTTGGTTTGACAAACCTAGACATGCAGCGGACGTGCCGGCGGCGCGCCAAAGGCAAGCCCGTCTTCGCTTGTCCGCGCCTGGACCGTGCCCAGCGCCGGTCCCCCTGGTCCTTTTGGCCAAAAGACAAAGGAGATTATCTGCACTCACGCAATGCCCTGTTATCCTTAAGGCCAGCAGATGACAGCACTGCAGACACCGTGCACCGAACTCCCGCCCAGTTCCCCATGCCTAATTCTTGCCCCTCAAATTCTGGATCACCCATGCCTAATTCTTGCCCCTCAAATTCTGGATCACCCAGACCAAACTGGCAGAACATTTCAGGGGCTAAGGGGCTAGCTGGTCAGGCCAGTCAAAAGGGTAGGGATTCCAAAAATCCAAACATTACTTGTATGCTAGTGAACACAAGGTCTCTAGTGAAACATCATCAGGAATTCTCAGACTTGATCACAGCCCAGTGTGCGGACGTGACATTCGTAACAGAAACTTGTGCAGACCTTAGCTCAGGCCCTGAAATGGTCACAGCCACCCCCCCAGGCTACTCCATCTACAGGCTTGACAGACAATTTAAAAAAGGAGGTGGGTTGGCAATTTTCTACAGGGATCACTTCAAAACGACCTTTGAACCACTCACCACAGATGGTTTTGAGGCTTTAACTTTCTCAGTGCAGCTGCCAGGCTTACAGGCCATCAAGGGCCTGCTGATATACCGGCCGCCAGGACCAAGGGGTTGCTTTACAGACAAGCTTAGCCTGCTAATGGAATCTACCATCTCCAATGCTAACTACCTGGTACTGGGAGATTTTAACTTTCATCTGGAAAGGGAATCAGTCCCAGACTCCCTAAAACGTATCGAATCAATGAACACCTTCGGGCTATCCCTAATCACGAAAGGCCCGACACACAGAGCAGGACATATGCTTGATGGAATTTTCTCCAACTACACGGCTACTATCCTACTCCCTTCTCTCCCCCTCACCTGGTCCGACCACTGGGCAGTTAACTGGCAGATTCAGACAGAGAACTGCAAGCTGCACAGAAACACAATCCAAAAACCCATAAGTAGACCCTGGCACAAGATTCAGGAGGCAGAATTGAGAGACGCCCTCTCCCCTGGGCCCTGGAAACTTGCCGAGGACCTTGAACAAAGAGTTGAAAATTTCTCAACCTGGCTAAACTCAGCCCTGGACATAGTAGCACCACTGAGCCATAAAACGGTAGCCAAAAAAGTATCCCAACCATGGTACAATGATAATATTATGAGATCAAGACAGGACTGCCGAAGGCAAGAACAAAGATTGAGGAAAAAGTATGATGTAGAAGAGAAAATAATATATAAAAACAAACTAGCAGAACATAAAAGAATTATCATAGCAGCAAAAACCTCTTACTACTCTGAACAGATCAAAGCAGCCTGCGACGCAAAGAAAACCCTCTTCCTAGTCATAAACAAACTGACTACACCTACTAGCCCAAACCACGCAGTAACAAATCAAATTTTCTGTAATGACTTAGCAACCTTCTTTCAGGAAAAGGTTGCAAACATCTTCTCCAGCCTCTCAACTAAAAGAATAGCGGGTGCACAAGGGGAGCATGCCCCCAATGACGTGAGCCGTCTCTCTACTTTTAAGGCTCTCTCAAAGGAACAACTGGTAAAACTGATTCCACTTATTAAATCTGGGGCACCTCAAGACCCCTGGCCCCCTAAGATAATGCACATGATTCCTGCACAAGTGGCACAATACCTTGGTCATATACTGAGTCCCATGCTGGCGGGAAGAACTTTCCCAACACACATGCCTCCGTTTTGCCTCTGCTAAAAAAGGACAACCTGAATGCATTGGATCCTAATAACTACCGCCCGATTTAGAGGTTCCCTTTTGCTGCCAAGCTGGCAGAGAAAGTTATGAATCAGCAACTCTCAGAGTACTTAGAGGTAAATTTGCTTCTGGACGATACTCAACACGGTTTCAGAAAAAAACGTAGCACTGAGTCGGCGTTGGTAACAGCTACTGAGGAGATACGGGAAGTGCTGGACAGGGGAGGGACCGCGGCCCTTATCCTGTTGGATCTCTTCGCGGCTTTTGACACGGTGAGCCACGATATTCTAGTGGACCGTATGCGCAGCCTAGGGATTGAGGATGCAGCATTAGAGCTCCTCAAATCCTTTCTGGTAAACAGACAACATACTGTGTCAATGGGCAACTTTACATCTAAACCTTTCTCCTTGCCCTGCGGTGTCCCTCAGGGGTCAGCACTGAGCCCAACACTTTTTAACCTTTATGTGGCACCACTTGCGACAATTATCAAAAGTGCAGGCTTTCACCTGGCGTCCTACGCCGATGACACCCAAATCGCGGTGTCACTGGCAAAGCCCGAAAACAACTCAGGTATGGCACTCAGAACTTGCATGACCAATGTAAGTAAGTGGATGGATTACAACTACTTCAAACTAAATGCCACTAAAACTGAGGTCATCCTCTTTGGTAACAATCCATCACTCTAGATGCCGGAATGGTGGCCAACCGAACTGGACTCACTTCCTGAACCCGTAAACAAAGTAAAAAATCTTGGCGTGGTGATAGATAAAGAACTGAAGCTCAGGCACCAAGTTAACAAAATCACATCAGCCTCTTTCTTTTCACTAAGGCTCATAAAAAAGATTGAAAGATTTCTGCCCCCTGAACTCCTGAGAACGGCTGTCAGCGCATTAGTTCTCACGAAGATAGATTATTGTAACAGCCTCTATCTCACTCTCGCAGTGGGTCTGCAAAACGCTGCTGCCCGATTCCTCCTCAAGATTCCCAAACATGAATCGGCAAGAGGAGCCATCGGGAAACTGCACTGGCTGCCGGTTAAACAACGTTGCAGGTTTAAGGCTCTGTGCCTGGCCTTATAGGCACTACATGGACTGGGACCAGACCATTTCAGAGAGAAACTCAAATGGTACATCCCAGCTAGGACACTACGCTCAGGCTCCGCAATGAACCTGATTGTCCCTTCTTTTAGGAAAACCAACTGGGGTGGAAAGAGCTTCTTCAGGGCCACAGCATTGCTCTGGAACAGTCTCCCCATGACACTGAAAGTTGCTCCATCACTACTCACTTTCAGAAAAGCCCTAAAGACCTGGCTGTTCCCTCAGGAGACTTAAAGGCACCCGGCCCTAGCTAAACCTTGATGAGATCATCTAATTCAGCAACTTTTATCAGTTCCTACAGCGCCAAGACGCCTATTCGGCATTAGTTGCGTTTACAAATTATATAAATAAATAAATAAATAGACACTAGCCTAGACACACTGAACCAGTGATCAGATCAGATCGTCCACAAACCCATACACATTGCTGGACACAACCTAGATGTCATTTTTGCCAACCCAGAACTCGTTACCTTTCAAACAATGACTCCAGTCACATGGTCAGACCACCATTTGCTAGCTTTCCAACATAAAACACCACAAAGTAGCACCCCTAAAACCGCCTTACATGCATCCAACTATCAACTGTGGATCAAACTTAATTTTGAACACAAATCTAGACACAATAAATTCTGTTCAAAAACTATATGTGTGGCTACAGGAAGCTTTTGATATCCTAATACCACTCAGAACAACAAAACAGGACAAAAGAAAACATGCACCTTGGAGAAATACAGAACTAAAAGAGATAAAACAGCAAATTAGAAAGCTGCAACGCACCTAGCTCAAAACAAACAGCAATCAAGACAAACTTCACCTACAGAAACTTAACAGATTATACAAGTCAGCAATCAAAAAAGATAAAATAAGGTACTGTTCAGACAGAATTCAAAATGCTAAATATGCAAATAAAATGTTTTATAAAATTCTCACCGAATGTCAAAAACCTAAATGCATAGAAGGAACTTATCCCATTACTCAAGAATTCACGGACAAACTGGCAGTACACAACCAAGGCAGACACATTGGACTCCTATTTAAAACAAAGGAAAACCACCAGCATCAACCCTTCTAAAAAAAACCTCCAAGAGTAGGCTAACCCAGCCTCTGCATTCCTTCAAACAAATATAACAAAGTGAATTTATGGATCTGGTCAAAGCTAGCAGGCCTTCCGGCAGCTCTTCTGACCCTTGTCCACCACAAACCTTCAAGAACATTCTTCTAACTACCTCTGCTGCCACACCAGTAAGAAAAATCAATAATTCCTCAACTATGGGAATCTTTCCAGAAGACCTAAAAAAAAGGCATACATACACCCATTCTGGAAGAAAACTAACCTGGACCCCCTTGACCCCAACAACTATAGACCGATTACAAATGGACCTTTCCTGGGCAAACTGATAGAAAGAGCAGCATTCACCCAGATGTCACAATTCATTAAAGATAACTCCATACTTTCCGACTTCCAAATAGGATTCCGTCCAGGAAGAGGCACAGAATCTGCCCTCATCGCCATCTGAGATGACCTCAAGAGCACCGTAGACTGGAATGGGGTTGCTGCAATACTTCTCTTGGACCTCTCAGCTGCCTTTGACACAGTTGACCATGGCACTCTAATACAAAAACTCTATGAAGCCGGCATAGAAGGGACTGCTCTCGACTGGATCACATCCTGCCTTCAAAACAGAACAAATGTCATCCATTCTCCCACATTCTCTTCCAAACTTTACTTCACAAAAGCGAGGGTCCCTCAAGGCTCGATCATCTCACCTATGCTTTTCAACATCTACATGAAGTCATTACTGGCAATGATCAATGAATTTACCTCACATAACTATTCAGATGACACAAAAATACTCCTTAGATTGGAAAGCCCCAAAGACATTGGACACTCTCAAATTTTCACTTGCCTCAGAGCTGTTGATCAGTGGGTGACATTGAGCCATCTCAAATTGAATTCTTCCAAAACTGAAATACTCATGCAGCGATTTGAAAAATTATGACCCACTCACCATTTGGCCTGACAATCTGGGAACACTTCCTAAGGTAAGGAAGTAAGAAACCTTGGAATTAAAGTGGACTTCAAGCTATTAATGAATGCCCAAGTGGACAAATTAGCAAGATCAAGCTTCATTATTATGAAAATTCTGTGACACATCTTCCCCGACTTGGGATTTCCACACAAGGACCAGGTTACTATCTCTCTTGTACTGTCTAAACTTGATTACGCCAATGGCCTCTACCAAGGATCATCTTTATTAACTAGGAAAAGATTACAACTGATTCAGAATTCTGCTGCTAGACTACTCCTACATGTAAAGCCATAAGCCCTCATCTCCCCTTCCTTGAGAGCTCTACATTGGTTACCGGTTGCCAGAAGATCCACTTTATCACCCACAAAGCAATACATGGAGCAGGGCCGCTTTTCATCAGGAATAAAATCACCAAATACATTCAACAAAGGAACCTCCGAACGAGATTGGCACCTCGCCTCGAAACCCCACCAAACAGGAAAAAGACCGTAGGTGGAACATCTTTCTCTGTTCAAGCAGCCAAACTATGGAATTCATTACCCCAAACATAAGATCCACGGATGACTATCTTTTCTTCAGAAGACTATCTAGAGTTAGCTTTTCCCTACATAACCAGCATACTCAAACACAAATGTACAGCATATCTGTGTATATAAGCATTTAATTTGATTATATCTATGTATCTAGATGTGTGTATTTCTTTGTATAAATATGTATAATAATTATATTTATAAATATATAGATATTTGTATTTGGTAGGTCTGCTTAACAAATGTACATATCACTTATAGTTATATTATTCTATGTTTAACATGTATATAGGTCACTGCATAGATAAGTAAATTGTTATCGTAACTATTTACCTACAATTGCTTCACTATTGAATTATTAAAAGAAAAAGAAAAAACAAATTATAAAAACAAATAAATTAGCTTGAAGTACAGCAACACTTGAAAGTCTGAGTTTATTAAATACAACTTAAATCTAGATATATTAGCTTCCTTATACATATATACCTCCCTCGTACTTATGTATCTTTATATTTATTGCTTTACTCCTAATTCAGCATCTCTAATGCACTACCCTATATCTCTCTCAATATATCCTCTACCGCCACTCTCTGACTCATTCCAAACCTCATTCTACCACGCTCTCCAATGCACTACCCTATTTCTCACCTTATACCTCTCTCAATATATACCCTACCTCTACTCTCTGACTCATCCCAAACCCCATTCTACTACTATGATCCCCAAAATAACCTGTTCTACTCTCTTTCCTCCTCTACCTCTCCTTGCATCATCTCAAACCTCTTTTACTATTCAGATCTCCCAAACAAGCCTTTCTAAACCCTTCCCTCATGTATCCCTCCTAGACTAATCCGATGCCTCATCTTTCTCCCTAGTCCACTTCTAGAGACTCTTCGCCATCCATCTCTCCTTTACTCATCCCAGATCTCCTCCTACTGCTATGATCTCCAAATAAACACTTTCCAGGACCTTCCCTTTTCTATTCCTCCACTATCCTTTTCAATCCAACTAACAGACTCACATGTCCACCGCTCAAATTAATTTCATATTTCCCTATACTAATTCACCACTAATCCTATGTAGGTTCAGGAATAGCGTGCTACTCACCTAAAAGTGCTTCGATACCTCGTCAGAGGGAGTAAGCGCTATATAAATGTAATTACAATTACAAATTGCAATGTCATTCAGCACAACTGATTCACACACAAAATCTTCATATAATTACATTTGTGATACCATTTCTATATTTTATTTTAAAAGGGAGAAAAAATGAGGGATCACTAGTTCCTTGCTCTATAGCCCACCACAGTGTACAAGAGTTTTATGGTCCAGGTAGCTTCAAACTTTCCTTTTCCGAAGTTTTAGTTTTAGGTGCCTTATGTCTTTACACACTGCTAAGTATTCTGCATGTCTACTATTTTATAGCTTTCACATAACCTGCTCTCCCTAATTCCTCTCTTCTTCCAAGTTTGGTCTGCTGTTAATCCAGGGCTACTAAAATGTCTACTCTTTCTGCTCCTCGTAAACTTGGTCTGCTGATGTTAGGTATGGGCCTATGCTGCCTGTTCTCTTGTGCCTCTCTGCCCTGCATTACTCTGAGGAGGAACTTAGTTAGAGTGGGCAATATAGTCTAGACTACACTGGCTGGGCTTGTTTTTCCACATAACTGAAAACTATCACCCCTAACTGTGTCCATTACTACTGTCCAGTGGAGCCAGACCCCCTATCCTTTTTAGGTCGAGCCTAGCGGCAGTGCGCATGCACTGCTCGCAGTAGTCGAGTATGCTGAGGAAGCCTCGCCTTCTCTCCGCCCATATTTTTGATTGGCTGGTGTCATTGTCCTTGGTAAATGCTGGCTTCCGATTGATAATGAGGCTTGTTAGTCCCTCCTGGTTACCGCCCTGTCGCCATTTGTTACCTCCCATGAGGACTGGATCTTTTACTTGTGGCGTTACACGGTCGCCTTCAAAAGTCAGTAAGCACTTTTTTTTTTTTTATTTGCAGTGCGGTCCGCTTTCACTTTAGCGGCTGCGCTTGTTTACTTAATTAATTTGCCGCACTGGCCGAAAAGGAGTGCTTCTACTCACTAATCTAACAAGCATTTGCAATACAATAGGTCTCGCATTTACGCGATTTGAGCTATTGACATTGCAAATAACAATGCCTTTTATTTTTGTTTTCGTTTTTAAAACATAAATAAAAGGCATTGTCATTTACAATTCCAATAGCTTAAACTCGCGTAAATGCGAGACCTATTGCATTGCAAATGCTTGTTAGTTAGGTATATCTCGTTGCTTGTTGGAAAATGTCAGACTCACACCCCCTTTAACATTATTGACTAAGCGACACCCCTGTGCATTTGTACCACAAAAGTGCCATGGATTGGCCAAACCTGGTTTTCGAAAGCTAATTCAACTACATTTAAGAAAAAATACCTACCTAGCGGGTTTTTTGTTCTCGGAGAAAGCTTTTAATATCTGAAGACATTAGTGCCTGTGAGGTAAATGGATAGATATCCCCGAACTTCACTCAATTTGCCAAGTAGGGTGTCAGGATGCTGAATTATCTTACCGTAGCTTGTGCCTAGGGAACATATCCTCTGTGTCAATAAATTCCAAAATCAATATTCAGAGTAAAACAACCATGGGGGGGGGTTGGTACGCAGATCTCATCGTGGTTAGTGACAGCATAACGCAGGAATACAAGGAGCCGCCCTCGACTGGATCCAATCCTTCCTCTCCGGCAGAACCCAGAGAATCCGACTCCCTCCCTTCCTCTCCAAACCTACGGAAATCAACTGCGGAGTACCCCATGGATCATCACTCAGCCCCACGCTCTTCAACATCTACATGGCCCCCCTCGCAGCCATCATCAGACAGCATGGGCTCAGCATCGTATCCTACGCCGACGATACCGAGCTCATCCTCTCGCTCACGAAGAATCCCGAAGACACCAGACTGTTTCTAGGAAGGTATGAAGAACGTGGCAGCCTGGATGAAGGACAGCTGCCTGAAGCTAAACTCAGAGAAGACCGAGGTCCTCATCCTTGGCCCCTGCACCTCCGCCTGGGACAACACCTGGTGGCCCTCCGCCCTCAGGAGCCCACCCACCCCTACAGACCACGCTCGGAACCTCGGCATCATCCTTGACTCCTCCCTCTCCATGAACCGCCAGATCAACGCCGTCGCCTCCACCAGTTTCAACTGCCTTCGCATCCTCCGTAAGACCTTCAAGTGGATCCCCGCCGACTGCAGAAGGACCGTCACCCACGCACTCATCACCAGCAGACTAGATTAAAGCAACGCCCTCTATGCCGGAATCAATAAAACTCTTCTACACAGACTCCAGACCATCCAGAACGCCGCAGCCAGACTCGTCCTCGGTATACCACGCCATGAGCTCATGACCCATCACCTACGAGGCCTCCACTGGCTCCCCGTCGAGAAGAGGGTCACCTTCAAACTCCTCACCCACGCCTACAAATCCCTCCACAACATCGGACCCAAATACCTCAACGAGAGAGTATCCTTACACGTACCCAAGAGGAACCTCCGCTCCACCGACCTCGCCCTGGCAGAGGTCCCCCGCATCCGCAGGAACAGAACCGGCGGAAGAGCTTTTTCCCACATCGCAGCCAAAACCTGGAACGAGCTCCCGGTGAACATCAGACGCTCCCCGACCCTGCACACGTTCAGGAAGGACCCCAAGACCTGGCTCTTCGACTCATCCGGAGCTGCCCACCCCCACAGCGCCTTGAGACCCTCACGGGTGAGTAGCGCGCTATATAAACCCCTGATTGATTGATTGAGCTGTGCACACAAGGCCTAGCTTGGCAGCAGAGGTAATCATTTATCCGTTGCTGCTGCGCAACCACGCAAGTTATCACACCCTGTTCCTTTAGCAATAAGGTTTGTTTTCTTTGAAAAGCAGTTTACACACGCCAGGCGGTTTGTTGATTTTCTTCCAACTATTTCTTGACTGTCTTTTGACTATGGGTGGGGGATGGTGAAATATCATGGCCTAACAAAAGAAAGGCGCTCTATAAATATTTGACCAGCATTCTGCTGAGCACAAAAGATATAGAAAGCATCCAGAAAGGCGGCGCAATCAACAGTGTGTTGTTCTGCTATGTTCCAATTTCATTCGCGTAATTGGCCAAGTGCTCAACTGATGAGCGAGCAGATGGTAACGCCATCGTAACACACGGATTCGCACACGAGAGAGCTTTGTGAGGGTGCCTCCCCCCTTCCTTTTTATTTCCGGCACATTCTGTGAACGGGCGTCGATGAATTTCGCAGGTGGATGGCTGGCACGAGAGAGCGGCCTACTGGGGCGGATGAAATTAGAAACGGAGAGCTACATTACAGCTCCTCTGTGGAGAAATCTGGAAACCATTAGAGGCTGACAAGGCATAAATTAGGCAGATGATTATACGTACATATGTACATATACATATGTGTGTGTGTTTTTTTATTTTGACGTCCACTTTTGTTTTCCTTATTTTCTTTGATCGTATTTGCTTGTCTATATGTGGGTTCTTTCAAACCCTATCACATAAATGGAGCTTAAGAGGACAACAATAAAATGAGTAGTTATTTTAAGACTGGATTGCGTGAGCAATGATGACTGGGCTGCTGGCAAAGGATTCTGCTGAACGAAGCAAATGTTTTGTAAGATACGACACTAAAGAGGCAGTGGCTTCAACATCAGACAAGCGTGGCAACATTTTTGCCACACACACCAAGGAATGTACATTGTGCTTGATATAGTACTCGAAGAATAAAGGTTTTGGTTTAATTTTTAATATTTATTTGCTTGCTTTCAAATATTTTCAACTGCATTTCTTATATTTTGGTGAAAATCTCACCCCCTTACAGTGGGGTGAAACAAAGCTGGGGCAAGCAGGCAACAGTAGATTTTACCACATGGTGCAGTTATACTGAAATATTCACCACTTTACTACATTTAAAAAAAAAAGTTTTATTTTTATTTTTCCCTGTAAACAAACGAAAGAGCCATATAGGGCACCAGGCGTGCCCCCATGAAAAGACAGGAACATTAAAAACCAAACCACCCTCTCTCCCACCTCCCCTCCCCCAGACATCAATCAGCCGGTACATTTCTAAAAAGGAAAAAACTGAAGAGTCCATAGCAGAATTCCATATACAGATATCACATATGCACCCATTGCGACACCCGTGGTTGAGAGACCGATGCATCCTGGCTCTGTCCTGCTCCATCTCCCATGAACTCCAGTGAGTGGTACTTGATCCAACCACCCCAGACCTTATAGAATAGTCAGTGGCTGCCCCTACTGACATATGTGACTACTTTTTCTGCTGCCATGTAGATATCCATGCCCCGTCTCCATTCCTGTATTGTCGGGTATTTGCTCACCTCCCCAGTAACAGGTTATATCCCTCTTTGCCAGTACCATGCGTAGCCCACAGATTAATAGTTTGGCCCGTGGAAGCTCCACGTTGTTGGGATCCCCAAAAGAATGAAGTTCTGCTCAAATGGGATATGCTCTTCAAGGATATTACTGAGTTCCCCAGTAATCGCTCGCCAGTAGTCATGGATTAGTGAGCTCCCCTAGAGTATGTGGAGGAAAGTTCCGACCTCGCTCTTGCATCTCAAGTAGTTCGGAGACATATCCACTTTACTTACGTTTTAGATGTAGTTTGTTAGGTTGAGCCTACTAATCAGCATGTGCACTGTCTTTTGCTCAACATATTCAACATATTGTGGGTTTGCTAAGAACATACAGGGGCTTGGAGCCCACCCATTACTTACCATTGGTTAGCTTTCCTGTCACTCTCATTTGCTTGCTTCTTATTCGATGGCTTGCCTTGTCCATCTAATGTCTGACCCACACCTGGGGGATAGCCCATTTACTTGCGTTCTTTCGCTGCTTACTTTTAGGTATCTACTTTTTTCTTTTGCCTTAAGTATTCCACAAGAGTGCATGTGTTTTCCAGCTATCTCCCTTGTGTGTCTCTTCCACCCTCCATGCTCTGTGTTGCTCTCTTGCCTGTATACTTCTCCCACACCCACTCCATGTTGCTCTCTTGCCTGTGTACTTCTCCCAATCCCGTTCCATGTTGTTCCCTTGCCTGTTCCTTCTCCCCCCCCACCCTGCCCTCTGTGTTGCTTCCCCCAACTGCACCCTCCTTCTCTCTCGCCTGTTGCGTCTTCTCCCCACCACATACTTCTTTCTCCCTTGCTTGCTTGCCATGTGCTTTTTCACCTATCAACACCACATTCTTCTCTTTCACAACTCTCCATGTTGCTTCCGTCCCCTCGCCTTCAGTGTTTCTTCTCGTACCCGCACCGCCCTTCTCTCTTGCCCATTGCTTCTCCTCCCCACCCCTGCTCTCCGTGTTGCTTTCATCCCCCACCTGCTATGTTGCGTCCCCTCCACCTCAGCCCTCTATGTTGCTTGCCCCCCACCAAAGCATTAGTAAAAAAATTACTTGTCATTTTGAAGCTGCGAGCACCTACAAAATGACACAACTGTTGCATTAGAGTGCCTTTTTAAAAGTTTATTTCCATTACCCATGCTGCACAGCATCGGGTATGTTGTACAGCATAGTTAAATACCATTAGCAAAGCCAATAGGTCCCAAAGTCGAGACCTGTTGACTTTGGCAATGCTTGTTTATATATTATTTATTAAGGGTATTTTTATAGAATGAATTTAGCTAAGAGGGCAACAGAGAGCTTTACGGATAACGGGCGGCCAAATGCAATCTATCTGCTAGAGAAAGGGAGAGTAAACAGCTTCAAATAAATAGAACAACTCATATGTGCAGGTTATTTGTTCCGACATCCAATCCCATAGTATGTGTGCTTCACAGGAAAATGCTTGGTTGGAAGTTTTAACTCTTTGGTTTGGGGAATTTCTTGGAGTAGTCTGTTTGCATTTATATTCTCTTCCCTCCAGTGCTTCTCAGTTTCTCCTTGAGGTAGTGAAATGCGGTGTTTTGTGTGCGATACAAGCCTCCATTTTTTAAATAAATAATCCAGCAACAATAATAGAAACATCAACTGTTTAGTGACAGCTCATCAACTAGGGAACGATAATGCCTTTTCTACCTTTCTCTGCAAGATGTGAAATTGCTTCCGTAAGAAAATGGGACGGGGCTGCCAGTTTTCATCCTGGCTATAAAACCTGCTTGATGTGATCCTATCATCCTCCCGACCATGGTTGTAAAAATTTTAGCCCCAATTTTAAGAAAGCTTTTATAGTCCACGTTCAGGTCATGATGGGTCTATATGTACCACATTGCAAATGATGTTTTCTTTGCTTGAAGAGAATACACAGAAGCCCTTCTTTAAAGGTTACAGGACGTTCACTTAAGCTCCAGATTTAATTAAAGAGCTAGTACAAATGAGGCGTAACAGCCTTAGAAAAGTTTTTGTATGTATCAGACCCAAAACTGCCAGGCCCTAGTGCTTTGCCTATAGGAAATTATTGACAACTTGTTCTATCCCTGACTTTGAAGGAAGATTTTATATTGGCTGCTTGTTCGCAGTTTTTTTGTAAATTAATTTGTATTGATTTTCTAATGGGTCAAACCACATTTTGGCCATGACAGTATAGAACTGAAGTCAACAGCAATGTATATGTTCCCAGAGGTTCTAAATATTCTAAGCAGTGGCAGTTGTTGCAGCAGGAGACATTGGTTCAACATTTACATAATCAACAAACAATAATTAAGACACATGTAACTGGCAGGTCACAGTACAATCAGTCAAGCTCTCTGCACATGTGACATATAAACAGTTCGGCACCGGTTGAGAGTGTCCAAGCGAACAACTCCAAGCATGCAGTGGGTAGGAAAGCATAGTCTCCACACCAGAGGGAGGGAGTTTCCAGCAGGATGCATATGCCAAGTCTCCGGAGGACTGGTTTTGAGGTGGGGAACAATAAGTGGGGGCATAATGGGGAGAGAAGGGAATATCAAACATCTTTCTCAGCATACTATACAGGGTGTTAATCTGTCACGGATCCCCGTCCAACGTGGTATCTTGGTGTCCTTCAGAGAGCACCTGTGACTCATGTAGGATTGTGTCCTACTCCAGCGCAATGGGAGTTCTGTGCAAGCCTCTAACCTCCTCTCTACGGAGGGCTTCTGACTCAGCCTTGCCCCACTTCAGAGTGGCTGCAAACCAGTAAGATAGGTCGGGAGGTGGGTATCTTTCCACTTCATAGCGATGGCGCTTTGAGCTATGAGTAGGGTCAGATTTATAAATCGATTAGGACTGCTTGTTCACTGTTAATATCGATTTATAGTTAGATTTTGGAAAAAACAAGCATTCAACTCCAAAGTTAGGATTGTGGGTGCTAACCCGTACCCCAAAATTGACCTCATTTGGGTTTCCTACAATTTACTAAATCGTAGACATTGTTAAACCTCAATTTCATGAGGCAATGTTTCCCTGCAATAATTAGCATAGTAAAACAGCTTGATAAGCAATGGGGTCCACTCAGTAATTGAGTTCGAGATCAATGGAAAGTTAAAGGGTTTCATTACAAAAATTCTAAATAAGCGTCTCAGAGACAATGCCATAAAGGCTCTCAGATGCAAAGCTATACAGATATGTAAAATTAGATAATATTCTAAGTCCCAATGGGCAGCAAAATCACAAAGAATTTGGGCTGCATCCCTAGTAGAATAGCAAAATCTTCTGGCTTGCCCGCAAATCATGGGGTTCTTATACACAATTCTTGCATAGAATATTAGCAATAATGCAAACTCGTCATAATGTGAGCAAAAGCATCATTTCTTTAGCAAATCAGAACACAAGAATAATAAACGTCATCATCCCAACCCTCTGAATAATTATTCAACACCCTCTATGCTAATGTAACCTGGAGATGTTGAAGCAAATGGGAAACGTCTACTAATAAGACTTTCTCTCAGTTAATAGGTCCAGTGAAGTTAAGGAAAACCTATGACCTCAGTTTAACTGTGTACGGTGGAGTTTGTGGGGAGAGGATGCGTGCAGGGGCGGAAAGCAGGAGTGAGTCACATCTTATCCTGTCTAGAATTGTGTTTTACACAGAAATGTTGCAAAACTAAAACACGTTAATAAACACACTTCTACACATCATAGGAAATTTGTTTCAATTGCAATTATGTTAATTCAGACTATATAGGTAAAATCATGCGTAAAAAGGCATAGTAATCGTTGATGCACACACTATAAACCTGATAAAACTTTTCCACAAATCCTACCTCTGATTACTGTATAATTAATAAAACAATTAGTAAAACTTTATTAAAAAGGAATTAATTCAGTCTGCATCACTTTCTGCTTCTTTCTGGAATTCTCCTCCACCATCTTTAACTGATTGTAGACACAATCCTTGATTTTCTCCAACTCATATTCTTCAGACCATTTCCTCTTTAATGGTCTCTTCTCATTTGTATATCCACAATATGTAATCAAACACCCAGAACTGTTTTATAATAGAAGCAGAAAAATTGTACAAGTCATTATAATTAATACAGGGGTTAGTAAAACACTTAAAGTTCCACCACCCATATTATTGATCCATTCACCAACCTTGCTAAAACCCATCCCTATCTCACTAACCCAGGAACCTACAGCTTCCCATAAGCCATGCTCTTCTAAAGATTGAAGTTCACAAGAGATATTAGTCATGCTTGTGATATAAGAGGTAATAATATCACTGTTATATGGAATAAAAGTGCAGCACCTCTTAACTTTCAGTACTTTGCAAACACCGCCTTCCTTTGCAAGAAGGATATCTAATGCTAAGTGGTTTTGCTTCACCATAGCTCTAATACCAATTAGTTCCTAATTAATTTGATTAAGCGCTTCAGCTGTGCTCAAGGCAAATCTCTCCACTAATGTAGATACACCAACTGCATCAGAAGGCCTGGCAATATAAAGTTCATGACCCAAAGACAGTCAAATGTACTTGTCAGAGAATATTGAGGAGAAGGTTGGAAGCTCTGCAGCTGAGCATATCAATTAAATTCAAACATTTTGGGACTGATTGTATCTGTGAACTCCTATTACGAGATCAGCATTCATAAGGAAAGTTCTACTGATCCTATTCATGCCCATGAAGTGAGGTTAAGAGAGTAACCCTTCCCTGAATGGATAACAGCACAGACGCAGAGGGTGTTTTAGCACTCAAGGAAACATCAGCATCGCTCCACCCCCTGGTCTTTGCCAACAGGCAATGAACACCATTCTAGGAATGGAATTTGCTGTGAGTCTCCCTCTCTATCTCTCTCCTCATCCCCCTCTCTCTCAGGATAAAGAGAATTTAGCAATAAAGATAGTGGAAACTCAGGACAATGAAAAAAATAATATACTTTCAGCTGGGCTACTGTACATCTGTCCTGTACAAATTCAACAGCTTAATCAGTGCCTGAAGAAGAAGGACGGACACATATGGGCAGAAGGAGAGTCTGAATTAAGCGCAGCAACAGGGGTAAAGTGAAACCCTGTAAGGCCCCCATGCCCACTAAAGCACAGGCCACTCTTAGGACAATATAAACACTGTTAAAGTTTGCGTCTATTGCTTTGGTGGGCTGGTCTTTTGAAAGAAAGCAAAGAGAAAGAAAGATTGGGTTCTCTTCAGAAAGCTAAGAGAGCTTTGGAAGTTGCCTTGTTGAAGAGAATAAAGAGGAGAAATACTACCATATTATGCAGCATATATATTGAATAGCAACTCAAGGTATGGTCTCTTGTGTCAAGCCACAGACTCTTGTGGTACCAGTGAATTAGAAGATTTTAAATGTGAGTCTAAAATCACGGTCTCACAGAAAAAGCTGTGGGAACAACTAAAAAGGCAATGTATCACCCCACCCCAGCCGCACAGCAAGTTTATGGAATTCCTCCAATATTCAGAAACATTTGAACCGTTTTTCTTCTTTAACTAAATTATTTCCATTACTTTAACCTTCTTATCTGTTTTTCATCCACATGTAAGGAATCATGCTTTCTCCCAACGTATATGCTCACGATGTGCCTATCCAGGCCTCTGTCACGAACACAATGGACACGCATGATTGTTCATAGCAGTAATCCTTTATTAAAAACCCAATGCATTTCGAGCTATGCAAGCTCTTCTTCAGGGGTAACTGCAAATTTTAAAAAACTCCATTACTGTACTGGTCTACATTAACCATATATAACAATTCATGTGATTCATTCTATATCAGTAAATCACAGAACTCATAGTCCCTACATCATAAACTACATCCCCAAATACCCAAGTGATTTAATTCAACCCTTCTCACTCCCTTTGAAATTTCCCAAAATAAACCTCCCAATGTATACCCCCCGTGATCCTACATACTTTTTTTGAAAAAAACATTTTCTGCCCATACTGCGAATCAGTAAACACCAAAATACCTCCCCCAATGCCCACTACGTTCTCTCATTCTCTGGGTGCAGCATACTTTGAACTGACAACTTTCAAAACACGCTCCCCTTTTTTCTACACTCCTAATCCTTTCCCCAACAGACCTTCCTACTTCGACTATCCACACGCCTTTTAAACTAACCTTTCAAGCCTCACTCTCCTTCCTTGCACTTCCTGTCCCTTCTCCCGCAGGCCTGCCTGCTTCAACTTTCCACACTCCTTCACTCTGAAAACACTCAACCATTAACACGTGTTTGGCGCATTGCAGCCGTATCAATCTTCACCCTTCACTCTCCACTCTCCACACTCTGTCACTCAAAAATCATTAAACCATTAACACGTTCTTAGCGCATTACAACCGAGTCAGTCTTCACGCTTCACATACCTGCTAAAACTGATTCACTGCCTTCACAGCATCCATTGTTTAAACGGGCTTCCTTTCCCCACTTAACCCTACTTCTTTTAAAACAGAATCACTCCCAGTGCGTTCCCTCATTGGTGCTCATTAATTGAACTACCATCGACATCCTCAGTGACTACATTACCCATAAGCCACTTACTTCCCATTTCTAAAATAATCAGTGACTAAATTCCAACAACAAAAACCATTTCCTATGACTAACTTTCATAAAGATTTGTTGCCATTTGTAAACCAACACTATTACAGCCACTTTGACGAAAATGCTTAGATTAGTTCTCAGTCTCGTATTAGAAATGGGAAGTAAGAGGATGTCGATGGTAGTTCAATTAATGAGCACCAATGAGGGAACGCACTGGGAGTGATTCTGTTTTAAAAGAAGTAGGGTTAAGTGGGGAAAGGAAGCCCGTTTAAACAATGGATGCTGTGAAGGAAGTGAATCAGTTTTAGCAGGTACGTGAAGCGTGAAGAATGACTCGGTTGTAATGCGCTAAGAACGTGTTAATGGTTTAATGATTTTTGAGTGACAGAGTGTGGAGAGTGAAGGGTGAAGATTGATACGGCTGCAATGCGCCAAACACGTGTTAATGGTTGAGTGTTTTCAGAGTGAAGGAGTGTGGAAAGTTGAAGCAGGCAGGCCTGCGGGAGAAGGGACAGGAAGTGCAAGGAAGGAGAGTGAGGCTTGAAAGGTTAGTTTAAAAGGCGTGTGGATAGTCGAAGCAGGAAGGTCTGTTGGGGAAAGGATTAGGAGTGTAGAAAAAAGGGGAGCGTGTTTTGAAAGTTGTCAGTTCAAAGTATGCTGCACCCAGAGAATGAGAGAACGTAGTGGGAATGGGGGGAGGTATTTTGATGTTTACTGAATCGCAGTATGGGCAGAAAATGTATTTTTTTTTTTTTTAAAGTATGTAGGATCACAGGGGGTATACATTGGGAGGTTTATTTTGGGAAATTTCAAAGGGAGTGAGAAGGATTGAATTAAATCACTTGGGTATTTGGGGATGTAGTTTATGATGTAGGGACTATGAGTTCTGTGATTTACTGATATAGAATGAATCACATGAATTGTTATATATGGTTAATGTAGACCAATACAGTAATGGAGTTTTTTAATATTTGCAGTTACCCCTGAAGAAGAGCTTGCATAGCTCGAAATGCATTGGGTTTTTAATAAAGGATTACTGCTATGAACAATCATGCGTGTCCATTGTGTTCGTGACAGAGGCCTGGATGGGCACATTGTGAGCATATAAGTTGGGAGAAAGCATGATTCCTTACATGTGGATGAAAAACAGATAAGAAGGTTAAAGTAATGGAAATAATTTAGTTAAAGAAGAAAAACGGTTCAAATGTTTCTGAATATTGGAGGAATTCCATAAACTTGCTGTGCGGCTGGGGTGGGGTGATACGTTGCCTCACACAGTTTGGTGATTTCGTCTATGTGCCATTGGGGCAAGGCACCAGCCCAGCATGCACGCACTTTTCAATTATATTGATAAAAGGAGATGAACAGCGCAAAAGGGAGTGCATCCCGCCATTATTTGATGTGATGAATGTATTATTGCCCTTCAGACGGTTTGCACCCAACGGAAGAAAAAGGATTAACTGGAAATTGGTCAAATCCACATGTACGGCGATACCATCGTTTCATTGAGCAGTTGTTCAATACGAGACTGAGAACTAATCTAAGCATTTTCGTCAAAGTGGCTGTAATAGTGTTGGTTTACATATGGCAACAAATCTTTATGAAAGTTAGTCATAGGAAATGGTTTTTGTTGTTGGAATTTAGTCACTGATTAGTTTAGAAATGGGAAGTAAGTGGCTTATGGGTAATGTAGTCACTGAGGATGTCGATGGTAGCTCAATTAATGAGCACCAATGAAGGAACGCACTGGGAGTGATTCTGTTTTAAAAGAAGTAGGGTTAAGTGGGGAAAGGAAGCCCGTTTAAACAATGGATGCTGTGAAGGCAGTGAATCAGTTTTAGCAGGTACGTGAAGCGTGAAGACTGACTCGGTTGTAATGCGCTAAGAACGTGTTAATGGTTTAATGATTTTTGAGTGACAGAGTGTGGAGAGTGAAGGGTGAAGATTGATACGGCTGCAATGCGCCAAACACGTGTTAATGGTTGAGTGTTTTCAGAGTGAAGGAGTGTGGAAAGTTGAAGCAGGCAGGCCTGCGGGAGAAGGGACAGGAAGTGCAAGGAAGGAGAGTGAGGCTTGAAAGGTTAGTTTAAAAGGCGTGTGGCTAGTCGAAGCAGGAAGGTCTGTTGGGGAAAGGATTAGGTGTGTAGAAAAAAGGGGAGCGTGTTTTGAAAGTTGTCAGTTCAAAGTATGCTGCACCCAGAGAATGAGAGAACGTAGTGGGAATGGGGGGAGGTATTTTGGTGTTTACTGATTCGCAGTATGGGCAGAATTTTTTTTTTTTTTTTTTTTTTTAAAGTATGTAGGATCACAGGGGGTATACATTGGGAGGTTTATTTTGGGAAATTTCAAAGGGAGTGAGAAGGGTTGAATTAAATCACTTGGGTATTTGGGGATGTAGTTTATGATGTAGGGACTATGAGTTCTGTGATTTACTGATATAGAATGAATCACATGAATTGTTATATATGGTTAATGTAGACCAATACAGTAATGGAGTTTTTTAATATTTGCAGTTACCCCTGAAGAAGAGCTTGCATAGCTCGAAATGCATTGGGTTTTTAATAAAGGATTACTGCTATGAACAATCATGCGTGTCCATTGTGTTCGTGACAGAGGCCTGGATGGGCACATCGTGAGCATATAAGTTGGGAGAAAGCATGATTCCTTACATGTGGATGAAAAACAGATAAGAAGGTTAAAGTAATGGAAATAATTTAGTTAAAGAAGAAAAACGGTTCAAATGTTTCTGAATATTGCAGGAATTCCATAAACTTGCTGTGCGGCTGGGGTGGGGTGATACGTTGCCTCACACGGTTTGGTGATTTCGTCTATGTGCCATTGGGGCAAGGCACAAGCCCAGCATGCACGCACTTTTCGATTATATTGATAAAAGGAGATGAACAGAGCAAAAGTGAGTGCCTCCCGCCATTATTTTATGTAACAACTAAAAAGGGACATACTGTATATGATCATGCTTGCATCTCCTTTTCCCGGAAAAGATTGTAATTCTAACAGAAGTGAATGTGGAAACAGAGGAATGTGTCTCTAAGCTAGGAGTCATCATCCATACTGAGGAATGCAGATTTAAAAGTCTAGAGATGAAAAATACTAATTTATAAATTTGATGTGCTTATATAACAATTGTGGGTATTCCAGAAAGAGAATGGAATTGAGATGGTCATTATTAACTGCAATGTCAAATTTAACAGGAATAGGTCCTTGGAGATGAGAGATTTCATTTCCATAACAATTAAATATTGCTTGGACCCATAGAGTACTGATTCTTGTTCCCACAGTGGGGTTGGAGGGGTTGCAAGGACTTTTATTGTCTAATTCCATGGTTGTCTAGTGAAGCAAAAGATTCTTGCTAAGGTGAGGGGAAAACATTTATCACCATTACACTTGGCTTCACTTTTTTATTTGTTTCAGATTTTCCTTTTAATAAGCAAAAAGACTGAAAGAGATATAGTATTTTCTGGGGGGCAATTCAAGCAGTATGGAGCTTTAATGGTATCAGTTGCTGACATGAAGGTGCTATGGAAAGGGCCTTTCCTTGTGTTTCAAGACGCCAAATATATATTACACTACTTAGAGAGGTAGGAAATAGGACCAATGTAAATAAGTTTTATTTTGATTTATCCATATTTGGTGCAGGTCTGGGACATTGATTTAATCCATTCATCCCTCTTTATATGTTTGAAGATCACTGGGCCCAGCATCCAATCCCTTGAGTACCTCAGATGCCTGGAATTTCATCCTGCCACAGTGTTCTACATGCCCCGAAGATACTCAACCACCACTAATATTTGCCTCTGCAGACAGAAGTACCAAAAATACTTGGTCAGTTCTGCCAGTATCGTTGACCTGGTATATCTAGGTGGTTTATATATCTAACTGCTGAGATGTTAGCCATTCTCAGCAAGACGCAACAGGTCCCTCCCCTATCCCTCACCGCAAAGGAGGTGGACTGGAGATATGGGCAGTAAATGTGTAACTTAAGTTTGTCAGCAGGACCATTGTCCACTGATAGAAATGCTTCCATGCCCAGCCAGGAATAGGGTACTTCCGAAAATGACTCGGCCATTTCAGGCTTACAGTTGGTCAACTGGTCAAGGTAGGTTCTGGTCACCTCCAAAAGGGGAACCAGTTCAGCGCACAAGAGGCCCTTTCACACATGTGCTGCCTTGAGCCTCAGGAGCTTCAGACCCGGGAATTTGTTTTTATCGACAAAGATAGCACACTCACAATTCTGATCAGCAGTCGTAGAGAAATATTATTCTTGAGGAGTGCTTTCCTCAGTTCAGTTTTGAAGTTATGAGATGGCCAGCGTGCCGAAGGAACCAGTAGTAGGACCCAAAGATCGACAGTAAGATAACTGTCATTCAGTTCCAGCCTGATCATCCAGTACCCTGGGCAGAGGATATCTCTCAGGAGGGACATCCCCTCCATATTGAAGTAATGATAGACCAACCTTTTGTTGAACTCTCTGAGGTTGATCACCAGAAGAGGACCTTTTTCCTTCTTTTAGACCAAGAACAAGTTGCTAAAAAAACAAATAGTATGCCTGGAGGCTGGAACGTACTGTAGCCGCCTTGGCTTCCAGCTCCTCCATCTCTCAGTCTATTAGCCTGGCTTCTTCTTGAAAACACCCCAGCTGTCAAGGCCTCTGATGCTGCTTTGTGAACCATAAAACTCTATTTGGAACACAGTACTCATCTTTAGCAACAAGGCTTCTCAGGTTAGCTTGTGGCCAGCTTGCAGGACGTCTGCCATCCTTACCCCCAGTGTTAGTTGGGGGAAAAGGGGATAATCCTGAGGTGAGTAACCACCAGTTTCTGTGGCTGTTCCTCTGAAAATGTTTTGGTTACCATTACTGTGGCCCCCACTGGATGGGAGGAAACCTCCGAACATATTTTGATCTTAATGTAAGTCTGCTCTTCTGGATGCTTCCAGTTTGTGAGTACCATGGAAGTTAGCTTGGCTGGTCAAGACCACCCTGCGTTATACAGCCTAGCCAGAAAACTTTGACACGAAGACCTTATGGACAGAAGCATGGGCATTATCCAGCAAGGAGAATACTGTTGCAAAGTCGCTCAATTTCTTTAGGAAAGGCTCCCCAAAGAGCACTCCTGAACCACTGGACCGGCCTCCCAGCTTAGGTCTTGATCAACAGAGAGCAACTTCTATCAGTAGACAAGGCACAGTTGGCACTGCCAAGGAAGCTGGCCACCCAATGTCCTTAGCCTGAGAGGATATCATATGTAATTAGGGTTTCAGACGTCCTTGTTTTCTTGACCATGTTGTGTATCTTCATAAGAGGGCCTGTGAGGTCTTCCAAGATTGGTCAATGCACTTCTTCATTCCCTTGACAAATTTTGACAGTAAGGTGCCATCTTTCCATTGATCTTAGGAATTAAGGCTACCTTGTCCTCAAGGAAGGGTTGTGGGCACTCTATTCTCAATCGGCACCTGACCTCTTTGTTGAGAGGCTTACAGATCCTGCTGGCAAGGGGGAGGTTAGGTGCATGAAAGGCATACATTTTTCAAGAGAGTCGGGCATGCATTCAAAGGTGTCTGAATGAGAGTTGTCATCTCTCCTGCATTTCACCTTACCTTTGGACAGTGCCATAGGCCCTTCAGGCTCTGGGATTAAGTGTTTGGGGTGCCATGAGAGATTTTGTGCCCTCAACGCAGGAGTTCAGGGCATCTTACTCAGAGCAGAAGGAGCAGAAGCTTTCTTCCTAGGGGCTGCTGGCCTTGAACACCGCTTTTTTCAATGAGGAGCCAATGGCCCCAGGGAAATCTCCTGTGCCGTAGAAGTACTACCCTTCTTCTACCTCTTATTAGAGGTTGTCACATGGCCATGGAGATCTGAGCCAGTTCAGAGTTGGAGAATGCGCAGCAACAGTGGCGTAGCTAGCCCTTTGGCTGCCCTTGGCGGTCCCTGTGTTTGCTGCCCACAGCCGCAGTGAAGAGCGTGAGGGGGGTTGCTGGCGAGATTCCGCCGATTGCCGCCTCGTGATGGCCACATTTTAGAGCAGGGGGGTAGAGTGCTGGTGAGATTCCGCCGATTTCTGCCCCGCAACAGCCACATTGTAGAGTGGGGGGTGCTGGTGATTGCCCTCCCAAGATGGCAGGTAAGAACGGGAGGAGACCACCGCCCCCAAAACTAGTGCCGCCTGAGGCGGACTGCTCCCCCTTGCTACGCCACAGCGCAGCAAACTAAATCCTCACAGCAGAGGCAAGAAGTTCCTTTTTATTGTCAATGCCACCACCACAGCGCCCTTTTACCTGTTGGGGACAAAAATGTTTCCACAATGACCAATGAATATGAATCACATCTCCTACACAGATCCCCTAGGGTGTTCTAGGTGAAAAACAAAAGCAACTTGCAGGGCCATTAGCAGCAGACCACAAAGTTTAGGGTGATTTTATTTCCTCAACAACTGGATGTCACTGCTCGGGTAGCATGCACACATTTCCTTTTGTGAGCTGAACCAGAAAAGCAGAGAAGCGCAGTGTCACCTGACCTGTACAGTGGTCACAAGGCCCTGGTCTCCGATGCACTTCTCAGGCCCAGAGAGACCTCTAGATTAATTCGCCCAAATCTGCTGATGTGCGTCCCGTACCCTCCAAACCCCTCTCACTAGTTGCACGCAGGCAGTGTGTGTGCTGCTCTCAAACAGCAACAGGGACCCCAGCATCTGCAAGAAAAGCTGTGTGCATACTCCGCAGTGCTCCACGGTTGCGCCACTGGGAGTGAGGAAGGGAACCTGGGAGAAGAGCGTGTGCATTATAGCTAATCATTATTATAACAGTGATTACAACAACAATGCAGACAGTAGTAGTGTAAATAGGCTTTTAGTTACAAACAAAGAAGCACTGGCATACAAAAACTGAGTACTTAACTGAAGCAGGAGTAGGAAGGAAAGAGGGCGAGATGGATGATAATGGAGTAGATAACATGACCAAGCTATGTGATGTGTGCCAGACTTTCAGCTCCTTGGTTCAATGAGGCACTGAGACGGAGCAAAAGTACCTGCAAACGCCTTGAAATAAAGTGGCGTAAAAACTTTAATTCTGACGACAAATTGGATTACAAATGGGCCTAGAAGGCACATTATACTAAAATCCGGGAGGCAAAAAAATGCTATCTGAAAGCTAAAATTGAGATGTCAGACAACAAAGGCAAGGATATCTTTAAAATTGTGAAAGACTTCTCTGCCCCGTCATCTGGTGCCAGGGCTTTACCCCCTCTCTCGAATGGACCAACCAACTTGCATCTTTCTCTCACAACAAAATCGTGACCATTCAGGACTCCTTCACAAGGGGGGCCCTTGGGAGTCATGACCGAGCCGACAATCCAGCCCAGGCGGCGCAACCTGCCTCTATTGACGGCCTGACTCTTGTACAGTTCCCTCTACTTCAATCTGAGGTATCCTTGGATATCATCAAGAGTCTGAAGTCAGGGTCCCCCTCCGACCCATGCCCTGCGAAATTGTTGGCCTTGGTGGCCATGTCTATAAACCCTGTGGCAAATAAGGTACTTAATACCTCCCTGACAGCCGGCCACGTGCCTGACATTTGGAAACGTGCTTAAATTCTCCCTTTACTGAAGAAGCCCTCTGCTGACCCCTCATTGTCAGCAAATTACAGACCTATCTCAGTATTACCGTTTTTCTATAAGGCCTTAGAGAAATATGTCAATGCAGTGATCTCTGACTACACTGAAAAAAATCAACTCCTACACCAGAGCCAGTCGGGTTTCAGAACCAACCATAGTACAGAGACTGCCCTACTCGAAGTCTCTGAGCTTATCAAGGAGAAGCTGGACCAGGGGGGAAAAGCCATTTTGATTTTATTAGACCTCTCTGCGGCCTTTGATACCGTGCCGCTCTCAAGACTCCTGAACGGGCTACAGGATTGTGGAATAGGCGGCACCGTTCTGAATTGGTTTTCCTCCTTCCTAAAGGATAGACGCCAGGAGATCTGGACCCCCCCCTTCACGGCCCCCATCCCCAGCCTGAAAGTGGGAGTTCCCCAGGGCTCGATACTGAGTGCCACTCTGTTCAACCTTTATATGTCTCCCTTGGCTCCAATGGTAGAAGCATGCAGCGCTAAAATTATTTCTTACGCGGACGATATGCAGCTCCTATTTTCCTGTGAAAAGGGAGCTGACTATGAAGGTTATAAAATCAACTCCTGTCTCTCGAAAGTATTCTCATGGCTGAGGAAGAACCAGTTAAAATGTAACCCTGAAAAGTCTGAGGTCATCTTCTTTGGCTCCCCTCCCACGGAGGAGTGGAAACTCTGGTGGCCTTCGGATATGTCACCTCCTCCATCCGCTCTTAGCACTGACAAAAATCTGGGCGTCAAGTTGGGCAGTACCTTCTCGATGAGATCTCAGGTTCAGTCAGTAGTAGACTCAAGTTTTGGGCTTCTAAGAATGCTTAGAAAATTTCTCCCCCTTTTGCCTCTTGAACATAGGAAGCCCCAGGTCCAGGCATTGATCAACTCAAGAATGGACTACGTCAACGTCCTGTACCTAGGCCTCCCTGAATATTTGCTCAACCGCTTACAGGCGGTCAAGAATGCAGCCGCCAGAGCGGTCCTTGCGCTCAAGCCTAGGACGCATACTTCCCCTCACCTTAAGTCCTTGCACTGGCTTCCTGTACAAAAAAGGATCAGTTTAAAGGTCCTGGTACTTTTCTTTAAGGCCCTCCAAAGAGCTAACTCCTTGGGTGCCCACTCTGGGTTTGTGTGATGTGTGGAGAGTCTGGAATCCTTGACAGAGGCAATACTCACATACCTCAGCAGCACACAACACTCATGAATGCATTGATCTGCTTCTGGTGCTGGCTACCGATGTCTTGCCGGTTGCACAAGTACAGATACTCTCACTGAGAATCTCTGACCATGCCCCTTTGCTTCTTTGCGTCTATACACTGGACTCTTCTAGATGTCTCATCTGGTGGCGCAACGCTGAGCATCTTCAATATGCAACGTACACTCAAGATGTGCAGCATGAAATAGTGGCATATTTCCAAACAAACACAGGGTCGGTCCAATCAGTGGATACTCTCTGGGCGGCCTGTTAGGGTGCTATTCGGGGACATGCCAAAACTCTTTTCCGTCAAAAGGAAAAAGACACAATCGTGTCACCCAGCTGGAAGCATGTGCTCTTTGCCTGGAGATGCAACTCTCTGGCACTGATCACAGCACCATTACTAGGGAGCTGTCCCTGCTTTGAGTGGAGTTTACAGTCTGCTCGCTAGAAGCAGCAAAACAAATCTGGCAGGTCACTATAGCACAGGTGAGACTAAAATAGCAAATTGTTATATTGGCTGGCATTTTCTCCTCTGGCCGGTCAGATTTTACCCGAAGTGGCGGATAGCCAGAGCTCCATGAACCGTTCCTCCCTAGATATCGCCCAGGTCTTAGCGGACTATTATTCTACCCTGTACAGGGCCGCCCCTCATCCTGACTCTGAACAGGCTACCCCCCTTCTTGATGAGGTTCCCTTGCCTCACCTTTCCAGCTCTGAGCGGCGAGAGCTAGACCAGTCAATTACCCTAGAGGACATTGGAGAAGCAGTCTCTGAGATGGCGGCAGGGAAAACACCCGGCACAGATGGCTATCCCATAGAATTTTATACTAAATACAAGGAAATCCTGGCACCTCACTTATTAGCCCTTTACAAAGAGGCGACTCAGATGGGCTCATTCCCTCAAGACCTTGATCAAGGTACTATAGTGGTCATACCAAACGCACCCGCCATCCAACTCATGTGCTGACTATCGCCTATTTCTCTTATTAATGGAGAAGTTAAGATTTGGTCACTGTTCTGGCCAGTCACCTACGACAAGTTCTCCGGTCTCTAATCCATCCAGACCAATGCGGCTTCATGCCTGCTAGGAGTACGAGGCACTGTTTGAGGCGTCTACATGTGGCACTAGCCCACTGTCGCAGGCTTTCATCTTCAGTGGCCTTATTTCTGATAGATTTTGAGGAGGCCTTTGATATGGTGGACTGGGGCTATCGGACTTGCGTGCTCTAACCCGATGGCCCAAGTACAAATTAACAGGGGGCTCTCCGATGCTTTTCCCATCCGGCTAGGGACCTGACAGTGCTGCCCCATGTCCCCCCTCCTTTTTGCGTTGGCCATCAAGCCCCTGGCTTGGCTTATATGGTACAACACACAGATCAGAGGGTGGGAGTGGGACACAGGACAGGAGGTCCCCATTGCACTCTGTGCGGATGACCAGTTGCTATATCCCTTGAACCCACAGGTTAGTGGCCCACGATGTCTCTGCATCTTTCAGTTGTTTGCGGAGGCTTCAGGATTAACAATCAACCCAGCCAAATGGATTCATGTGCCACTCGTGCCCTCAAGGGATTTTGTAGATTGGCAAACAACTATCCCAATACGTCTTCTTAGTTGCCGGTATCTGGGTATCGAAGTGGCTCTCGACCCAGCATTGACCTGGTCCGTTAATATCACCCCTCTCGCCTGCAAGGTCAACAAGGACCTTAAAAAATGGCAGACTTTGCCATTAAATGTGATAGGAAGAATAGCGCTCCACAAAATGATTATATTGCCCTGATTCCTGTTTCTCCTTCAAAATTTCCCCCATAGTATCCCTCGCCACTGGTTCAGAGAGAAGCATTCCTTGGCCGTCTCCATTTTGTGGCACGATTCCAGACCCCGTTTAGCCTTATCCATGTGTCAGCGTGCTTTGTATCATGGGGGCCTAGGGATGGCTTACTTATATCTCTACTATTTGGCACCTTTGATCATCAATGATTGGTTCAGTGGAGGGTGGTCGGCCTCAGCCTATCAACTGGAACTAGCCACACAGGGATTTGCATAAATTTTGGAGCTACTTTATGGCTGCGCCATACCTAGGATGCTTCCGGAGGTGACTAGGTTGGTGTTCAGTGGGTGGAGGGCTGCGCTGCGACACACGGGTTGGTTGTCGAAAATCACTCAACAAACTTCCCTGGGGCACAGCATGTGGTTGGGGGAGGTGGTGGCGCTGGAGGGGTTTGCTCGTTGTGACACCATTGGAATAGCTTTTTGGGCGATGTTTGGCTGGGCTCACACATGGCTTCCTTTCAAGCTCTTCAGGATAAGTACACATTATCCAAAACACAATTTCATAAATTCCTGCAGTTACGCCATATGCTATGAGTGAACATCCCCCCAGATATTTGTGTCCCAGAATTCAGTCCCATCGAGGCCAAGTTAATGATGGGAGATTTGTGGAAGGGAGGTGTCTCCCAGATTTGTGCCACCTTGATATTAAAGGCCCCTGACTCCAGGCCCTTAAAACCCATTGGAAGGGTTGACTTGGATCCCTGGAGGACGAGAATTGGTGGGATGTTCTAATGGCCCCCAGAGTCCTTAAAATTTCTTTCAGGCTCCCCTTGATATAGGCATACTACCTACACTGTGCTTGCCTCACCCTTGTGAGGCAGTTTCGAGTGGGCCTTAGAGCTAGCCCCCGATGTGTCCGCTGCTCCCAAGCACCAGCAGATTTCTTTCACATGGTATTGTCCTGCCCCATAATAACACGCTATTGGGAGGTGGTTTTAGCTGAACTCTCACATGTCTTAGACCTTACATTGAACCTCTCCCCTCTCTTGGTCCTGTTGGGGGTGGACAAAGGTGCGGGAGGTTCCCGATCCGACAGGACGCTGTTGGGTACCACCTTGCTGGTAGCTAAGAGAGACATTGCAACCCACTGGAAGGCCCCCAAGGCACCGAGGCTGTCAACGTGGATACGGGGAGTGGACTGGTGCACTCAGCAGCAGAAACCAGTATATGAGGCACGGGATTGCCCCGCCAAACACGCTAAAGTTTGGGGTAAATGTCTGGGGGCGACAGAGGGGAACAATGGAGTGCTATAACTGCACTGTATGTATAATGATTGCTATTTCGTCATGTGAAGTGCTAAATATCAAATTGGTGCCGCTACTGTTTGTAAGTGATGTGGTTAGGGGTTTTTCGAGGACCAGAAATGTGACTTTTTTCTTGCACATAAAACAATAAAAATGTGTTTGTCAAAAAAAAAATACAGAATGTGTGTTATTAAGCACATGTTGTAAATACCTTGGGCCAGATGTACGACCATTCCAAATTGCGACTCGCAATTTGCGCTCAATTGCGAGTCGCAAATTGCGAGTCGCAATTTGGAATGTACAACAGTGTCAGAGACACTGATTGCGATTCCCAATGGGGTTGTAAAATGCGAGGCTTCATGAATATTAATGAGCCACTCGCAATTTGCGACCCCATTGGGAATGGCTGGCCCTCCCAGGGATGGTGGCCTGCTGGGCTCAGCAGACCTCCATGTCTGGGACTGCTTGTCAATAAAGCATTGTTTTTTTTATTTTTTTAAATGCAGCACGTTTTCCTTAAAGGAAAATGGGATGCATTTAAAAAACAAAATGAAACGTTTTTGTTTCATTTTTTAAGGGCAGGTAGTGGTCCTTGGGACCACTGCCTGCCCTTAAAAAATATTTTTAGAGCTAGTCACAAAGAGGAAGGGGTCCCTTGGGGACCCCTTCCCATTTGCGACTCCATTACCACCCTCTTGAAGAGGGCAGTAAATTGCGAGTGTTTTGCGACCGCAATTGCGGTCACAAAACATTCATACATGGCTAGAGAGTCGCTATTAGGAAGGGAACGCCCCTTCCTAATCGCGAGTCGCAAAACACTATTTTGGGAGTCCCAATGTTTTGCGAGTCGCAAAATAGTGTTTGTACATGGCCATGTAGGTTTTTGCGTACGCAAACGGGTTGCTAACCCGTTTGCGCACGCAAAAACTGGTCGTACATCTGGCCCCTTATCCTATAAATTACATGCACAAAACATCAGGAAGTGCCCATTTTCAGGCACTGGAAATTCCTAAATTGAAGAAATTAATCTCTACAGAACAGAAACAGCCATAGAAACACATAAGAGGACCATAGGACACTCCAAAAGTACACCAACAACCCCTGCCTGTGTGAGAGTGCGTAGGCATTCATTTTATGTGAACAAAGCACCTTGAAGCAAGACAAACCGAATCCACTGCCATCCTCTGATATCACTCAGTCATAACAAGCATAAACCTGCCAAACTATTCCATAATGGACCAGGGCAGGGGAGAAGGAAGTACAAGTGTACCGATACTGAGCTGGAGGCCCTGGCCAAAGAGGTGGTACAACACCATGACCATCAAAGGTACCATCGCACGCTGAAGATGCCAACACAAACAAATAAAAACATGCTTGTTGATGGAGATAATGGACACAATCAGTACTGAATCAACATATTCACATGGTGTTGAGAACATTAAAAACTGGTTCTATACCTTGAAACTCCAGGTACTTAATCAAGTTGCCAAGCACAAGCACAAAAACATGGCAACTGGTGGTAGTTCTCCACCTCAGCTGTACCTCAGGCTGTGGGAAGAGAACATTTTTACCATCATCAACATGTCTCGAGTGAAAAACATGAAGGAAGGTCTCAAGGTTGGACGAATCCAAGGTAAGAGGCATGAAAGTTGTAATGGAAGTACATGTGGTTAAAAACTTGACTTGGCTGAAAATCATCATCATTGTGAAGATTTACCGATGTAATTTGATAAACATATTCACATTGATCCATGAATGTGATATAATAGGAGGGAACACCGTTCTAATAGTATTGATGACATATTTTGAGACTAGACTGCAACAATCATAAAGCATTGTAATCTTGATGATGAAGGGTTGATGTGTCTGCCTATTACCGTAAGGTTGATGTGTTACCACAGTATGACTAATGTTGCTTCGCGTCAGGACCATGACATTGTGATTTCATCCAGTGCACCTAACACTAGTTCAGTATACACAGATCCACATCACACAGCATTTGCACATAAATAGTGTGCTTCGTTTTACAGTTTCAGCACACTTTTACCTGTCTACAGAGGCCACCAGGTGTACATAAGTGCAGTCAGCTGACCCTAGGATGTCTGGAAATCCTGCTGTAGACGTTTGCTAGGCTGGCATTAGCTGTGTGGATGTCCAAAGAGAACTATATATGCTGCTCTCTCACTCTCTGTAAAGCATCCATCACTTAGCAGAGTATTTGTTTTTTTAAATACTGACTGAGAAATGCCAAGCACCAATCCTACTGTCTGCTGTGTGCTGCCTCTTGCAAAGAATTATAGTGCTGCTAGCATTTTCAGGAAGGGGGGTGGCAGTGGACCCCTATGCTGTGCTCCGGAGTATCCATAATGATGAAAATATAATTTGTATGGAGCCTTTGTATCATCTGGATCTCAGGTTGACTCGCGTTTATGGGTTCTTGCCTTACTGTGTCAATCCTGGTTCTCTTGTGTTGCTATGCCATTTGAGATCATTGATTTCTGGTTTGGTTTCCATCCTCATGCTGCATGGTTTGTTGTGGCAGAAGATGGATCTGGCATAGCATGATATAGTAGCCTTGTAGTGCTGCATCCATTGTGGTGTACTGTGGAATGGTAGTGTGAGCTTCTGCAATCAGCCTATGAGAGTTTCACCTGTCCATGGCTGGTTTATGTAGTTCTGGCCCTGTGTGCAGGTGTCTGTGAGATTTTATCTTTTTCAGCTCATTACATGTGCTTTCTTTTTTTCTTTTTGCATTATTGTGTTGGTCTTGGATTTTTTTGTATTGTTTTACAGCTTTTCTTTCATTACTTGCACTTTCAAAAATTTTTACCATCTGCTTTTGACTGGAGGCATTTTTTCAGGTGATATTTTCCTCTGGTTTTTAATGACGTTTCTTGTAATTGGGTGTTATTTACCACATGTGTTATTTTTGGAATGTGGTAAATATCGCATTCAGTAAATATCACATGCATTAAATAGCGCACGTAGACCACTCACATGCGATATTTAGCACATTTGCTAAATATCACATGTGGTTTTTCAGCTTTAGATCTTTTTATTGTTTGTAGAGAAACATGTAATACAACAACGTTCCACCTACATCAAGTGGCTGGTGGTGATTAAACAGCTGAGAAACGTATATGTAATAGTGGAGAAGGATAGCACTGGACTAAAGAGACAGAAGAAGTGACAATATGAATATTGGGGAGGGGATGGAATGTGATACCATGCTGGAAGGTTACTGGCTGAGAGAGTGCAGTGGTTAGCGCGGTGGCGGCGAGTTCAAAGAAGGTTGCCTGAAGATGTTAGTCGGAGAATCAGCAAATAAATTGGGCAGGTCAGTTCGCGGAATTCCTCTGATAGGTACTGAGTGCATGGTTGCCACAACTTATCAAATATGGGGAGTGTATGTGTGGCGACAGCTGTTAACTTCTCCATTCCCAACAGTTTGCATAATTTATGAATCCAGTCTAAATGCACCCGGACGACCTCAGAGCCCCATCTAGAGAGAAGAACTTGATTTGTGGCGCCCAGTGCCAATGCAATTGCTTTGCCTCTATATGATTTCAGGGGATACGTTAGGGAATTGGGAAGACCCAATAGCGCATGGTTGGGGAATCTAGGGATGTCTGTATTTCATATGGTATTAACTGCCTCCAGGACCCCATCCCAAAAGGTTTCCAATTTGGGACATTGCCATAACAGATGTGTGAGAGTGCTCTGCTGTCCACATCGGTGCCAACAACTTCCTTCTTTGCTAGGATCCCAATAAGCAATCCTAGCTGGGGTGAAATAGCAGAAGTGAGCAATCTTTAAAAACATCTCCTTACTGGTGGTGTTAAGGGCGGTAGCACAGGTGCAGCGTAAAATAGTATTCCCTTCTTTACCCGTAAAAGGACGTCCACATTCCCCCTCTTACCTACTTTGTGCCTTAGATTCAACAGGGTTCGAGGAATGAGAAGAAAGGTATATATGTCGGACAGTATCCTCTTGGCAGATAGGCGGGGGAAAAGCAATTTCTTTAAGGGCGTCTGCACTCGGCTAGCATGGGGACAAAGCCAAGAGAGCATCACCCAATGAGAAATAGCCATATATTGCCAGTAGGCCGTGGCGGGGAGGCCAGATGTTGTTTGGAGCGTTGGGAAGGTCATAAGACCTTCCTCATCAAAAAGGTCTCCCACCCGTTTGCAGTCAGAATCTTGCCAAACTATAAATGCATTCCCTTTAAGAGCTGGAGCACAGAGGCCAATATTATGCATGTCTCCTTTAATTGCAAACTCACAGCAGCAACTACATCATAATGTTAGAACTTGGAATATGAATGAACAAGAGTTCTAAATACTATTTAGTCCCCTGTGAGGCAGCCATCTTCCTTCTTTGTTTCTGCTCACAGCTACAGATAAGTCAACCTTTATGTTCCCTTATTCTTTTGGGAAATATTAGAGATTAAGGCTTGTGAGTGGTGTGAATTACCTTAAAAGAGTGAGACTGTCTTACCTTCTACTTGTATGAGCAAAACTCTTATGTTTGCCTTGATTTAATACATTTTCATTGTTTTTAAGTGTAGTTGTTCCCGTTGGTGCCAAATAATTAAGTATTCCGTAGAAATAGTTTTAACTGAAAGGTTTATTGATAAGATTCTTGATGGGAAATTAGGGTTGCGAACTGTGGTGTTTGGTTCCCTTTTTGTCGTTTTTCGTTGACTGTTGACCTTTGATTTTTAAAATATCCCGAGTCGCGCGCCGCGTTTGTGGCGCAAGACTCGAGTCTGGTGTGTTGAGGAGAACGCGCTCTGACCCGTGCGAGTAGAGTTATGCGACGTGGGGCCACGCGACTCGATTTTGCCTTAGCGGAGTCGCGCGACCCGTTAGTCTAGAAAAGAGAGTCGCGCGTTTCCTCGGAGACGCGTGAATCAATTTACAAGGTTTGAGCGAGACGCGTATAGGCATGGACAGCGCGACTCGCTCATTGATGTTGTGCCAGCCGCATGGGGTCATCTTAATCATTTTAAAGATATAACGGAGAGAAACGCTTAAAGCGAAGCTTACCTCGCGCCTCCCACGCTTTCCCCTCACGTAATTTGACTATCGGAGCCACCGTAGAGCGTCACGTGACGCGGCGGCCATTTTGCCTCGGTTAAGAGGCTTGGTTTATCAAGATTTGGCGGGGCCATATTTTGGGCATAAAAATGATGCAGCGCGGTTCTGGCATCTGTCAGTTACACACTTGTGTGACAGACTAGGTCGAGAGATTACTTCAGTGACAGATCGTTTTTTAAAAAGTTTTAGGCAGCGTGTTAGAGCCCGCTCGTTTAACTGTTGACAGAGGTTTGTGATTTCATGTTGTCACTTTTACTGTGTATTGCCGGTGAGTTTTAACAGTGGAAAGGGATTTGTGACTTCATATTGTCTTTTTACAGTGTATTGCTGGTGAGATTAAGGTGACTTGTGTCTTTACTCTGTCAATATTTTGCCTTTGTTAGTAAAAAATATATTTTTCAATAATTATCATGGAGAAGGAAAGGTACCCATGGTGATGTTGAGGGCAAAGTGCAGGAGTGCGTAGACAAGGCTGTTTCTGCCCTGGCTTCCCAGTTAGGGAAAAAGATAGATGACTGCATGGACAGGCTTGAGGGGAAGTTTGCCAAAAAAGCAGATGAAGAGCAGTTTTGGTCGGTAGAGGAGGTACCGACAGTAAGTGGCACTCGAAGGAAGGCTTCTCAGAAAAGGAAGCATGTGTCCAAGGATATTGGGGACAAGGAAAGAGCGGTCTTTTATCAGAAAGGCAAGGAAAGGGTCGCCTCTAGGGAGGCCTATGGAAAGGCTATAAAGGCCAAGAAAGGGGATCACAGAGCGATTGCCTGTGATGAGTCCTCCAGTAGTGGGGACATTGTGATTTCTTGCTCCTCGGAATTTGACTCATCGGAGGATGAGGTCGTAGAGTCTAAAAGGATGAAGAAAGAGAGGAGCGACAGAGAAGTGGTGGATCAGGTGAAGGATCCCCTGGGAGAGTTGATGTTTGACCCTAACTCTATTCAGCACCCCTTATCCCCGCAATGGGTTCCGCTTAAGCATGTTGCGGAGTATGTGGAGTTTTGGATCAGGAGGGAGATGCCCAAGGAGGTCCGTACCAGGTTGCGGTCGGAATGCCCTAGGCCTTCTTTGGGCAATAAGGTGGCTTGCACTCCTGAGTTAGATGCAAAGATGCTAACCTTTCTGAATAAGCTGGGGAGGGAACCAAGGAGGGGTCTCGATAAAGGATTGAAAGGTTGTCAGGACCGTCTTTTGGATGTGTTTGGACCCCTGACGAAAATCTTTGATTTGTGTGAGGAGGCGTACCTCCAGGAAGGAACTGTTGACGTGGTTGAGTTAAGACAGTGGGTGCAAAGGGCGGTATGTTTGCTAGGAAACGCAAACGCGTCACTCTGCAGTGAACGGAGGAAGAGCCTCCTGATGAAAATCGACCCTAAGCTGGCGGAGCTGTCCGGAAAGGAGTCAGGGAACGAGGCTAGGGGTCTCCTATTCGGAGAAGAGTTTGTAAAAGAGATGGCACGCTATGCTGGTGCTTTCAATTCGATTCAGAAAGTGCAGAAAGACATTAAAAAGGTTTTTGGAGCGGCCGGGAGAATGCGGGGCCGATTCCCAGGCCGAGGCTATGGAATTACGCAAAGCTCATTCTCGCGTGGATATAGGCCCGGAGGTTTCCAGTCCTCAGGGGGTTTCACTCCCAGTTTCTACCCTCAAAGACAACGAGGAAGAGGAGGCTTCAGGGGAGACAGGAGACCTAGACAAGGTATGTTTTGTAAAAGACCTTTCTTCTACTCCAGTAAGACTGGGCGGCAGACTCGCCCAGTTTTTAGACAGGTCGAAAGGGATAACTTCCGACCCGTGGGTTTTACAGACGGTAAGTGGTTACAGGTTAGACTTTGTGAGTACTCCAGTTCAGAGGAAGAGACCGGATCCACTGAGGTTCTCAAGGGAGGAGGAAGAATTGGTAGAAAAGGAGGTTCAAGAGTTACTAGAGAAGGGAGCTATAGAAAGTGCAAAGGATTCATCTGCAGGATTTCTAAGCAATATATTTCTGGTAGAGAAAAAAGAAAAGGGTATGAGACCTGTAATAAATCTCAAAGAATTAAACGAGTGGGTGGAATACAACCACTTCAAAATGGAGGGAATCCATATGTTAAGAGACCTCCTAAGGAAAGGAGATTGGTTGACCCGTTTAGATTTAAAGGACGCTTACCTAACCGTCCCAATGTGTCAAGATCAGAGGGATCTTTTGAAGTTCCAATGGAAAGGTTCCATGTGGAGATTCAAAAGCCTTCCGTTCGGCCTGACCTCGGCTCTCTGGTGCTTTACAAAGGTGATGAGGCCAATTGTAGCTTGGTTACGGACAAGGGGGGTGAGACTCATAATCTACCTGGACGACATCCTCATTATGGCAGAGAGCAAAGACTTAGCCTTGGATCATACTACCCTGGCTGTTCGTATGATAGAGGTTCTGGGATTTGTAGTGAACAGGAAAAAGTCATGTTTGGTTCCAAGTCAGGAGACAGTGTTTTTAGGTTTTCAGATTTGGACCTCGGATTGTGTATTGAGGTTGCAGATAGAAAAGGTAAAAAAGATCATGAGGGAGGTTCGGAGAGCTTAAGAGAGCGAATGCCTAACCCTGAGACAGATTGCGAGGATACTAGGACTACTGTCTGCCTCAATTCAAGCTGTTTTCCTTGCACTATCGTGCTCTGCAAAGGTTAAAGACCGCTTATTTGAACAGAGGCCTGAGGTATTCAGACAAGGTTCAGACAGATCTGGAGACAAGGGAGGAGTTGTTGTGGTGGCAGGAGAACCTAGAAGCATGGAATGGAATGGCCATTTTCGGTCAGACTGTAGATTTAGTCATAGAGTCAGATGCCAGCCTTCAAGGTTTGGGAGCAAGGTGTGGTTCAGTATCTACAGGAGGGAAATGGACAAGCCAGGAGAAAAAGATGCACATCAATTATCTAGAGTTACTGGCAGGGTCGTTTGCAGTGAAGAGTTTTGTGAAGGACAAGGTGAAGTGTTGTGTCCTTTTGAGAATGGACAACATATCGGCTGTGAGATATGTAAACAAACTGGGAGGTCCGCGCTCAAAGGCTCTTGCTGATCTGGCCAAAGAATTTTGGCACTTTTGCCTGGGGAAGAATATCATGATTCAGGCACAGTATTTACCCGGAGTGAGCAACTCTGTGGCAGATTGGAACTCGAGACAACTGAGAGATTTCAGCGATTGGGGTTTGAACAGAAAGGTGTTCACTGCGATAAATGCTGCTTGGGGTCCGTTGGAGGTGGACCTGTTTGCTAACAGAGTGAATGCGCAAATTCCAAGGTTCTTCAGTTGGAGGCCGGATCCTCAAGCGACAGCAGTAGATGCTTTTTTACAACACTGGGGGAATTTAAAAGCCTATGCTTTCCCGCCTTTTGCATTAATTCAAAGGGTGCTTCTGAAGGTGAGAAGGGAAGCGTCAGAGGTAGTTCTGATAACTCCCTTTTGGAGTAATCAGGTTTGGTTTCCAGATGTTATGGAAATGTTGGTGGCGGACCCTCTTCTTCTTCCGGACTTCCCAGAGGTATTGGTGGATGCGTCAGGGAGGAACCACAAGTTAGTTCTTCAGGAACATTTAAGGCTGATGGCTTGGCTGATTTCGGGAGAATCTGGCAGGTTCAGGAATATCTTTGGAGGCTTCGAAACTCATCAAGGAGTCATGGTCTCCAGGGACTTCAAAAGCATACAAACTGGCCTGGGGGAGATGGTTTCGTTGGTGTTCTTCGAGGGGTTTGGATCCCGTATCAGCACCTCTGGTAGAAGTGTTGAATTTTCTAACGGAAATTTTCCTTGAGGGAAGGTCATATATTACTGTGAATATTGGCAGGTCAGCCATTTCGGCAGGACATGAGTTGATAGACAGTTTACCGGTTGGCCAACATGATGTTGTGAAGAGACTTTTAAGAAGCATCTGAATCAAAGTGCCCCCGGGCCCAAGGTATTCATCTCTATGGGATGTAGATATCATCCTCAAGGAGCTTATGAATTGGCCAGAAAATTAGTTTTTGGACATGAAACGGCTTTCTTTGAAATTGGTTATGTTATTGTGTCTTGTGTCGTTTAGAAGGGTCTCTGACGTTAGAGCACTTGATATTTCTGCCAGAAGCTTTGTTCCTGAAGGGGTGTGCTTTTGTAAAACTAGGAGAACTAAAACAATGTCTAAGACTATTTTCTATCCTAATCTTGATGAATGCAGGAAACTATGTGTCGTGAGGTGTATTCGCGAGTATGAGAGAAGGACCGAGAATGTGAGGAACAGTTTAGATTCCCAACTGCTAATTTCATATAAGCATCCCCATAGGGCTGTATCTACCCCTACCCTGTCTAGGTGGGTTAGAGAGGTTATGGGGATGGCAGGAATTGATATAGGGAAATTTGGGGCTCATTCCTCTAGGGGTGCTATGGCCTCTAAGGCTCTTCTGCTGGGTGGAAGGCTAAATGGGATTTTAGCTGCTGCTGATTGGTCTTCAGACTCAGTTTTCAAAAGTTCTATTTTAAACCTGTGGAGTCTTCAGTAAGGAATATTATGGCAAGGCTTTGAACATGCATAATATTGGCCTCCGTGCCTTGCCATAAAGATTTTCCACAGCTAGGTGGGTAGAAAATCATAATTTTATTAAAGACACGGAGGCTGATATTATCCCTCCCTGTTTTTTACCCACCCTTAATTTGTTCATATTGTTTCTTTCAGGAGGTGAGATTAAGAAGTGATCTGAAGGAGTTTTGCTCTTCGTGGATTTCGAACATGGATTTCCTTGCTGTTTACTTAACCCGTTTGCTGCTTCGAACGTTCCGCGCCAGTGCGGAACGTTCTATTAAGCGGGCGGGGCCGCGACGGCCAACGGACGTGCGCAGCACTACCGAGGTAGTGCTCGCGACGGCTGTTGGCCGACAGCAGCAGCAAACGGGTTAAGTTCATTGTTTATTGCTGTTTTGGGTTGTTCACATCAACAAAGAAGGAAGATGGCTGCCTCACAGGGGACTAAATAGTATTTAGAACTCTTGTTCATTCATATTCCAAGTTCTAACATTATGATGTAGTTGCTGCTGTGAGTTTGCAATTAAAGGAGACATGCATAATATCAGCCTCCGTGTCTTTAATAAAATCATGATTTTCTACCCACCTAGCTGTGGAAAATCTGAATTGTCTATTATGGGCGTTTGTGGAGATAACTGGGTGTATAGGCCGTGTTTTAGTTATACCTTATCATGAACCCCCACCGTGACAAGCACTACCGGGGAGATATAGACTTCTGCAGGTTTGTAGGGCTTAGGCAGCCATGGCACTTTCCAAATAGGTATGCCAGCGACAGCTTGATCAATGAAGCACAATGGTTTTTCGGTGCAGCGTCGGGACCACTCCACCATATACCTCAGCTGTGCTGCCTGGAAATAGCACCTCAGGTTCAGGACCACGAGACCTCCAGCTGATTGGGGAAGGTACACGTGGGCCTTAGCCATCCATGCCCATGTTCTAAAGACGAAGTCCCAAAAAAGAGATTGCAGCTTATCCAATATTCGCGGGGGAGGTGGTAAAGGGAGCGTTTGTATTATGTACAAGAGTTTGGGTAGCAGCGTCATCTTAACTGCCACTAGGCGTCCCAGCCATGATAAGCCATGACCCCTCCATCTAGTAAGGTCCGACCTCGCATTTGCCAGGATGCCGCCATAGTTGTGCGCCGCTGTGTGTTCGGGGGTGGAGTGTATCTGCAAGCCTAAATATGAAAGTCCCTGTTCTGCCCACTTAACGGTGAATTGGGAGGCAATACAAGCTTGCACATCGGCGGGGATGGTTGAGTTAATTATGGAAGATTTTTGTAAGTTTGTTTCGAAGCCAGATACTCTACCAAAAGCCTCCAATTCTATCATTGCTGCCTCTAGCAAGGTGTGTGGGTCAGTTAACGTCAGAAGGACATCGTCCGCGTACAGCATAATTTTGTTCTCCCTACCACCCATTTGAATACCCTCAATTTGAGGGGCGCTGCGAATCCGCTCCACAAATAGCTCCGTATATAGGGCAAAAAGTAAGGGCGAGAGGGGACAGCCCTGTCTCATAGCATGGGCAATGGCAAAGGGGGCGTATAGCAGCCCATTCACCCTCACCCTAGCTTTAGGGGAGTTGTAATAGCAATGAACCCAATGACGGAAACGCGGGCCGTAGCCAATGTGTTCAAGAACCAAGTGAAGGGAGGGAGCTATTGGACGCAATCAAAGGCCTCCTCCATGTTGATTGATAAATGGAGAGCGGGTGCCCGTGAACGCTGCACATTATCTTATTATTATCACTACATCCGCGCTCTGGGAAAACCCAGTTTGGTCAGGTTCAACTAGCCCTTGGATGTAGGTGACCAACCTGTGTGCCAGGATGCTCGTGAACATTTTTGCATCAACGTTGAAGCATAAGATCGGATGGTAAGATGCACAGTATGCAGGGTCCTTGTCGGCCTTAGGGATCAAAGTTATAGTAGCTAGCCGCATTGAATGTGTAGGATTTCCAATTCCTTGACTTGGTTCTCTAGGTGAAGCCGCTTATCACGTCTTCCCCTATTATTGCCCGTGGCTATAGCAATAAAGTGGCCAATTCCTTGACTCGGTTCTCTAGGTGAAGCCGCTTATCACGTCTTCCCCTATTATTGCCCGTGGCTATAGCAATAAAGTGGCCACATTGAACCACCTTCAGAGATTCCCATAGGGTTGAGACGGAAATGCCCGGTGTGTCATTATCCTTTAAAAAGGAAGTTAGGGTTGCCGGGATGTCAGTGAGTATGTGATCATGAGTAAGGAGCCTCATGTTGAGTCGCCAAATCTTGGGGGCCGGTGAGTTGCTACATAATGCATATCTAAACGTTAGGGGGTAGTGATCCGATAATGCCACTACACCGATTTCCACTGATACCGACTCTTGTGTTATTCGCGGTGAAGTAAGAAAGTAATCAATACGTGCGTATTATTGGTGCGCGGCAGAAAAGAAGGTGTATTCAGTGGTCATGGTATGAGTATGTCTCCATATATACATCAGACCTGCTTCCTTCATCCACTGTTTAGCAGCCAACATAAGGCCGCCAACCTGATCACTTCAAGATGTGGATCGTCCCTAAGCACATCCATCACTATATCAAAGTCCCCACTCATGATAACATCCATGTCCAGGGTAGCCAGCAACTGACCCAACGCATCCCTAATAAATACTTTTTGGTGGTCATTGGGTGCGTATATGGTGTTGTAGTTGCCTAAGCAGCTCGTCACGTTCCCTGCGAGTATCAGCTTCAGGGGGCATGGTCACAGTTTTCTTCCAGCGATGGGATCCGTGTCGAGGGCCAGCACCGTCAACCGCCAGGTCCCGGGACTGCGAGATGGCCCAGCGTCAGAACAGAGGGAGGGCAAATGTGGAAGGGCGCAGACCTCTTCAAGTATGCAGACAATACGCATCTCATTTTGCCAAACAAAGTGAAGGTGGAAGGGGTGACCCCATTTGTAGCGTACGTTCTTCTCCTGAAATAGATCCATAAGTGGTCGGAGGGCCATCCGTCTTTGTAGGGTAAACATGGAAAGGTCCTGATATAACCACAGCCTGTGACCCTCAAATTCAATAACCGCCTTGTCACGTGCTGCGGTCATAATAGCGTCCTTCTGGCGATAATAGTGGAGACACGTGAGTATGTCTTGAGGTTGACCCGCCTTGCTAGCCGGGCGCCCAGAGCGGTGAGTGCGGTCGAGTATTATTTCCTGATCCTTAAGCGACAGTGCGACATGTTTAAATAGACTAGTAACGAAGTCCTCAAGGTTGCCAGGAAAGGAATGGCCTGCAGGGGTACCCCTTTAATGCGTATGTTCGAGCGCCAGGACCGGTTCTCAAGATCTTCGAAGTGATAGCAAAGTTCATGATTCTGATCTCGCAGCTCTAGTAGCTCATGGCAATGGCCCTCCAGATCCTCCTCACGACCGTCCTGCCCCTGTTCCAACAAGTTCACCCTCTGGCCCAGCTCCTCAACATCGCGCCAAACGTCCTTTATCTCCAAGGCAATGCCATGCTTGAGGCCAGCGAAGTCTTCTCGAAGAGTCCCAAAGAGCTGCTCCAGAAAACCTTTGGTTATGGGGCCATCCCCAGCGGCCTCCCCGTCAGTTCGAACTTCCTCAGGGAACGAGGCCACCATCTCAGGATTCTGGTCCGTATTCTTCTTATCAAAGAGTTCTTTCAGGGAAGAGTCTCTCTTCGTGGCTCGTTGAGTGGTCATAGTGGAACTGGTGACCGCCCTTCAGCGATAGAAAGGTACCCTCCCGGCATTCACCAGAGCACACCGTTCCAGAAATACGTATCTATATATTTATGTTTGAAGACTTCAACAGGCATCCAGGGAGGGTCCCAAACGTAGCAGGACACGGTTCCAATGCCATTCCCAGAGGTGACTCCCCAGCACCCAGAGGCCAATCTGTGATCCCTCCACTAGTCAAGCAACGTCTCCTCGCTTGTTGTCCACCTGGAGCACACAGTGGGGAATAAAGCGCCCCACGTGTTCAGGCCCAACAGCCACAACAGGGGTCCGCTGTCAGCACGCACACAGGGGGCTCCATATGTCACACGGTTATTCCAATAGTGATGAGTTCCAGCCCCCCTTTCACGCCTCGTGTAAATCATGATCATTGATGTAATGGTGGGGGGAGAGGATAAGCAGTACTGGAGAGTGGCCAGCCTGGCAGCGTGGGCTGCAGAAGGTCCACATGATCGACCCTCGTCTCAGGCCTCTCCCCCAGTCAGGAGATGTAAGGCAGGCAGGCAAGGAAGGGCCAAGGCCACACCGGTGGGATCACAACCGTCAATGTGTCTCAGCCGGTATTCATTCAAATTGCACACCTCTGCGTGTCGGTCGGGGGAAAGGGGAGCCATACAAATAAGGGCCCAGTGGTCTGCTCGGAGATGAAAGGGAGCAGAGAGCCGTGGCGGCGGGGGAGGCCGCAGAGCCCAAGGCCACGCTACTCCGGCCCCGCACACTTGCTCTGCGGCAGAAGCTGCAGCCTGCTCCTGCCGCTCACCGCCTTTCCCCAGGCTCCAAAAATGTGCGAGCCGCCACCAGCGGGGGCACCGCCGATGAGAAGAGTGAGGGGGGAATGACACCCCAGTCTTTAGGGAGACAGTGGGTCTACAGCGGTGCTCCGTCTGGCGTCTTAAATGCGCGACGCCCGCCATCTTCCTCTGGCCGCACTGCTCTGCCAGTTCCATCACCATCCCGGCCTCCCGTCAACATCTAACGACTCAGGCAGCATAGGGACGTGCCCCGCGTGGCAGAGGGGCATGATCCGGCCACAGGTCCCCCACGCCCAGCCGCTTCTGGCTGTTCAGGAAATGCCACCGGCAGAGCTCCGAGAGATGCGACTTACGTGGTCGCCATCTTGGACAGGCCCCCCACATGTGGTTTTTAACTTGTGATAAGACAATTCGTTAAAATCATGTACTATTTACCCTGGCATGCACTAATTAGCACTACGCCTAACTCATAATCAGGGCCTCTGTTTTAAAGTCCCTGCTGTGTTACTTGGTGAAGAATGATCATTTTGGGATCTTTCGATGGTCACCACAACTTTTCCATCTCTTCAATTTCTGATCAGAACACAGTCTGTTCTTCACCTTTCAACACAAAGGCTTTGTCAACTTTCCTGTAATTTAGAATACTGGAAATGGTTGAGCAAGAAGAAGCAGCAGTGCTGTGAAAGCACAAATACTGTTGTTTGCGATGGGAAAAGGAGGGAATAAAGAGGCAACTAGCAGAGAGGAGTGGATGAGCTTGGCACTGTATTTCTTAATCCCAGTACAGCAACGCAGGCTAGACTACACACAGAGGTTACAGAGATCTTTTCAGCAGTGCGGGAGATTGGGGCAGCCAGAATGGATATGCTGACCCCACTCCTAAAATAGAGCCTGACAGAAATGCATGAAAGGATGGAAAAGGAGAGAAGTGTGATGCAGAAAAGGCGGATTGGTGTTACAGTAGGGAGAGGGATGAGAATTTCCAGGAATGTGTATGGAAGCAGACAGAGAGGCACGTGGGTAGACGGAGGAGGGAGTAGGTAGCTACATGCAGATGGTAGAAGAGCCACACATGGAGGAGTAGTGTTTAGTAGGAAAGAAACAAGCTCCTTGCTTTTCAAATAATAAGATGGGAATGTTGTGGTGCAATGCCCATTAACTAAATCACCATGGTGCTCTTTTTGAGCAGCGGTCACGCTTTATACATTTCTATAACATACCATGCTGAGATCAGGAAGAGGATGAGGGTAGAGAAGGTGAGATACTACAGAAGGTTGGTGGAGTTACTAAAAGAGGACAGAGATTGAAAGCAGAAGCAGATTGGTGTTATGCTAGGTCTGGAGGAGAATGAAGGTGGACAGTAGAGAGGAGAAGGAGAGTTCAAGTTGTAAGGAAGGATATAGGAAGCAGGGAGAGGGCTGTGGCCAGAGACAGGCGTGGATCAGGGAGGTCAGGATAGGAGTTTCGGGAGTAGGAAGAATGAAAGCTATAGCGGAGCAACGGAAAGCCATGTAAAGCTAAAAGGGTGACACAAGGAGTGGGTGGAAGAAGACAGTAAATCTCTTGGCATGAAAAGACGGTGAAGTCAGGCTGCTAGAGCCAAAGACGATGGAACAAGAAGAGGCATGGTATTTTACTACACCATACTGGAAAGGTGGCACTACCTGCGGATGAAGCCATGTTCTAGCATCACCAACCCTGTACTTTCTGTGTATAGACAATCATCACGAGATAAGGTAGTACAATAGGAATATTTCTTTGTCTTTGAGATGGTTCCCGGCAAAGGGCAGGAAAACATTAATCCACAGATGTGGGGGCCTTGGGCAGAGTTAGAAAAACTGCCCCCTAGAAGTTTCTAATGGCGATAAAATATTGCACCTGGACTTTGGACTTATGGCCATATTTAACAGAAGGCCTTTCCTTCTATCGGCAAGGGATATGCACACTGCATGACAGGCACAATGGTGAAGGATGGTGTCATTGTGAGAAGGCACGTTGGTAAACCTAATTACTATTAGGGTGAAGTAAAGAGTACCTCATGAATGAGGATTAAGATAGACCTATGTGACCACTGTCGGGGGCTGGGGAAGAGGTAAACTAACTAGAAGGAACAATGTTATTTCATAAGAAAGTGGACTGTGTAATGCCAGTTTGAACCTGGTTACTGCAAGTTATGTTGGGCTTCAGGGATGTCCATGGAATGTAACTGATATAAATGGGGATACTCCAAGTCAAAATGTAGGCAGATGCATTGTGACAACAATTATGGGTTAGGATGGGAGCAGATCCCTCTCACTGCAAAAATAAATTGTGAGATGGTAAGGGAAGGCAAATATAGAGGTGGCCTTCAGACTAGTTATAATTTCACAACTAAGAGGAGCCTTTAACGATTTTTCCTAACAAAGAAGATGTTGGGTTCCTATTTGAAGGTTTCACAAAGGCATTTGGTATTCTATATGGTAGTCTTAATTAGCGCTTTTTGTTAGGTAATTTGAAATTCGGCCAGGTAAATACTAACACTATTAGTGAAGAAAGTTAAAAAAGAATGCAAGCTGGGGATAAGCAAAATCATTTGCCTTTCCTCAAACTCTGAATGTCAAAGAGCCCCCTTTGGTATGGTGAATAAGAAAGAGAAAGTTGAATTCTTAATGACACACTGTTGTTGTTCCGAGAGGGGAATTGCGTTTTAAACGATGCAATCATGGCCTTTTTTTATTTTCTATATTTAGTTATGAACAAAAGAGTGTTACAACAGTAGGCAGAATTTCAATCTCATTGCAGGAAAAAAAGTGACAATGTATTTGGAAAATGTACTTGTTGTCCAAGGATTTGCTATGATTGGTCTTGCATATCCTTCACTGCTGCATCAACAGACAGCTTGTCTCATTGGTACTAAGTGGTTTTCCTTCTCCCCACGCCTAACGCATATGGAGAAGGAAGTAGGCAGTCCAACATGTGCCTTTAACAAGAGTATAAAAGTGCAAGAAAGAGAAATTGCTCAGTGAGAGTGGCACTGGCTAAAAATAACTCTTATCAAGTGCAGCAATATCATATTTCCCTGGATTGGCATGGTGGGGCACAGGAAGTGAGAGGGACGCTGGGGGATCCCGAGTGGGTAGGGTGCCCATCATGGTTCACACCCTTGCCCTGTCCCTGTTTGTCTCATCCTGAGTGTCTCAGGCCAGAAAGCCATCTACCACCACCCGCCATTGCTCCGCAATTGGTTTTCTGCACAGACCCCTTGAGGCTTCGGTCCGCAATGCGGCCCCTTCTGCTGCCGCCCATGTTCCTACCTCTATCCGCTATCTACTGTGGGGCATGCCATGTGGTGATTTCTAGTAGCGTGCAATGTTTCTACAGGCTACTGCCAGAGCCAGGTCTAGGAACCTACCACCCACTTTTTTCTCTTGCCGCCATTTGTACAGACTAAGCAGGCAAATCTCTGCTTTACAGAGTTGTTGACGACTGAGGGTACACGCCAGGTCTGTCACCACCTGCGCACAGAAGCACGCTATGACTGTGCAACCCCATACCATATGTGAAAAGCCTGCGAGCGCACTGAGGGCAGCTCATCCCAGTGCCTTTGAACATGACGTTCAGTCTATTCGGTGTTAGATACCTATGATGCAAACAGTTGAATTGAGTAAATTTGAACCTTGTGTTGCAGGTGAACTTATATGAGCACTCTAAAGTTTGGTCCCATTCCTTCCCTCTGAAGGCCCTACCAAGCAGGCTCTCTAATTTATTCCTCAGGGCTGGTAAGTCATCCACCCTCATGGCGATTGCAATTTTATACAGCCAGGCGATAAGGTGGCGTCCCCTGCCAAAGGACAGTAAGGTCGGCAGTAGCTCATGGACAGGAGGTTCCGGGATCAGCGCACCATACAACTGCCACACTGCTGCAACCAGTGCGCCATATGTCAGAAATTAAGTGCCCGAGAATCCACTGTCTGTCTCTAACTCCTCCAGAATTCTAGAGAAGCTGTTGGAGTAACAGTCCTCACCAGTGCTTTAAATGGGAAAAAATAAGTGCAGGTACTCTTAAAATGAGCTATGAGTGTAGCAAGTGGGCGGGGCTAAGGACAAGACATGTAAGACACTTCTACTATGTGGCCGAATACTTATATATTCTTGAGTGCGCACTCACAGAAACAAGCAGCAATGCTCACTCAAAGCATTCCAAGAATGTCCTTTAAAACACCTCCCTAGTGTCTGGATTCTCTCCCTCTTTCACTCGCTTTTCTCTCTCACACACACACACACACACACAAACATGCGCACACAAGCAGGCAAACACCCAGACACAAGCAGACGGACACTCACATAAAAGACTCAGGTGGGATAAAGGCCATTTTACACTCCTTATCTCCCGTGGCTTTCTTAATTGCTACTATTGCTGCTGTCAGCGGGATGCCTGGATTCGAGTGTGTGCACAAATGCACACCATGGTGTGAATGTGATTGACAGAACAGGGCCTGAATGGACCCTGCTCTGTCAAACACAGCGTGGTGGTGAACACCGGACATTATGCAGGTGAGCCCTGCTGAATTGTTTAGAGGTGGCTCAGCTTGGGCTAGAGGCGCTTTGGCTGTCGGACAGCCTCGTTCGTGCTCGTGAGCCAAAGCAACAATGAGCCTACCTTTGATGAGTACCGGTACTCTCCTTGGCAGCAGAGAAGTGCCGGTACTCAGAGCGGTGAAAATGAGAAGTGCCGGCCCATTTAAAGCACTGGTCCTCACGAGTCTCCATACCTGCTTCTGTCCACCCCTCCAATCTTAGGGCTGTAAGGTATCCTACCTTGGCCACTGGGAACCCTACCAGCGGTATCGCCAGCATGTAGAGTAGAGCGTAGGAGAATAGGGATTCGCGCTTGCGGTTGAGCCATTTGCGTGCTTGATGCGTGAGGGGGCCTGAGAGAGGGGGGGGTCCCACTAGATGACAGGGAACACTTGGTTTCGCTTTACACCGATGATATGATCCTCTTCATGAGAGATGCCGGCAAGGGTATTCCATGGGATGTGATTTTTTTGGGATGAGTTTGTCTGTGTCTCTGGTCTTTAACCAAACTGGAGGAAATCATTTGCTTTCCCTGTGCCCCCTATTTTGACGTAACCCCCAGAGGGGGCAATCCTGCCTTGTACCCTGGTGGACCCCAAAGGGGTCGAGAAACACCTATCAGTGCGCGTCTGCATATAATAGCGCAACCCATCAAGCCCATCACTCTCCCAGAGCCACGACCGCCTGAAGGTAGTTCCACTACAATGAGTTGAATGCCTTCCTTATATCTACCGAGAACACCAACACCTCCCGAAACTGTTCGACATCAGCCTCATCTAATACTTGGAAGAGTTGCATAATGTTGTGTGACAGGTTGCGGTTAGGTATAAATCCATTTTGGTTCTTGTGCACCAGGGCCTCCAGGTGAGGTTGGGGTCTGGTCTCCAGGACCTTGCTAAGGATTTTATAGTCCAGGCTGAGCATTGATAAGGGGGGATACGTCATTACATCCATGGCATCCTCCGCAGGTTTAGGGATAGAGACTAGGATAGCCTCCCGGGCTGTCTCTGGAAGGCACCCACAATGCCCCAGCGTACATCTCAGCCAACTGTGGGGCCAAGTGGGCAGCATACACCTGATAAAATTTGCCGGGAGGCCATCTGTCCCACGCCTCTTACCACCAGGCAGGTTCTTCATGATGGCTCTAAATTCCGGTTCCACAATGGGGGGGCCCAGCACCTCTCGTTCTTAAGACAACAACTGCGGTAGGGCCACCCGGTTTAAGAAGTCATCAAGGGTCTTCCCCATCACTGGAGCATCTGCTGTGTACAGTTCCTTGTAATGCTTCATGAACACAGCATGAACCACAACATTTGGGCATGGGCACAACCAGGCTTTGTGCAGTTTGACCGGAGACCCGTGTCAGTCCTACAAAACCTTGAAATAGCAAAACTTCATTCAGGTTGCCCGCACACCAAACCATGCGAGTTCGAGCGTTGTAACCAATGCGCTGGAGTGTAGTCAACTGGTAGTCCAGTCTTCCATCTGGTCTGGAGTAGGCGTTCCCGAGGTTGATAACCATTTTGACACCAGGAGGTCGTAAAGGCCAAAGACCAATTTCTTTTTGTAGCTGCTCCGTCGCACGAAGTATGAGTGAAGTGAGGAGGGAGGTGAAGACCTTCCCCACACACCTAACAAGCGGTTTTGGGAATGGAGACAGTGTCTCGGCTGGAGATATCTCTGGGAGCGGGTGCTGTGGCAAGATCTGCAAAAGACTTGATGGTGTCCTCTTTCAGTAGGTTTTGTATCTCTAGGATCCCGCCACTGATCCAGTTTGGTCAAGACGGTGGTATTTTATTGATGGAAATAGACCTGTTAAGCCACACAGGTGCTTTAGGATGTAGGAAGCTGTCCTCTTTCCGGAACGCATGGATGATTTTCAGACCACATTCATCTCGGTTAGCATTGGATGCATGGGTCCTTTGAGGCCCGGGGGCCGACATAGAGGACTGAGAGGCCCTGTGTGGCATAATGGGGTTGTCATTCAATCTTGAACCAGAGGGGTATTTAGCTGAGTGGTCTCAAATGATATGCCATCTCGGACAAGTGTTGAGCCCTGTAATAGGTCCGGAAATTAGGCAGACAGAGGCCCCCGAAGCAAGTGGCAGCATACAGTTTGCCGAATACCAGTCTTTGAGGGAGGGTGCCCCACATGTACTTGGGGAGCATTGAGTCAATCTGCGAAAGGAGTTTGACAGGGACATCGACAGGGAGGATGCCAACCAGGTAGTTAAATCTCGGGGTCGCCACAGTCTTAATGGTTTAAGTTATCTCCCAGAGAGACAGGTGGAGTGCTGACCATTTGGCAAAGTCCCCTTTTGTAGTTTCTATGAGGGGTTGGATGTTATCCCTCACCATAGTACAAAAGTATCTGCTAACCAGTATGCTCACATTTCAGGCCGTTGGGTAGCCACTTTGCAGAAGCTGGAACACGGATCGTTTCCAAAGTCCATGGTGTCAGCGGCATGGCCTCTGTTTTGCTTCAGTTCATCTTATAGCCAAAGAAGTGGGCAAAGGAATCATCCAGATTCATGAGAGCCGGGATCGACACTCGGGGTTACTTATTGTCAGGAGGATATACTCTACTTAGAGCAGAAGTTTCAATTCCCCAGCCTGTGTCGGAATGCATGTGATTTGTGCCGAGGATCTGACCACTATAGCCAGCGTTTCCAAAGTTAAGCTGAAGAGTGACGGTGAGAGGGGGAATCCCTGTAACATACTTAAGATGATGACTATTGGGTCAGAGAGGACAGAATGGCGTTCCAATTGATCATAGCCGTGGGGGATTAGTTGAGACACTGGACCATTTGGATAAATCTGGGTCCTGTTCCAAATCAGGCCATGGTACGAGGCCGATGCAGCCATTCAACTAAGTCTGGTGCAGTCTCCTCACCGACAGAAACAGTAACGTTTCATGGGTTCCGGAGTAGCGTGCTACTCGCCAATAAAGCGCTTCAACACCCCATCAGGGTTACAAGCGCTATATAAATGTATTTATTTATTTTACAGAGTTTTAAATAGCGCGAACTTGACCCGAATCAGGTATCAGAGCGCTGTACATAGCACCAGTTGCATTACATGAGGACACATTCATTTTTGTTAGGCACAGGGAGATTAAGTGATTTGCCCAGAATCACAGGATGTTCAGCGTCATTGCTGAGACTCGACCCCGGTTCCCCAGGTTCGAGGTCGACCGCCCTAGCCGTTAGGCCAACTCCTCTCCCCAATGCAAACCTTTTCCATTTTCTACCCCTCCCCAACCCTTCTCAATCCAAATAACTGACTAATATATTCACCACTCAAATTACTTTCATATTTCACTATACTAATTCAACACTAATCCTTATGGGTTCCAGAGTAGCGTGCTACTCACCAAAAAAGCGCTTCAAACCCCATCAGGGGTAGCAAGCGCTATATAAATATAAATACAAACCTCTTTCCCTCTTCTATCCTGCCGCTACCCTTCTCTATCCACATAACTGAATAACATATCCAACACTCAAATTACTTCATATTTCACTATCCTAATTTTCAACACTAATCCTTTTATGGGTTCCGGAGTAGCATGCTACTCGCCAGAAAAGTGCTTCAACACCCCTTCAGGGGTAACAAGCGCTATATGAATGCAAACCTTTCTCCCCCTTCTAACCCTCCGCTATCCTTCTCACTCCAAATAACTGACTAATATCCACCACTCAAATTACTTTCATATTTCACCATACTAATTCACCACTAATCCTTTATGGGTTTCCGGAGTAGCGTGCTACTGCCTCCCCCCCCCCCCTCAAAAAAAGGCGCTTCAACACTCCATCAGGGGTAACAAGTGCTATATAAATACAAACCTTTTTTCCCTCTTCTATCCTTCAGCTATCCTTCCGAATCCAAATAACTGACTAACCTATCCACCACTTTAATTACGTTCATATTTCACTATACTAATTCAACACTAATCCTTTATGGGTCCCGGAGTAGCATGCTACTCGCCGAAAAAGCGCTTTGACGCCTCGTATGGGGTAGTAAGCGCTATATAAATGCAATTACAATACAATATCTGTTTGGGAGTGTACCCATTCTCCTGTCAGGGTGGTCAGCTGTGTAATGGGTCTCCCCCTATCTCCTGTCTGTGTGAGCCATACTAGCAGCTGCCTGGCTCGTCCCCACTCTACATGTGCTGTATTAATATACTCTCTCTCTGTTTCAGAGAGCTGAGCCTGCTCTGCACCTCTGAGTGCCTGGCGCTCCTCTCTCGTGGCCAGGAGAGTCTCAGGGTAGTTTGCTGTCTCGTTTTCGAGGGACTGAATGTTCCCCTCTCACAAGGTCAACTCTGCTTGTAGCGAGCGGTCACCCTCACTGACTGACCGAAGCAGTGCCCCTGTAAAACTGCCTTAAAGGCATCCCGTTCAATGTTGGTATGTGTGGCCATGTGTCTGTTGGCTAAGTAATCGACAATTGCATCGGCCTGAAGGTCTCTGAAAGTGGGTTCACTCAAATAGTTAGGGATGAAGATGCAATCATGGTCTGCACTGTTAAAGCTGCAAGAACTATGTTATGCTCAAGAAAAAAACTGAAAACAATTCTTGAACCGAGCAGAATTTTCCTGATGGACCAGGTGCTTGTAAACTCACAGACAGACTATAGAGACATCGCCCTTGTGGGAATTCCCAAATCCATGCTGTCTCCCCTCTTAGTGATCTTTGACTCAGCCGCGAGGTCAGCGTCAGCAACCAGAAAATTTGACCCTACCACACTGGTCTTGCGAGAACTCCATTGACTACCACAGAAACAAGAATCAAATTTAAATGTGCTTGTATAGTTTTCAACATCACCCATCTAATTCAACCAGAATATTTACACTCTGCTGTAAAAATCTCACAAGACACAAATCTCTTAACTTTTAAGGCTGGAATTCAAAAAACTAAAGTCACACTCCGCAATCCCTCAATCCTTCTCAGTTGAAGCTCCCCCACAATGGAACTTCTTCCCTGAAGAATCCCCCTTCCTACACCAGGGTTTTTGAATTTTCCCTACACACCCCGTGACCGCTTCCAGCCACATCCATCTTTAAGCAAATCAATTTTTGCCCAGTATCTGACAAACGTGCACTTATTTACCCCCCTCCACCAATCCACATGTTAAATTTATTTCCCAGCACAACCTCTGAGAGACAAGACAACGATTGTTCTCTTGTTAGCAGATAGTCCCCTTCTGCCATCTTAACTTCATTTGCAAGTTTGGACACTGTTTGCTTTAAGATATTATAAAAGGCCTGTTGTAAGATGAGGTGTATGTTTTGTGTGGTGGTTATTTCACAATATGTTTTTGCATGGTTGGCTTATTTACATAATTTCATTACGCTGTATGTTTATATGTATTTATATTCATATATTCCTACATTATCCATGTTTTGTTCCTTTTATCCCAGTTGCTTGGAATGTTAGCATGTTCATGCAAGCATCGATGTCAGCTGAATTCTTCAGTTGATCTTTGCTTACTGCAGCAGTGCATGCCATGTTCTTTGCCCTTTCATAAACAGGGGCGTAGCTAAGTGAGATTCGGGGGGATGTGAACTTCAAATTTCCCAACTAAAAAACAGTGGGCTGCAGGGTGGAGGGGTGAGATGACAAGGTTCGGGAGAGACTGTTTTGGTGCGGAACAGGGTCAGTACTGATTTGCATTAAGTGGGATAATGCCTAGAGTGGCCTCAGTGGGTAAGAAATCGATGGGTTGGAATTCTACCCAAGTGATTACCACTAGTTAGACTATTTGCAAATATTCTTCCAATCACCTTTTTGATGTTTTATTGCCAGTATTATGCCTCGAAATGTAAGACTGGTGCAGCCTACTACTGACAATGTTTGTGAATTCCAAATAGTAATAAAGTTGCACCCATTCAAGGAGTACTTCTATGGGTGCAGATTTAGTTCTTTTTTGGTATACCAGTGACTATATATATTAAAGTTTCCGCTCCAAAAAATGAACAAGTTAAAAGCTCATAGTGAAATGAGAACAACGAGAAAAACTAACACAGACATAGCAGACATAACTCAGGGTCCAGTCACAACTATCAAGTCAAGAAAGCATCTCATGGTGTCACATCCTAACCACCCCCCTTAAGATACGCTCCTCTCTGTCACACCTGGGCCTGGTAGTTCTCCCTGGGAACTCCTGACTACTTCACGTACCACATAACGGCCTGGAGTTCCGGCCCTGAGATCACTTATTTTAAATGTATTTTCACTGCTAGCACTATTCTTCTGCTACGAGAAGCCTTGATGGTAGAGTTGTCAAGTCAGTGCATGTGGGCAGGACTCCGTGTTTCTAGTCCTCCCCTTTCACAAATCACTTTATCAAGTGACTGACAGCCCCATTTATTAAGCCCGAGTTGCAAATAGAGGTGGGCACACCAGAACATTAATGGGTAGAGCCATGCCAGAGCCAAGCCCAGGGTCTGGCTTTGCTCTAAGAACCCATGCATGACCCAAGCCATGAAAACGTTTCACATATATATCGTGCAGCAAACATAATGGGAAAATAAACCTGCTATCTCGCTCAATAAACAAACATAATGAAAAAATATGATCCAGTCTCTTCAAATTTCAATTGTTATTATTTATTTAACTCACAGATGTGTTGCACCATTCTACATCGGATTAAATCACTGCATTGACAGACATTTATTAAAAATGATAGTTTTTAAATATGGACTTGGACATTTATGGCACAACCCTCGAGCGACAATGCCCTAGTGAACTAAGATGCAAAACAGTAATGATGTAAACACTAAATGTGGACTAGATTCTCATTATAGATGGAGTGACATTATAGCCTAATTAATCAAACATAAGAGGTGCTTGTACAGTGCACATCGGAATTCAAGTATTTAAAAGTGCTCATATTTGATAACAGAAGAAAAGAGGCTTTATAGATTCCAAGTATCTGGTTTCACATTTTAAAATTCAGCCACCAGGTATAAATCTCTGTCTGTCTCTCTCTCATCTGTTTTACATCAAAGGTCACTGTTTTTAGGTCTCGCCTACGCAGAGCGCATGCGCTGCATAGGAGGGCCTTTAGCCGTCGCTCTGCTCATTTTCAAGCACACACTCGTGCTTGTGGCGGCATCCACCTTGCGGGAGCGATCAGCGGCGCGCCACAAGCACGAGTGCAGTGCTTGAAAATGAGCAGACTGCGCACGCACCACTCCCGGGCTCACCTCCTGCTCCCCTCTCTCTCACGCGCGCACCACTCGCGGGCTGTGTATTTTCAGCCAGCGCTTCCCAGGAAGTTTCGTTGGTGAAGCTTTAAAAGGTTGTGTTATTTATGTGCTTTCTGTGGCAGCTGCAAGGCAGCGTGTGTCGCCTTATTATTTATTTGCTTTCTCTCAGCAAGGCAGCGTCTGCAGCCATAAAGGCTTTATGATTTATTCTTAATGCTACACTTTATAGCGTCTGTAGCCTTTTCAAAGTTATTTCTTTGCTTTTTATCTTTGGTGTTGTATCAAACAATCTATAGTTTATTTCACAAAAATATCATTAAAATCAACTTTGAAACTAAAGCGTGTTTCGCCTTTTTCTTATTTGCTTCACATAGTTATATGTTCCCGTGTTGCCACTCGACCTTCGTTTTGCAACTTTATTTACATGTGGACATCACTTCATATATAAAGAACTATAAGCAAAGAAGAGCGGATGTTGTGTAACAGTTGCAGCATCTGACTTTAAAGCTGGGGAACCGGATTCGAGTCTCGGCGGGAGGCTCAACATCTTGTGATTCAGGGCAAATCATTTAATATCTCCGTGCCTAAAATAAATGTATCTGTAATACAACTGGTGCTGATGTAAAGAGCTTCCATCCGTTCGGGTCGAATTAGCAGTGTAATACATCATAGCATTTCATAATACTTTATAGTGTCTTTGTAGCCTTTTCAAAGCTATTTCTTACTTTTTGTTTTCAGTGTTGTATCACGCGATCTCACTGCACCACCCTTTTTGACCCCTTGTGGAAAAAGCAGCCTGTTTTTCAGACACCCCCTTCACTTTTTCATCCGCCTCACAATATGGCTGACTATATCTTTTAGCACACAATGCATAAACAAAGAGGTGTGAAAGCTTTTAAGTTAACTAAAATAATGGCTATCTTTACAGCTAAGCTAAAATACTCTATGATATAGTAAAGCAGTCTCCTTCTAAACACAGCATTTACGTATGTATCCCCGTTCCAGCATGCATGAATCCATCCTCTAGCACCCCATACGTCTTCAACAAAGAGGTGCGAGCGCTTTAAAGTCAGCTAAGGTGCTGAAGGTAGCCTACAGGCTTCAAGCCACAAGCCAAAAAAAAGATTATTAAAAGGCTGCACAATGCAACTTATGTCATCCCTGCTTTTATCAATAAACACCACTGTTGAATAGGCTCCAAGCCAGAAAATAAAAACCGAGAAGATTGTTGCCTACGTTTCCAGTGGCGTACACTGACCTGGAGGCCTTGGAGACAGGTTTTATAAACCAAGGGCCTCTCTTAATTACTCTGGAATAACTAGATTTTGTTTACATTATTATTTATCAGTTTCACATAGGTATATTTCACTGTGTTATCACTGGAACATTGTTTTGTAACTACATTTACATTTGGTCTTCACCTGCTTCACATTTTAAAAATGTTATGCAAAGGAGACCGGATGTGGCATAACAGCTACAGTGGCCCACTTTAAAGCTGGGTAACCATGTTTAAGTCTTTGTGGGAGGCTTAATATCCTGTAATTTTGGGCAAACAGGACCGGCTTTACCTCTGGTGGCACCCAGTGCGACAATCTTTGTTGGAATCTTAGATTCATTCCGGTTATCTCACTTTCGAAAAATACACAAATGCCTATCCCCATCACCCTTTGGGTTAAACCTACCTGTGCTCATCAGAACTGAGTGTTTATTGCAGATGCGTCCTTTAATGACCTTCCTGGAACACTTTTCTGTTTTTACAGATTGGGAGACCCTCTTTATATTGTGTTCATGATTTTATGTTGAAAACAAGGTTGTGCCGGTTCTGTTTTTACCCAACCCTGCTACTTCACCCCCTCCATGTGGTTAGCACAGGGCTCTTACAAGGTGTATTTTAAGAAATTTTAATTTCTCTAATTTTTTCAAGCAGTTCCAATTGCTTCATCATGTTCAGGGATTTTTCAGGAAATGTTATCTTTGGATTCTTATCTGTCTTGTTGCTCTTAGGAAACAGCAGTGATGATCTATCCACTTCAGATACTCCAGATTTGTTTTTTTAGTTATTCTTTCTCTCTTCTGAATTGATTAGATATTTTTTATATTTCCTGTAGAGTTTCTTTTGATCCTAGTATATTCTCTGGTCGGGGTGTTGTATTTGACACTCGGCACAATAAATTGCCTTTCTCAATCAACCAGTCATAGCAATTTAACGGAGTTTCAGTAACTTATATTGCACAACTGCTCACCAAGCTACAACTTACAACAAAAAACTGCTTATTATTAATAACATAGGCAAAACATTTTGCATTTACCAATGCTTGTTTATGTTGCATTCATGCAGGTAAACACTGGTCCGATGCCATGTTTATCATGCATACTAAGATGTGTACCACTCTAGGCACATAATAGGATTTAAAATGTAGCATTTACTGCAGTCGTTAAAACAAGAAAAGCATTTGGACATGAGGCAGACAGAGCAGAGGAGAGGCAAGAAGTGCAGACAGTGCAAGAGGGGCAATATATGCACAGTGCTAAATCCAGGAGGTGCACACAGATATAGGGCATTGTGTGGCACACAGAGGTGCATGCTGCTTGAACCAGCAAGTAGTACACATTTTAATAACAGCTGTGTTTGAAATGCAAAAAATGTACATTTGTTGCTTCAGAAGGTACAAAAGACACTTGTTAAAAGTTATGGCCCTTATGATTTGACGCATTTCCCCCTTAGACACAGAAGGGGTAAAAGCATTTGGTACATGAGGCCCTTAAAGTACTGGATCACTATAGGTTTTTTGGTGTGGTGGAGACCGCTGCATATCACTGAAAAGTGTTGTCTGTTGTTCTGCCACTTGCTCCCATACAAAAGAGCTTGTTTAAAATGACACTGGTAAATAAATTGCTGTTCCTCACCTGGCATGTTGCTTGCAGTGAGTGAAAATACCGATGTTCGGATTGACACGAGAATAGCAAATAGAAGGAAATTACTAATTTCCGGAAGGCGCCCCTAGTCTGACTTATGTGACAGTTTAGGGGAATCATAATTTAAACAAGCATTGGCATAGCCTATAGGTCTCGCTTTTGGGACCTTATAAGTATTAAGTTATGCAGCACAATATCTTTGGTGCACCAACATTAACTGTTGCATGGTTAAACACTTATAAGGTCCCAAAGGCGAGACCTATTGGCTATGCCAATGCTTGTTTGTTATATTCTTGGCAGAAAAAAACGACATAGACATAGCAGACCCAACTCATGGCCCCCAGATCCAGCTACCAAGCCAAGAATGCATTTATTTGGGGGGGGGGGGGGGCGGTGTCACATTTCAAACACCTCCCTGAAGCTACACCCCTGTTAATAAAATGATAAAATCTTTACATATTGACGACGAGCTGCTTAGCTTTCACTACAAGAGCCCAATGACTGGTCTTGTGCAGAGGGCTTCATCGCCCATGTGCATTTCTCAGACATCTTCTGATAGTCAAGATCTGCTTACATGGATAGGCTTCGTATGCTATTCTGATACAGTTAATAGAATTTCTAATGGATGTAAAATCGATTTTATCCATGCTCTGAGATTTTGGCATCCCAAGTGAAAGTTGCCCTGATATCAACCTGCTGACCGCATCGTTGTACAATGCCAGATCACAGACCCATTATTATTCTTCATCCCAGGCCAGGCCTAACTTAGATGTGCACTTTGACATCACTGAACTGTCATTGTTCCTCCATGTGTCTTACGCATCATATTGCAACACATCACAGAGAAGTCTCTGGGTAAGTCCAATGCTGGTCTACAAGGCTTGCTTACGTGCAGCATCTCTGGTAACACCTCATAATCTCTATTGTCATTGTAATGTGTGTGGTGCCCATCTTTATTGTAGACAAATAGTTTCAAACGATTTAGTGGGGTGAATTTTGTCCCTCTGTATAGCCTACACATCTGGATTCACTGTGAAAATCCTATGGGGAGCGCAACGGTACCTTAGGTATTTGTTTCTTTTCTTTCATTGCTGTAATCTCACTTAACACTTGACTGAATTTGCTTGGAAGTTTTCATACTGACTTTGCTGGATTTACAGCACTGTAGTCTCAGAATGTGTTCTTTACGGCCTCACAGTTTCAGTATAATAAAGTTCCTATCATTAGGGCTGCAGCACAAAGCATCATGCAGCCAGGACTCTTCTTACAGAACCCAGGAAAACCAAACCTTAAATTGAAACATTCGCTTAGATCCTTTGATAATTATCTCGTCATGTGTGGTAAAGAATTCGATGTAGAAAGAAAAAACACTGTTGTTTAACTTGTTAGGTCGTGCAAGTCAACAAGTTTTGATAATCTTCCAGAAATTGAGCCACCACAGTCTATGGGTGATTGTTGAGACAAATATGAAGAGGCAGTGACACACCTTGAAAAGCTTTTTCAAGCTTAAACGGAGGAGTTATTTGACAATGGAAGAGAGCATAAAGGCTTTGTGTATTCTGGTATCCACATGTGGATTTTAGAATCAATATGTCATTTGCAATAGAGATCAGTTTGTATTGCTGTGTTTTTCAAAAGGAATTTAAGAAAGAATTCTCAGCTGCCACATCCGAACATTAGAGGAGGTGTCAAAAGGCACCGAAAAGTCCATGCTGTCATCTAAAGGCTTCGCTGGTGAGAAGACTAACACACCTGTATTCTTTGTTAATTATAAGAACAGGGAGTGAGACCAAAGTTACAAAGATTTGCTAAGGAAAAAAAACTTGTTTCAGTTTTGGGTCTTACTCGCATTTGAGCAATAGTACATGTTGCCTAGCAATTGTCAAGTATTGGACCAAATGCAGTAAGATGGGTAATTTCCATAGAGTATGTAGAAGCTCTAGTTCGAGCTCTACAGTTAAAATTAGTCATTTTAGTAATGATAAGCATGAACTACCCACCAGGATTAATAACTTGTGATTGACAGTAAGGTCACCTAATGTGTGTAATGCTGCCAAGCAACCACTATATTCAATATCCATTGGACAAATATGCAGAATCATGGCAGATTCGGGTTCACCCCTAACGATTCTTTCAGACATTACATTTGCTGAGAAACAGAAGTTTATGCAAGTTTCCTCTGCTAATGATAGTCCCACAGCATTTGGTGACTTTGATATAGACCTGATGGGGAGTTTTGTTGAATCCTTATGGGGATGTCAATTGATTCTAAACTTTATGGCTTTATGTAGCTATAAAAGGGAGAGATAATATGGGTTGGCAGAATCAAACTAGGTAAGGTACAGTTTTGAGACAAGGCATTGATTGTCCCATTACATTGAGTGAAATCGTGATACTTCATGTTAATACAGAATTTTCAGGTATTAAACAGGTCACTAATATGTTTCCGCAAGTCTTGAGAAGATATGGTCTGTGTAGTCATGGGATCAGAATATTGGATAATATTGAATGATAAAGCAATCCCTCGTGTGAACAAAGTTCAACCTGTATGTCTGAGTGTACATGACGACATTGGAAAATTACTTGTTCAGCCATTAAGGAATCCACAAAATATTCAGAGTGGGTTTCAGCTGTTGTTACAGTATGAAACAAATCTAGTGAGTTACGTTTATGTGCAAATATATGCACACTTAATACAAATATTTTGATGGATTGTCACCAATTTCTTAACTTACAGGAAATATTAGCAGCTATTGGAATGGCAACATTTTCTCCATTTTAGATTAAAGGTCTGTGTGCCACCAATTATCTCTTATACCTCAGTTGCAAGATCGCCCCACTTTTGTAACACCTTTTGGGACAGTCAAATGTTTGAGGCTGCTGTTTGGTCTACAGTGCGTGGCTAGTGTGTTTTAGAGTCTAATCACAAGGGTTGGGTACTTGTTCCTATCGAAAACAGAAGAAGAGATTAAGAATGCTAATGAGAGACTGGTTGATGGGGAATAGTGTGGAGGGGATCTTCCAAATTTGGAAGTGATGCCCTCACACACCCATAAGGGTGTCATGCTTCATCATCGGGCTTTTTGCTCCTCGTGGGGCCGGCGCTGCAATGCCCCACCTGGCCCAGCGAGAGGGCTCTTTAGCGGCGATCTTTTTAAAGAACAAGCCGTGATGGTCCGTGCGGGTGTGTGGAGCCACGTAATGTGAGTGTTAAAATTACCTGAAGGGCCTGCTCGACTGCAGGTGGTCTTCCGGTCACGTACGCATTTCTTTGATACTCCGGAGGAAGTGTACAAATGGACAGACGAAACAGTGAGGGTCAGGGCACACACCCCGCCCAGGATGGGGGCCGGGAGGGAGTCCGACTCTTCCGCGAGCGAGACGAACCGGAGGAGGCAGCGATCAGGCCGTAGGGGAGCCAAGCGGTCTCGGTCAAAGCGACGCTCGCTTTCCTGTGGGGCCACATCACGGCTGGGAGACACAGTATTGCTGCCGCCGGGGAAGGGCTGAGGGAGGGGCCGGTGGGGCCCATGTGGGTCCTGTTTTCCTGAGGGTACTAGGAGCACAGTTGTGATGGGCCGGGACTCCCGCCACACCTTGTGGGGTGGGATACGGGCCCAATCGTTATGGGGTTGGGGATTCATTGGATGAGGTGGCCGGTCTCCTCCCGTTGGGGGGGACGGGTCACTCATGCCGCGACAGATGCTTCAGTGTTTTTGGAGTGTGGGGTGGGGGGTTGGTTGGGGAGGTTAGATTTGGGGATTTGGGTTGGTTGTACAGGGACAGAAGTAACAACATCCTCGAGGGAGGGAGTTGGGGGTTTGTTGGGGGGGGTTAGAGGGGGGTAGGTCAAGTTCACAGATCGCACTACACATACAAGCTCGGCACAGTCTGCACACACATCGCCACAGCTCGCCGCCAGCGTTGAGAGAGGATGCACCCCCTCATGGCTGGGATACCTGATAGGGGTCGGGTGACCCTGGACAGCCTCCGCATAATTAGTTGGAATGTACGCGGGGTTCTGGATAAAATTAAACGGGGGCCGTCCTCCACCAGGCGCAGAGGATGAGGGCCGATGTTCTCCTGTTGCAGGAGACGCACCTGATGGGAACGAAGGCCCTTTGTCTGCAACGGTACGGGTTCCATCAGGTTTTCCACTCTGGCTTCACGAGGGGTTCGCGGGGAGTAGCAATCCTAGTGCATCGAAGGGTCCCATACGTACAGGCACAGCAGTGGACGGACACACAGGGGCGCTATTTGTTTATCCGGGGTAAGATTGGAGAGGACCCCCTGGTGCTGGGCAGTGTATACGCTCCCCCTCCCCTACAGTGGAATCTGATGGAAAAGTTGCAGTCCCTGTGGGCCGATATGCCAGAAGTACTGTCCGCAGTGGGTGGGGATTGGAATGACGTTATGGATTTGGCTAAAGATAGGACGGGGGTGGGGGGAAGTTCTAGGAGTGGTATTCCTACGAAGCTACACTCATTGGTGATGGGGTTGGATTGGGTTGATACATGGCGGCGCACTCACAGGGACTCCCGGGGGTATACCTATCTCTCAGCGGTCCACAAATCTTTCTCCAGGCTTGATTATATCTTCGTTCCCCGGGCGGTGGTCGGTAGGGTGGCTGGGGCGGAAATATTGCCTCGGGGTCTCTCGGATCACTCCCCGATATCCATCGAGCTTACTATGGGCAGGGGGAGGCAACCATTCCGGTGGCGCCTCTCAGTGTGGAACCTGCAGAATGAAGACTATGGGACTCATATGAGCGAATCAATTGCCCAGTACCTTACGACAAATGAGGGGTCGGTTTCCAGCGCTCAGCAGGCCTGTGCAGCCCTGCTGATGGACGAAGCACGCCAGGTATGGCTGGCGACGCGCAGCAGAATATATCAATGGGGAGACAAGTCCAGCAAGATGCTGCATCGGCTGTGTCAGGGCACGTTCCATTCCCAGGTTCTCCCGGGAATTTTGGACTCGGTGGGAATACCGATCACAGACCCGCCTGCCATTGCAGAGAGCTTTGCCACGTACTTTGCGGATCTCTATGCTCCCCGGGAATGTCTGCCGGCGTCCACCGTTGCCAAATTTCTGGCAGATTTGCCACCCAAAGCGGTGTCAGATGAGGTACGGGATCAGCTGGAGGCCCCTCTGACGGAGGAGGAACTGGGAGCAGCCCTGGGGGAACTTAACCCTGGGAAAGCACCTGGACCCAATGGGTTTCCCAGTGAGTTCTTTTGTCGCTATAGGGTACAGCTGGCCCCGTATTATCGGGCGGTGGTGGAGGAGGCCCGGGAAAAAGGTCTGCTCCCTCCGGACTGGAGACATGCTGAGGTGGTGGTGTTCCATAAGCCGGGTCGCCCCCGGAGCAGCACGCCTCATACCGCCCCATCTCTCTCCTAAATGTGGAGGCAAAAGTCCTAGCGAAGGCGCTTGCTAACCGCCTGCTGCCACATATTACCACACTTGTACACCCTGATCAGGCGGGGTTTATGCCCCAGAGGGCCACCAGACACAACATAAGGAGGGCGCATGTGGCGGTGGCGGCTATCCGGCAGACCGGGGAACCGGCGGCACTTCTCCTGGCGGATATGGATAGGGCATTCGACTCCTTGAGCTGGGTCTACCTTTTCGCGTTGCTGGACAGACTCAATCTGGGCCCGCACTTCCTCTCTTACATAAAACTCCTGTATACGGAGTTGACGGCATCGGTCCGGGTGGCGGGCGCAACCTCCCCAACTTTTCGTATTCAGAGGGGCACGCGGCAGGGATGTCCCCTGTCTCCATATTTATTTGCCCTAGCCATGGAGCCCTTGGCAGTATGGGTGCGTATGGATGCGCAGATACGGGGCTTCGAATGGGCCCCAGGACTGTCTGATAGGATCGCGCTATACGCGGACGATGTCCTCTTCTTTCTCACAGCGGTTGACAGGACGGGGCCACAGCTTCTGCGTATTATGCAGATCTTTGGGGAAACGTCGGGTCTGTACATGAATCCCCGCAAATCCACATTGTGGGCCCTGGGGGATAGGACGAGAATGGGCGCATGGGTGTCCTCGATCCAGGCGGCAGCGGGAGGACTGAAGTATCTGGGGGTGTTTCTCACGGATGTACCGGCAATAGCCTGGGAGCGAAACCTGGCACCAGTGTGGGAGCGGGTCCGTGCAGACCTTAAGTCTTGGTCCCGTATGCCCCTGACACTGTTCGGCAGATCGGCCATATTCAAGATGGTGGCGCTCCCCGGCTTCTCTACCAGCTACAGAATCACCCGTACCCGATCCCGCCTCGATGGTTCCGGCTGGTGAATTCTGTGCTTGGGCAGTTTCTGTGGGAGGGGGAAAGGTGCGCGTGGCTCTGCGTACATGCTTCTTGTCTACCTACTGTGGAGGCCTCGCAACCACGGATATTCTCTCATACTATCAGGCCTCGCACTTGCTGGTCCTTAATGAATGGTGGTACGGTGATAGGGGAGACCCGGCGTATGCGCTAGAACGACAGCTTATGGGACGCCACACACTACATACGCTTTGTACTCGGCTCAGTTGCGGGGTGCGTTGCCATCGGCCACACGGGTGGTCTTCTTGATATGGAGACAAGCATTGCGGCGCATGGGTTGGTGGAATGTACTGACTCAGGAGACCCCATTGTGGAATAATGGGCGTTTGCCCCAATTGGCGGCCCTTTCGGGCTTTCAGGGATGGGACAACATTGGTGTCTCCACCCTGGGGGATGTCCTGAGGGGCACGACACTAAAGCCCTTTCGGGATTTCCAGAAGGAGTTCCTCATGCCGCAGTCACAATTCTATCGATACCTTCAGTTCCGACATGCCCTGTCCCCCAGTCTGCAGGGTCTGGAGTCCCTCCCTGAATTTAGCCCTTTAGAAGCTAAAGTTTTTATGGGGGACTTAAAAGAAAAGAAAATTTCCCAAATCTACCAGTCCCTGGTCACTCACTGCTCCCCCGCACTTCAGAAGCTCCGGGGGGACTGGGAGGGAGACGTGGGCGGTTTGGACGAGGAAGACTGGACGGAGGCCCTGGCAGCCCCGCGGGGCGGCTATAGCAATGCGACTCCGCCTGATCCAGTTCAAATACCTCCACAGGGTCTATTTTACTAGAGCAAGGTTGTGGCGGGCGGGATTGATTGCCTCTCCGGAGTGTCTCCGCTGTGGACGGGAGGAGGGTACCTTCATACACACAGTCTGGGGGTGCATATCGCTGGATAGCTTTTGGAGGGGGTGTTCACATGTCTTTCTGAAGTCTTGGGATGGGAGCTTCCACGCACACCGCAGTTGGCCCTGCTGCATGTTATGGCAGGAATAGGTGGCAACGCATGCAAACGACATCTTTTGGTGTTGGGCTTTACACTGGCGAAGCGAGACATTGCTAAGGGTGGAAGGCGGTGCGGGCCCCATCGGTGGCTGCCTGGAAAAATGGATTAGATTTTTGTATGGGACTGGAGCAACCTATCTTTGTAGCCAGGGGATGCCCGCGTAAGCATTATAAGATATGGCAACGATGGGCGGAGTACCGGGGCCTATGGTTGGAACCGCCAGTGAGGGTGGAGCCATAGTTACCGGGTTGAGATTCTGGGTCTGTGAAGGTGGAGGGGAGGGGGAGCTGGGAGGGCGAGTATATTGGTGTTAAGGATATTTGTACATACATCAAGGCGGTGGATAAGAGTCTGTGGTATCAGTGCGATCATTAGGGGGGTGAGGGAGGGAGGGAGTTGGGGGGGGGATTAGTATTATTTAATGTGTTTTTGTTATGCATAGTTGATTTGGCAAACCAAAAGTCGATTGTTACCATGCCTAAGCACAGTCTGATTTGGCAGATGTCTCTGGTGTGCAGAGCCCTGCGTTATATGTGCAAATTGACGAATAAAATATGTTTAAAAAAAAAAAAAAAATTACCTGAAGGGTATCCTAAAGTGAGTTTATCAGGGGATCCCTTGGGTAAGTTAAAAAGGTCAATAAAAAGCAGTCTGTGCCAGTTAGGGAAGCACGACTGTCTTGTGAATGGAGCATTAACACAGTCTGGTTGATGCTAGGTCAGGTCGACATGTTTCACGCCCTGGGTGGTCCAAGTGGATCCGTGGCGTTTCTTGAGGACCAGTGAGTGTGGTGAGGACCCTAGTGTGAGCCCTAAAAGAGCGCTGTGGGAACGTTGCTTATTCTAGTGGAACAGCATCAGGTTAGAAGGTACCTAGAAAATGCGTTCCCTGAATTACAATATAATCCAACCTGGAGAAAAGGAGAAAGAAAAATAGGAGTGCTACAGAGCAAATAATAACAGTTTGCTGAGTAAGGTGCTCATAATGAGTCACCACCATATTCTTAGTATCATTACGTGCTAGGTGTATTAACATAAATGAGTACTATACGTCGTTTGAATGATGTGCAGCAACCTATGCATATGTGACTTTCAACATACTTTGAATAGCATGATCCAATAGACAACATATAACAAACAACATACATAACCAAGTTTTGGTATATTGGACTTGACAGAACACTGCTAAGTTTTTATTGACCTTTTTAACTTACCCAAGGGATCCCCTAATAGACTCACTTTAGGATACCATTCAGGTAATTTTAACTCACACTCACACTACGTGGCTCCACACACCTCCACGCACCTTCACGGCTTGTTCTTTAAAAAGATCTCTGCTAAAGAGCCCTCTCGCGGGGCTTGTGGGGCATTGCAGCGCCGGCCCCACGAGGAGCAAAAAGCCCGATGATGAAGCATGACACACTTATGGGTGTGTGAGGGCATCACTTCCAAATTTGGAAGATCCCCTCCACACTATTCCCCATCCAACCAGTCTCTCATTAGCATTCTTAGTCTCTTCTTCTTTTTTGATAGGAACACATACTCAACCCTTGTGATTAGACTCACTGACCCCCTCAATATAATGTAAATACACTCGTTTTTTATTTCTTCCAACTGAAATACTTTTTTGCAAAATAAATTATACTCACTTCGGCTGAAGTGGGTACAGCTTAAAATAATTGGTTCTGTGGGTATCTAAAAAACTGTCTATAAATATCCTTGCTATAAAAGTGACATACCTAATTCAATTATGATTAGATTTCTCATTTGCTTCACTTATGTTTGAATCACGCAAGATAAATCTAATCCTTGCTAAAAATCATATTTGTTTAAAATGAGTTCCTTGTGAACACTGTTTTTGCTTAATCGGTTATGTAAGTGTAGCACCCTGCACTAATCCAGACAACCCTTATGGTGATTTTAGTGATCTTAGACAACCATAGAAAGCTCTGTAAGTGGTAGCTGTGGAGAGCAGCCTTCAGGCTTAGTCCAGAAGGAGTGTAAAGCAGCTTGTTTTACCAGAGCTTAATCTTACTGGTATAGATTAAGTGAAAAAGAACCACACAGTATATTTATAAAAATATGTATTTATTATAAGACACTCACTAACACATACAAATATCTCCTACCCGGAGATATACGAAATGCACACAATACTTTGCAAAGAAAACAGGTAAGAAGCACGTATTACACAGTGTTCACTGGGGGAACCAAACCATATACTAAAATAGTGGGATGCGAACCACGACTCAAGTGAAGACTGTACCCAGAGGACGTAGAAATGCTGGGGACCCAAGGAACCACTCGAGGTAAGTAACCAGGAACCCCACGGAGGGCGTGTGCAGAGTGGGAACAAGACCGCGGGCTCAATTCAAGTCAATGGGTAAGTCCCGGATGCAATTTTAAAGAAGAAGGACCCTTCCCAGTGGACCCTGAAGAAACCCAGTGAAGGACAGAAGGTTGGAGAGCCACCCCACCCGTGGATACCCTAGGAACCAGGATACCTCCACCAGGGAAGCGGGTGCATAGGTGCGAAGTGGCGTCGGAAACCGCCGTTAAATTCAGTGGAGGATTTCAGGAAGATGCAGCGGGCGAAGAAGTGGGAAGTGTCTGTTGGAATCCAAAGGTGGATTCAAGTTGAGAAGTACCTGCAAGCAGAGGGGACAGAATCTATGCCACTCGGGCGTGACCAGGTGGCACGGACGTCGAATGCCCACCGATGTCGGATGTTGCAGGAGAGTTGACGGTGACCTTGGAGCTGCAGCTGTGGGGACCATTTATTTATTTATTTGAAGTTTTTATAGAGCGCGAACTTGACCCGTTAGGGTATCAGAGCGCTTTACAGGAATCAGCAATAATATCCAACATACTTGAGGGGGGGCTGGGTACACAAGGGATAAAGGACTAACAATTAAATTTACATTTGCATTTTACGAGAAAATGTAGGTCCCTGGGTCCATGGAGGGATGCCCGGAAGTTCGGGGTGGATAGTGTCAGGGTACTCCAGGGGGATGCATTAGACGGAAGTAGGGCAAGGTCTCTGGATGAGTAGGAGGCAAAGTTTAGGCGAGGAATTTGCCCATTAGGAAGGTTTTGGCATCCTTTTTGAAGCGAGCCAGAGAAGGGATTCTTCTAATGACGGGCGGGAGTGAGTTCCATATTCTCAGTACGGCCCCAGAAAAGGCCCGATTGTAAGTTTTCTGTTTCCGAAAACGTGCAGCTTGGAGCAAGAGGTCTCTGGAGGATCGGGTGTTTCTGGTTCCTCCGGATAACACGGGTTTCTGAGCAAGATATGCAGGGGAGTTTGAGTATAATGCCTTGTGCGTGATACATGCCAACTTGAGGATTCTGGCCTGTAGAGGAAGCCAAGTCAGAGCTTTCAGGTGAGGAGAAATATGGTCAATTTCCTTGAGCCAGTTAGTAGTCTGGCGGCCGCGTTGAGGCAGGATTTTAGAGGTGCCAGGGAGATCTTGGGTAGACCCGAGAGGGTAGAGCAGCCATATTCAAGTCTAGAGATGACTAGAGACTGGACTGCCATTTTTAGGTCGGGAGGATCAAGGAATGGTTTCAGTTTTCTTAGGTAGCTCAGGTGGAATCTGGCTGATTTGGCTATCAAATTGATGTGGTCCCGCATGCTCAAGTTGCAGTCCAGGGTTATTCCAAGCGATTTGGTCCACGATGGTTGGAGGGCAGTTTAAGGCTGTGATGGCCTTAATCCAAACCTGAGTCTAGGGGTTTATATTGGGTGGGGAAATTAGAAGAAATTCTGTCTTCTTTGCGTTGAGTTTGAGTTGATTGGAGGAGAGCCATTGGATAGTCAGTTTCAAGGCTTCATTCAGGGAAAGAATCTCCTCGAGGGAGGAGATTTTGATGTAGATCTGGGTGTTGTCAGCGTACATATGGTAGGAGACATTTGTAGTTTGCAATACTTCGGCAAGCGGTTCGAGGTAAAGGTTGAAGAGGGTAGGGGACAGGGTTGATCCTTGGGGGACTCCAACCGTGACCGGGGAAGGAGCGGACAGGTTACCGTTAATTAGGAATCTCAGATCGGTTATGGAGGAAGGACCTAAACCAATCCAGAACAGAGCCATCCAATCCCATCCTGAGTTTGAGGCGTTCGAGTAGTTTTTCATGGTTGACCGTGTCGAAGGCCGAGGATAGATCTAGGAGGATTAGGAGACAGGTTTTGCCTTGGTCAAGGGCTTGAAGGGCATCATCCACGATGTGGAGAATGGTGGTTTCCGTGCTGTGCCCAGGCCTGAAACCGGATTGGAAGTCATCTAGAAGGTGGAAGTTGGTGATGTGTTGGCTCAGCTGCTGTTGCACACACTTCTCCAGAACTTTGGCTAAGAGTGGGATATTAGAAATAGGTCTAAAATTGTCAGGGGAGGCAGGGTCAAGCGCCGGTTTTTATAAGATGGGTAGGACTTGGCCGGCTTTCAGAGAGTCGGGTATCGATCCTTGAAGCAGGGAGGCGTTAATTATTGCAGTCCAGCTAGGGATGATGGATTGGGTGGTGGCAGCTAGGCAGTTGGAGGGGAGTGGGTCATTAAAGTGGTTGTTTGGGTTTAAGGTGGATAGGATTTTCACGATGGCGTATTCGTCATAGATTTTGAAGTCGGTCCAGTGCGCTTGGTTTTTAGGAGAGGCCTGAGGAGGCGGCTCGGAGGGAGGAGGCAGATCTGGAAGGGGTTGAGAGTAATTGGCGGATCTGAGCTCATTGCCTAAGGCTGTGATTTTGTCAGAGAAAAAGGAGGAGAATTCCTCAGATGATATTAGTGACTTGGGGGTTTCTTTCGATATTTTGGCCAGTTTGTTGGCTTGGCGTTTGACCAGTTCGAAGAGCTTGCGGGGTCTGTTCTTGGCGTTCCCCAGCTCAGACCTGAAGAATTCTTTTTTTGAGTTGAGGATGTTCCTGTTGTAGGCATTTCTGGCCTGGTGGAGAAGCTTTAAATGCGCGGCTGAGGGGTGCTGTCTCCAGATTCTTTCTGACTGCCGGAGGGACTTTCTCTCGCTGTTGAGGGACCCATTGAACTAGGGGTTTCTGTCTTTGATTTGGGTTCTTTTTAGTTTTAGCGGGGCAAGGTCATCAAGAATGTTAGTTATAGTCGCAGAGTAATGATCATTGAGGTCACTGACCGTTGTGATATGGGGGGGGGGGGGAAGAATTTGCAACGGGCTGCCAGTTCCCTGGGATCAAGGCTCTTGGTGTCTCTAACCCAGCGTTTAGGGATCGCCTGTTGCGGTGCCCTAGTCTTGTGGGTGCCAGGTAATAAGAAAGTGATCGCGTGGTGGTCCGACCAGTCACAAGGGTCTGTAGCGATAAGCTTGACTGTTGATTCCTTAGCGATGATCCAGTCTAGGGTGGCGCCTTTCGAGTGTGTGGGGAGTGAGCAGGCTTGGGTTAGGGCTTGGTCGGCCAGCAAGTCTTTGATGGCGTTGACATGAGGATCTTTGGGGTCATTCCAATGCAGATTAAAGTCACCAAGGAAAATGTCTTTAGAGTTGGAGGAAACCTTGGCAGTGATGATTTCCATGAGGTGGTCAGTGAAGGCGTCATTCGTGCCTGGGGGGTGGTAAAAGATGTGCAGATTGCACAGTTGGGTGGTGTTGCTGCATATGGAAATTGCGAGGTATTCACAGGAGTCTGTGGTATCTGCCAGGAGTTCCGTGACGAGGAGGTTAGAGCGATAAATGCAGGCGATGCCTCCCCCTTTTTTGCTAGATTGTCTGTCCAGCCTTACAGTGTTGTAGTTGGGAGGGACTAGGAGGTCCAGGCATGGAGATGAGGATTCGTTGAGCCACGATTCGGTCAGGATTGCTAAGTCAAATGATGGATGGCTCAGTATGGATGGCTCAGTATGAGATCAGCGATATCGGCGGCGTGCTTAACTGCTGAGCGGCAGTTGATTAGGAGGCCAGACAGAGGGTGGTCGGAGAGGGTGTCGTGCAAAGGGGCGGACAGGGGTACTGGCACTGGGTTGTTGTCAACCACACTTCTGTTTCAGAGGGTGGCTGATCTGTTGGGGTTGATTGCGACCGTGCGGATGGCATGTTCGCCATTCACGACTAGTGGATTGGGGGTACCTGGGGCGGAGTTGTAGGAAGGGAGGATGGCTAGAATTTCCTCTTCGGTAAGGTCTAGTGGATTAGGGGTGACAAGAGTAGAGTTGTAGGAGAGGAGGAGAGTTAGAATTTCCTCCTCCGAGAGGTGGCATGGTTGCTTGCGAGGGCGAAGGTGTCTCAAGGATAGCGGTAATGGGTGATTGGGGGGCTCTGTGATAGGGAGGGGGGTGTTGTTCCACGGTGGCTTGACCTTGGAGAAGGAAAGTTCAGTGAGGTGAAGGAGGTTCTTTAGATACAGAATGGAATTATGGATGCTCTGCGTTAATTTGGCTGCTCTGTGGTGCAGAGATTCAATATCAATATAGGAGGGAGGTGCTTGAGGGCAGGGAGACTGGTTTGGTAGCGGTTCTGTTGGCATGCGGTGGGGGTAGGGTAGAGAGGCTGGGACGACTTGTGTCGTAGGCCAATGGAAGAGTTTCAGTCTCAATGTCAGAGGGAGGAGCTGGCCTCGACGCGCAGCGGACGCGCGCAGTGGGCGCGCCGCTGGCGCGCCAAAGGCGCGCCAAAGGCAAGCCCGTCTGCGCTCGTCCGCGCAAGATCGGGCACAGGGCCCAGTCCCCCTGCACCTACGCTCTCAGCCCCCCTCCAATACTCCAGAGAAAAACTATTTCTTATAAGGCAATCTTCAAAGCAACTATGCTCCCACCCCATTTCCACTGAGAAACTACAAGATAAGTGCACTCACTGCCTATATGAATTCCCATCAAAGACAACCCAACAGGTGGCAGGGAAGGTGTTTAATATGGCTCTGCTGAACTGCAGATCCTTACCAAAACACACATTGGAAATTTTCATGCTTTTACAGGACACAGATCTTGATGTTCTGTTTCTTACGGAGACATGGCTATCCCCAAGTTCAGATTCCGACGCGGTGCAGGCCCTCCCCCCTGGCTACCTGATCCAGCGCCTGGATAGAACAAGTGGCAAGGGTGGTGGGATAGCAATTATATATAAAGACCACCTAATCTGCCGCATCTTGGATAGCCCTCTCCTAGATTGTGAAAACGCTCATTTTTCCATTGAATTTTCCTCCGCAAATTCTTTTGTTGGCATCCTCCTATACCGTCCCCCAGGAGTACAGGGACAATTCTGCAGTTCGCTATTAGAAACTGTCCTCTCTCTGGCTAGTGTCTCATCCAATTTTAACCTCCTTGGAGATTTAAATCTTCATTTTGATAATCCATCGGATAAAGTGGCTGACGAATTAGCTCTGGATCTCGCAGCCTACCAACTCCACCTAAAGATTCACCAAGCTACACACATGAAAGGTCATCTTTTGGACCCTATTTTTTCAAATATAACAGAACTAAAAGGGAGGGAACCTATCCCCGTCCCCTGGTCAGATCACTTCTTAGTTCCGTTTCTGTGGTACCCACCTACCTCTGACCCTCACACACCAGCTTTACGTACCCAAGCCCGGCAATGGTCCAAACTGGTTACAGAGGACTGGACTCGTGTACTTGAATCTACTAAACCCATATATGATTCCGACCCATCAGTAGCAAACAGAAAGTTCTCTGCATGGATCGAGAATGCATTAGACACAGTATTACCCAAAAAAACCCTATTAAAAAAAGGTGGACCCAACAAATCCCCTTGGTTTACTTTGGAACTTCGCAAATTAAAACAACAATGCAAGAAACTAGAAAGAGCATGGAGGAAAGACTTTGCCAGTGAGAAAAAAGCCGAATATAGATCATCTATTACATCCTATAAAGTGGCATTAAAAACAACACAGGCTGCCTATTACGAAGAAAAAATTCGATCCTCTTCTAATTCCTCTAGAGAAACATTTCGTATTGTTAAAAAACTCCTGAAAGTTCCGGATCCACCTTCAGCCCCTGACCCTTTTGGCCACCGATGTGACAAACTAGCAGAATTCTTCTCCACCAAAATTCAAAATATTTTAAAACACTTCCCACTTAACACCAAGGAACACTGTTCTGAGCCTCACAACTCAGAACCTCAGAGTAGTGCTCATTGTCTAAATTCCTATGCCCCTCTGACAGAGGAACTTCTCTCCCCTATCCTAGACTCGGTCAAGAGTGGGTCTCCGCTCGACCCGGCCCCATTTAACATACTAAAGTCAGCAACACCCATCATTAACTCCCCCATCACTAATTTAATTAATGCCTCCTTAACATTGGGCATAGTTCCCCTGGACTGGAAAAAGGCCATGGTAAAGGCACTTTTGAAGAAACCCCATCTGGATCCCACAGAGATGAGCAACTATCGTCCCATCTCCCTATTACCTGGAATTAGCAAGGTGGCAGAGAAATATGTAAACCGTCAACTCTCTGCTCACCTTGAGTCCGCTGGACTTCTCCACGCCTCCCAGACGGGCTTCCGCCCTGGCCAGGGCACGGAAACTGCAATGATAGCGGTGGTAGAGGAGGCTAGAAGAATTCTTGACTCGGGGGGGATCCGCTGCCATTATCCTCTTGGACCTAAGTGCAGCCTTCGATACGGTAAACCATCGCACTCTGGTACACCGCCTCAAAAAAGTAGGAGTGACAGGATCGGCTTTAGCCTGGCTGAAATCATTTCTGGAAAATAGAACCTTTCAAGTATTCGAAGATAACATCCGGTCCCAACCAGTACCACTCCACTGTGGGGTCCCCCAGGGCTCATCTTTGAGCCCTACACTTTTTAATGTGTACATGTCCCCATTGGCAGAAATTGTAACTTCATTTGGAATTAAAATGGTTACCTACGCAGATGACACCCAATTAATTGTAACATTGAATCAGGTGGAACAGTCCTCGGTGGACTTATGCTCCTGTCTCAAAGAAGTTACTCATTGGATGAACAGAGCACACCTCAAACTTAACGGCGAAAAAACAGAGCTCTTATTGCTGGGCGATCAATCAATATTCCACCCCAATACTATGTGGCCGACCTGCATGGGACTAGCACCTTTGCCAAAAAAAGAGATAAAGAGCCTGGGTATCTGGCTTGACCAGGACCTTACTTTCAGAACACAAGCTAGGAAAACCGCCTCTGTTTGTTATGGTCTGCTCCGAACCTCGAGAAAAATACTGCCTCTTTTACCCGGCCCCTCTAGAAAGCTCCTAATTCAGGCGCTTATTCTATCCAGATTAGATTACGGTAATGCCCTCTATTTAGGAGCTCCCAAATCAGTTACCACTAAGCTACAGGTGGTTCAGAATTCGGCAGCAAGACTTCTCACGGGCACAAAAATCCGATGTTCTGCCAAACCTGCCTTGAGATCACTTCACTGGCTCCCGGTACAGGAAAGAATCCATTTTAAGGCCCTTTGCATTACGCACAAAATCTTTCAGGGCAAGGGTCCTTCTATTCTAAAAAAACCTGATTAAACCGTATAAAGCCAATAGAAATCTACGTTCTGATGATCTCTCCCTAGCCGACACCCCAAGAATCAAGAGGATACGGACGGGTGGCCGCCTCTTCTCCTACAACGCCTCCAAACTTTGGAATTCCCTTCCTCTCACTATTCGTAAGGAAACAAACCATTTGATATTTCGTAAACATTTGAAGACCTGGCTATTCCCGTAAACCCATCTGCCCTTTGGCCACCTCCGCAGCGCTGGGATGCTTCCGGGTAGCCATGCGCTTTATAAAAAAAGATTTCATTTCATTTCATTTCAAAGGTCTGGGAGCGGTTCTGTTGGTAGGCGTAGGCGTGATAGAGGGGTTAGGTTGAACTGAGTTGTGAGCGCTTAGGGGGGTGGTATGAGGGTGCCTGGGCACGCTAGTTGGGGGGGTCGTCAGGGCGGGTGTTTGTTACCCTGCAGGTGTCATGCACATGGTTTTTGAGGCGGGTAAAGAGGTCTGCGAATTTATTTAGGTTTTTGGTTGTAGCTTGTATCAAGACGATGCCGTTTTTGTAGAGGGTGGTAGTGAGGTCAGCTCGCAAGATTGCGGAGGGCACTATCGTGAGCTTGGTCCTATACGGTATGTTCCTGGTTTCATGTACATTGAGGAGATGTGCAATGGTTTTGCGCCATGTGGATGTTCTTCTGGAGTAGAAGATAAGGTCGTTAATGACTGTGCCCTTGTCAGCGCTGTAACGTAGATCAGAGATCAGGGACTCAGGGTGGGTTTTCAGGGTGGAGTGCTTGAAAGATTTCGCTGCGGTTTTAGAGAGGTTGGGAGGATACACAAGAGTGTAATAGTTTTCCCCAGTAGTGGTCAGGCCAGGTCCTGCCATGCTGGCTAGGGTAGGGCAGTATAGGATCGAGAATCGGAGTTGGTCAACTAGAGCCGAAAGGGTGAGTCTCCACCACCCGGAACGTGGTCGAATACAAGTACTGCAGCGGAGTCCGAAGGCTGGGCCAGCCTCAGCGCTTCTCAGCGCTTCAGGCCCAGGGCAACACCAGGACAGGCTGGGACCCAGATAGGAGATGGCGCGCACCGGACCACAAAGAGTGCCGAGGTCCCTCTCAGGGCAGCGCGGCAATGCACCAGGGGATCTCTCAGGATTACATCTCCTCAGTCGTCGGGGTGGAACAGCATCTTGTTCGTTCGCTGATAGGATTCATTAGTTTCTGATAAGTGTAGCATTTGCTTAGATTATTTCTTTGATAACCCCTCTTGTTTGTAGATACCCTTATGTTTATTGAGTGAGGAAAAGAGGGGGTTGTCAGAGTTCATGGGAGCCAATCCACTTAGAAAGCATCAGTTCAAGATGGCCGCTCTGTTATGAAGTCCTCTTTTGCTTTCCTTTGAGTGGTCTTCAGGGGGTGTAGTCCTATTTCTCTGTTTAGTGCAACAGTGTGATAAGGTTTCCGATGAGTGCTACAGTATACTGTTTATAATAATTATCACAGGCGAGCGTTTTGGGGAAGGGCAAAGTTACCACGTCCCCTCTGGAACCATGATCAAAAACGTTTACGAACACGTTTACGGCGCCCAGACGCTCCTATCTGCTGCACACCGAGGGCCAACAGATGGTGTCTGCAGCGGCTACCGTGGGAGAGATCAGTCGGTCACCTTCAGCGCACATATGCGCTCGTAACACCACCAACTAGCTGAACTTTGGAGGCAGAGGGCAGCATCAGTCCCGATCTCTCCGGTGATACAAGGCGCAGAACAGAGTGCAGAGCGCAAATCCGCCACCCTGGCAGCACTGTCCTCAGCGTCTGGACCTGTAGCGTCGGGACTTTGCAGCGGAGCAGCAAGGTGCAGTAGCACTCACCCCTGGGGTCGTCCTGCGATGTGTCCCTCGCCGCTGCACCCGGTCTCAGAATGCGCACCACAGCATCGCAGCCAACGGAGGCGGAGGGGTTGCAGAAAACAGAATCTAGACCTCGCAGCTCCCGATCCCAGCGTGGTGCAGGAAATCCTCACGCAGGTAGGTGGAAAGTGGGTCCAGGCGATCAGTGCCACAGGGCACACGAAGTAGGAGAGGGAGAAGGGCAGATGGCGGGGTTAACCGGGGATATGCACCGAAAACGGTTATCCCCAAACCAGGAGCTCCAGCCGGGAACTCCTACTCGGCGGCCATTTTTCTTCAGCTCACCAGGCGATGCTGTGGAAGACCAGGAGCCGTTCACGAGCTGTCCCACGTCGGATGTCAATAGTCAAGGGGTCTGTGTCCGTCTGGAGCACCAACAAGCCTTGACAACCGCAAACAATGTGGAAAGCGGAAAAGGTGCAGTGTCAGGACCAGCAAGGTCTAGGTGACTCGCCACAAGCAGGGGAGTCAGAGCAGGCCCCGAGCAATCAGGGGAGCCCGCTGAAATTAAAGAAGACCCTCAAATGGACCCACAGGCCGGAGGGACTGGAGTCGCGAGAAGACCTCGAGCAGCTCACCAAAGATGCAGGCCCATGGTGCAAGGGATGCGATGAGGACGAAGATCTTGGTCACAGGAGATGCTTTAGGTGGAGGCTACTTGGAGCCCGAAGATCTCTGAGGTAGAGAGTCAACAACACTTTGCAACGGCAAGTCGATGCGGTGGACAGGGGTTCGATTCCTGCGGCTCCGACAAGGGATACTGGCCTCAAACTCGATGAGAGGACAGGGCAGGCCTCGAGGGATGTGAAGAACCACCACCTGTGTTGCTGAGCATTTCTGAAGTCCAGGGGAGCACAGGGTCAGCAGACCAGTCAGCTTTGTTGCTGTGCCTGCAGATGCAGGGAAGTGACTCCTTCACTTCAAGGGAGATTCCTTCAGGTGTCTTGGATGCCCACAGGTCTTGAAAGGTTCCTGTTTGGAGCACAGGCACGGATGTTGCAGCAGATGAGCAGGGAGAGGAGACCAGAAGCAGCAGGAGTCTTCCCAGTTGCAGTCTCGTTACCCAGAGCGAAGTCCAGCAAAGGCCAGAGTGCCCAGACGGTCGAAGAAGAAGTAGTGTCTTGATATGAATATTGTCTCACAACGAATCTAGCGACCCACCTACAGGTAAGCCCTTAACTACCCTAAGGAAAGGGTTGGGAGGATTCAGGCTTCCCTCCCAGGAGAGGGGTTTGGACTGTGGGGAGGATACTCCCATGTCCTTTGTCCAGTTTCGCGCCAGAGCGGGAGCCAATGGCTCCCTGAGCTGGTTTAAACTGGACTATGCAAGGAGGGCACCAAATGTGCCCCTCAAGCATACTGAGTGGCGCTGGCAAGTGCTCCCACCCTACCCCAATACCTAAACCCTGTCTGGGAGGTGGTAACACCTCCCTGTGTCAGGATACCTATTGTCTTGCCTTCCCCTGCTGGAGCTTGGCTCAGCAGCAGGAGGGCAGAATTGTGTCTCTGGTCGGCAGCAGCCAGGTTGTGCTGTCTGGGTCTAGAAGATAGGTACCGGGAGCACTGAGGGCCTCCCGGAGGAGATTTACAGTGCATGGAATCATACCTCCCACACCGTTTACGGTGTGGAGGTATGATTCCAACATGTTTGATACCAAACATGACAGGGTTGGTTACAGCCAGTTTAGAGATGGTCATAGCGTAATGACGCGTGGCCACTCTATGTATCATAATGGCTGATGCACTTACAACCCAGGAGAATGGACTCCGAAGGTTGTAGGGGTGTTCTGCTCATGCAGAGGCATCCTCACACTTAGAACCGTGCACCCTGCCTTCAGGATTGAAAGGCCTGCCTTAGGGTGACATAGGTTTTAAGTGCAGTGACCCCAGATATAGGGAAACCTATATCTGTCGTAAGTGGTGCTAGCACCAGCTTACACAGGCTGCAATGGCAGGCCGTAAGTCACAATTTGAGTGGGCGCTCATGGGTGGCACAATACATGCTGCAGCCCATGGGAGACCCCTGGTGTACCTATGCCCTGGGTACCTCAGTACCATATAATAGGGACTCATAAGGGCACACCATTAGCCAATGTAGGATGTACCTAAGTACTCACCATAGTCAATTTAAGGGAGAAAGCACAGAGACTGGGGTCCTGGTTAGCGGGACCCTAGTCAGAAACAGCATAGCACCAGGCAAAAAGTGGGGGTAACCATAAAAGCAGATCTTACTTTCCTACAGTCCTCAGATGATTTGTTGCTAATAAGGAACACACAATAGTGTTCTTTCAGGTGCACTTACAGGTTAAGAACTTCTTAACAGTATAATTGAACACACGCTGTTGATTGAAAATCTATTTATGTGGTTCACATTTCGATTTAGCAACTAACCATACAACACTCATATATTTGAGGAAAAGCAATGTAGTAGGAAAGGCTTCTGTCAAACTGGTAAGTGAATAGCCAGGATTCAGGAATATAATTATGACATAAAGTGCAAGTCTGGAAGAAGGAATTGCAGGGCTGATTGCCTTTGAAGGCTACCAGATTGTTTTAGCCAGTGAGGCCAACAAGGTAGCCAATCTGGTGTGAGCCCCCACCGATTGCCTGGAAGTAACAAGGCTTCACTAATAAAAAAACTGAAGGACCTTCTCGCCCCTTGGAGAGACGCAGCCTGGAACGTCTGACTTCCGGGAAAAAAACAAAATAGGAACCCGATGCAGAGGTAAAAGCCACGCAGCGGCCAAGTGAGCAGACAGCTGAAGAGAGTCCTGACCATATATCCCCGGTAAGTCAGCCCTGTATGGAGGTGAAAACCTGACAAGGTTGACAACCTTGACCTACGCCTGACAGATGATTATCTGCTTTTTAGAAAGAAGCTAAAAACCTTCTTGTTCCCCAGATACTAAGTCATTTAGAATAACTTGCGCTGCAATCAAATACTCTCCTTTCCCACACTGCAATGTATGCTGTCCTAGCGCCGTGATGTCCTTCGGGATGAATGTTGCGCTCTGCAAATACAAATACAAGGCCCCCACTCCAGAGGGGTCAACCCCAGGGAAGAGAGATGGGGAGGAGAAGCTGGGTGCGGCACGGCAGAAGGCTGGATCAGCTGACCGTAAGGCAGCAGCCTGGGACATGCCAGTGTCAGAAGTGGCAGACGAAAGAAGCAGGAGAAAAACCAGCAGCAATGTATTAATAAATCTAGAAGTTGTGCCTGCACGCGTTTGGAGGTTAAACAGGGGAGGATGAACCCACCAGACACAAGAGACGGCGTGGAATTACAAAACCCCCTGTCCCAAGGCACGAGGTGTGTGGAGGCTGGGACCGGGCCATGGGACATTTAAAATAGAATTGCACCAAAGTTGGGTACTTGGAGTGTGGGTCCCACTGCCACTCTCCTGAATAAATAGGCAGAAACGTATGCTTTAGAGCCCCCATTGAGGGACCAATAAGAACGGAGTTGCTGACCAGTGGGGAGAAAGGCTGCTATGGAATGGATTTGGAACATGCTTTTGAGAGAGTCGGTGGTGCAGAGATGTCTGGTCTCCTCTAGGGCGGACAGATACGCACTGTAACTCGATGAGTCCTGGAAGTGCTTGGAAACAGCAGCAAGAGACACCGAGAATTTACCCAAACACAGAAGGACCCTGTTGGTTGGCAAAGGCCGGCTGCAAATTCTCCTTGAAGCAATAAGCGGAAGCGGGCTTGGGGATAAATCAACAGTAGGTGGCGCCTTAAAAGGAACCACAAAGCATAATACCTAGGTGACAATAGTTGCATAACAGTCTACCTATGCCGGAACACAAAATGGGCAAAATGGCCAAAGACAAAAACGTTTGGTGTGCTGTTCTGCTTGACCCCCAAAGTCAGAATCGACTGGCAGAAACAATGTCACCCTTCAGTCATGGAGGATTCTATGTATAGGATGCAATAGCCCTCACCCACCTAGGGCGGCATGTTTCATTATCTGGCTAACTCTTCGATGGGTGGGCGCTGCAATGGTCAGCGGGCTCCCAAGAGTAGGGCTCTTTCACTGAGATATTTTCTCCCCAAGTCCTGGTGTTTGCCAAAGCACAAGTAACTGCCCCTTTGATGTGTGTTGAGAGGGGAAGGTAGATTGAGTAAGGGTGAAGTTATAATTGGCAGAACAGCACACCTACATTTTTTGCAGATTGTCTCTTTGAGAGGACGTGTAATGGACCTCATTAAAAAAGTCCCCACCTTCCCTCCAACGCTAGATGAAGAAGCCAAGACAAAGACAGGCAGCTGCCCCAGACAAAGCAAGATGGATAAGTATACAAAGGTTATTTACTATGGGGAAGCTACCCACACCAGCAGAGAGGAAAAACAAGAAACACAACTACCGGCCACGGAGACAATCCTGTGGGCTATCCACAGCTCCAAGGTAGCACTAGAAACCAACATTGGCAAGGTAGGTGCAGAAGTAATGTCTTGTTACTTACCGGTAATCTTCATTACCCCGATTGGGGTCCTCCCCGTCCTTACTACGTTCCTCAAACTGGCGGGAGTTGGCACTGTATTAAATTTTGGTATTTCTTTCTCACTCAGTTGTCCGTCTCTGTTTTCTTCTGCTTGCTATGTCCTCATTGGTATTGAAGGAAGGCGAGGGAGGGACGGGAGGTAATGCTTCCATTTCTAACGATAATGGCATTACTCCTAGTCCTCTCTCTTTCCCTTCTGGGTAATCCAATGCCCCCAATGCGTGGCAGCTGCCCCCTGTCCTGCGGGGTAGCTGGGTAAACCCAACAAGCACTGGCGCCAACAATGCAGCGACGGGAGCCCCACTCCGGGCTCTAACAGGAATCTGCCCACATTTACATATAGCGCTCACGAAGCGCTAGGCGGCAGGAAAGTTCTTGGGCTGAAATTAAGTTGTAGCGCTCACAAAGCGGTACGTCCCACACCATAAAGTTTAGCAGTTCACAGGGGGGACTATTTACAAGGCAGGGCCAATCGGGCCACTGCCAGAACCATCACCAGGACAAAGAAAGAATAAATGTAAAGTCCATCAGCACTTTAGCAGCACAGCGCTGCAGGAATCAGCTCCTCTCTTCTCCTGGGCAGACCACGTGCTCACAGGGTGCTAGGCAGCAGGCAGCTGGCAGTAAGATATAGTGCTCACCAGGTGCTGGGCTTAGGACGGCAGGAGAGCAGGCAGGCAATACTGGGCAAGATCAGCAGGCAGTGGGTACTCATCAGAACAGGACAGCAGCTCCTAGAAGCAGTCATCTCCCATAAAGTGGCACTCCTCCTGACACAGCAGTCTTCACTCCAGTAAAGGGCTCTCACTGGCCCTGTGGACAGCGGAGGGGTGCAGATGGGCACAGGGGCCAGCACACAGGCCCAATGTGGCGGTACCTCCTGGCAGAGTGTTCCCTCTCATTCAGGTCCACTCTCAGTCTGAGCACATGGAGGCACAGCCCCCCTCACCCCACCTACCAGAAAGGGCTGGAAGCTTCTGGAAGGTTCCCTGGGAAACCGGTCCCAACTGGTTTAGGGGGAGGTGTAGAGCACCCTGGTTTCTTCTTCCTCTTCTTCCTCTACTGATGGTTCTCCTGTTCCCCCCCAAGCGCCCTCGGGGTCGGGGCCTTTCTGGGGGTGATGTGCCTCTCATGTCCAAAATTGAAGTGCAGGGCATGATTGAGGCTGCGGTGGCTAAGGCTCTTTTGGCTCGTCCAGTGCCTGCTGCTCCTTCGCGTCCTCGCTCGCTGGATCCTGCTGGGGCTGTTTCCCTGTCGGACGAGGAGGGTCCTTCTACCTCCTCGGGGGGGAAGTATATCTCCAGGGAGGAACGCTGGGATGTTCTGGCTCATGTGCGGGACAATTTGGGGTTCCCTCCGTTCCAGCTTTTCCTCTCCTATCCGGGCTGTGTTGCGACCGGGAGTGGGTCCTGGCTAGAAGCCAAAAAATCGCCCTCCTGGATGAGGGGAATGACGGACTGCAACGTGACCATCCGAAAATGATCCAACCGCACCAATTTGTTCAGGGAACGGAGATTCAATATGGGGCGGAAGGAACCATCGGGCTTTGGAACCAGAAACAGATGGGAATAGAACCCCAGGCCCACTTCTTCCACTGGAACCGGCACCACAGCCCCTTTCCGTAACAACATGGCGACGCCGGACAACATGGCAGAGCGCCGCACGGGGTCTCTTGACAACGGGGTAACCAGGAAACAATCCAGAGGGGAGGGCCCCGGAAGGGAATCTGGTAACCCCACTCGATGACAGACAAGACCCACTGGTCGGAAATCAGAGCTGACCAACGGTCCAGAAACAAACGGAGACGAGCCCCCACAACGGCATAGTCACTTCTGTCCTGCACCAGAGGGAGGCTGTTGTTGCTGCTGCTGCTGTTGTTGCTGAGGCCGGGATTTATAATGGTACGCGGCCCCCCCAGACGGCCGCCAACTCCCGCCAGTTTGAGGAACGTAGTAAGGACTGGGACGGGGAGGACCCATGAGGGGGTAATGCAGGGGTGGGCGACAGACCTTTCCACAGTTAAGTGTTGAGCCAATTTTGACTAATGGGGAGTTTAAGATAAGTGGGGAGGAGGAAGTGGGAAAGAGTTGAGGAGTTTCAGTTACAAAACCAATCAGATATACCTACTTTAACTAGTACACAAGACACATATGAACTACCTGGTGCGACCTCACAATACACCACATTCGACCATCAAAAAGTAGATTTGTAGAGTGCTTCTTGTCACTTGAGGGTATCCAGGCACCGGCAGGTTCCAGTTGATTAGCCAAATAGCCAGGTCTTCAGGGACTTTCGGCACTCTGACAGACATGGGGAGATCCGGAGATCAAAGAGTAGCTCAGTCCATGTCTTTGCTGCTAGGTAGGAGAAGGAGCAACCTCCACATCTACTACGTCGGATGCGGGGTGAGGGTTAGAGAAAGGGACTCAGAGCGGAGTTGTCTGGTGTGGGTGTTGGAAGTTCAGGCTGGTCTGCAATTGTATAGGGCTTTGATTTCATGGGTCCGGAGCTTGAACTGGCAACTTTTCTGTACAGGGAGTCTGTGGAATTCCCTGAGATAGGGGGTGATGTGAGTTCATTTAGGGAGATTCATGACGAGTCTGGCTGCGGCGTTCTGTATGGTCTATAGTCGTTGGAGGGGGTAAGCTGCAATCCCTGCGTAGAGAGCGTTGTCGTAGTCCAGTTAGCGGAGATGAGGGCCTGGTTGACGATGCGTCTTGAGCTTTGGGGCAGCCATTTAAATATCTTTCAAAGCATTCAGAGGATGAACAAGCAGGAGGTGGAGACGGAGTTGTCCTGAGTCATCATGGTTAGCTTGTTGTCCAGAATGATGCCTAGGTTCCTAGCGTGGTCACTAAGAGTAGGAGTAGTTCCGGGTTCTGAGGGCCACCAAGATAGGTTCCATGGCGAAAGTTTGTTTCTGAAAATCAGTACCTCTGTCTTGTCCGAATTGAGCTTTAGGCATTTGTCCTTCATCCAGTTGGTGATGTATGTCATGCAGTTGTGGAGAAGGAGAGGATGAGTTGTGTTGTCGGTGTAGGACAGGGGTCTCCAACCTTTTCTGCAGGGAGAGCTACTTCTGATCAGTGAAAATCATCATGAGCTACTGAAGCTAAGCAACTCCTGCATTTTTACCAGAGTGGGATATGTGTGTGGGTGACTGAGAGACTATATTGTATATACTTGTGGCACAGGACATACCTTTCGCCATATGTGGCATGTATAACACTAATGGGGGGAATTTAAAGTGCAGAAAAATATTCTGCAAAAATGTTCGGAATATGGAACATTGTTCTGCACTTTAAATTTCTCCAACTTAAAATAATGACTATATTTTACACTTATAAAAATAGCACTGTATCGAGAAAATTAAATTGAAGAGTTAACTTTGTTTTTATGGATTCCCAAAAAACTCATCATATACATTTTCTCCCATGTCCGAGTGTCACATTTACAAACACCAAGCATCTTGCCCCCAGTGGCCTGTAGACATGGTGCTATATTTATAACAGAAAAATACATTTGTTTAAATGAGAGAAATTTTAAGTGAATAAACATGCTTCATAAAACATTAAGAAGTATTTGGCTTAATTGAAAGTGGAGAAACACATTAATACTTAATGTTTCATAGAAAATGTTTTTTTCACTTTAAATTTCTCCCATTTGAAAACAATGACTATTTTTCAGTTATAAATATGGCACGATGTCTACGGGTCACTGGGAGCAAAAGGCATGCTGCTTATAAATGCGATACTTTGAAAAGGGAGAAAATTAAATTGAAAAGTTAATCATTAAGGTGACTTATCATTTTAATTTTCTGCGATTTAAAAGCATTCAGAAACATCATTTTGTTCTCAAGCTGGGGAGAGGAGTTGGCCTAACGGTTAGGGCGGTTGACCTCGAATCTGGGTAACCGGGTTCGAGTCTCGGCAATGACGCTGAACATCCTGTGATTCTGGGCAAATCACTTAATCTCCCCGTTCCTAACAAAAATGATGAATGTGTCCTCATGTAACGCAACTGGTGCTATGTAAAACGCTCTGATACCCGATACCGGGTCAAGTACGCGCTATATAAAACTCAGTAAAAAAAAAAAAGCTCCAATATTGAGTTGACAAGGATTTTTATCTAACAGTTAAATACCTCAGTGCTTCAGTTCTTCACCTCTGTGACCCAGCCTGTGTAATAAATCTGACTCCAGCACTGCTCAATGTCAGACTCTGCTATCTGCAGCCTGATGATAATAACATAAAGTAAACACAGCCTTCCCTAAACATTAAAAGAAAATGTGACCCTGTGCTTATTCAAATATGAACTTAGACACTTTGAAGGTGTCTGGGAGCTACTGGTAGCTCGCGATCGACTGGTTGGAGACACCTGGTGCAGGATATGATGTTGAGTCCCTGGGTTTTGGCGATGCTGGTCAGAGATGTCATATAAGTGTTGAAGAGGGTGGGGCTGGACAATGATCCTTAGGGTACTCCACAGATGATTTCCTTTTGTGGAAACAAGCTGCGGTGTTTACAATTAAGTGCTGGTGCCCAGCACCAGAAACCACTGGCTCAAATTAAGCACTGGAACAAGGTGGTGACTACGTGGCTGATTCTGGCACGAATAGCTCAGTATATATATCATTATATGTATATAAGTATCAAGATATTATCCTGGAACATAAATGGCCTCGAAAACAACATAAAGAGGGGAGTGGTAACTCAGAATTTGAAAAGAATCGCCCTAGATATTGTATTGCTGTAGGACACGCACCTAATAGAGACTGACTGGAGATTCATGGGAAGGGGGCCCTATTTGACATCGCACATGGAGGATTCACAAAAGCCTACAGTAGCAAAGAAAACCTCACCTTTCCAAGTTAGTAAGAAGTGGGTGGATCCTGCAGGACACTATGTTGGGGTACACGGAGTGTAACAATAATCAATGTATATGCACCTCTCAGACTCCAGCAGAAAGTGCTGGGAGAGATTTGCCCTATCCTTCTGGAAGCTGACTCATTGCTCCATATATCAGCATCAGGATACCCTCTCGAGTGATGGTGCACTCTACAACTCTGCATAGTAACATATGCACAATAGTGATGGATGGAATGCTTGAATTGTTCTCAGCCACTGGTAATTACTCAAGCTGCATCCTAGTCCATCGCTATTTTGCACACCATGCCACTTCATTTTGGACCCAACCATGTGCAAATAAGTCTTGACATTGTTCCATTTGGAACAGTCAGCCTGAACTGCCAAGCCAGGTCCTCCCTGAACCGAAACAGAAGCAACTCCGGAGCGGTTTCACCCTAGTTAGGGCTCATCAGCCAGGGATAGCTTGGTTCCAGTGATGCAGTGTACATGGGACCCAAGTCTAGGCATACCATCCCACCAATGGCGACACTCTTAATTATTCAAAAAAGTGATGGATGGAATTCTTGAATTAATCTCTGCCACTGGTAATGACTTGGACAGCATCCCAATCCATCGTTATTTTGCACACCATGCCACCTTAGTTTGAACCCAGCCATATGCAAATCAATCTTGACCCTGTTCCATTGGGAACAGTCCAGCCCGAACTTCGGAGCCAGGTCCTCCCTAAATTGGATCACAAGCCATCCAGGAACGGTTTTATCCTAGTTAGGGCTCATCAGTCAGGTATAGCTTGGTTCTAGTGAGACAGTGTGAACTAGACCCCGCAAATCCTCATAACATCCATGGTGGTTATTTTAACAATATCATGAAATTAAATAAAAATATAACCAAGGCTGCGTTCCTCACAACTGTCGCAGTTTACAAGGGCTCTGATGTTGACAGTTGACACAATATTCTTATTATTTAGGAGCACACAAAGTGTCCTTGAGACTAGACTATTTCTTTATCATTAGAGGGGAAATACTCCCTATCAAAAACATAGACTTCCTTGAGCTGGGAATTTTTGACCATTCGCCCTTAAAAATGCCATTTGCAGGGCAGCAAGAATAAAGGGATTAAACTGGAAACTGACTGCATGGGAACTTTGTGATTCGATAATAGAAGCAAAAATCAGAATAGACTCAGGGATGAGGGAATGGTGGACTCCTTGGTAGTTCTTTGGGAGGCATATGAAACAGTGCTAAGAGACAAAGTAAACAACACAATTTCATGAAAAACAGATGGAAATTATCACAAAATAAAGAAGTGAAGTCTAAAATCAGGGAATTAGAAGAAGCGGTAATAGCCAATTAGGTCCCTGAAAGACTGAAGCAGTTGGAAGTACTCAAATTAGGATATCGGGATATGCATTCAAACTCTGTATGGCAACATATCCTGGCAACACAACACTAGTTTTATGAGGGAGGAGATAAGGTGGACTGTATTTTGGCCTGGCTAAATAAACGAGAGGAGGAAGACAGGTGGGTAGGGCTAGTCGTAGAGAAAGTGGGTAAACGAGAGGAGGAAGGCAGGTGGGTACAGCTAGTCGTAGAGAAAGTGGGTAAATAAAGAGAAATGGAGCTAGGTATAGAGCAGGCATTTGCCTGGTTCTAAGAGAACATGAGACAGAATGCCTTAATAGTTCTTACAGACACTGACATTATCTGAAGTGACTGTTGAGTATTGACAGGAGCTGGACAGAGATAACCATTGATGGAATCGCCAAAGCCATTAAAAAAGTGAAAAGTGGAAACACATCAGGCTCAATGGGCTGCCCATTGAACTCTACAAAACAATCTTGTCACTCCTAAGTCAACACCTGCGTAACCTTTATATTATAGCTCAAGGAGAGGGCACACTCCAGACTATCCAGAACACTGCAGCCAGACTCATCCTCGACTTCCCCAGGCAGACTCACATCACCTCTCACCTCAGGAAACTCCACTGGCTACCTGCCACAAAGAGATGACAGTTCAAGCTGCTTACCCATGCTTACAAGGCACTACACAATGAAGGACCGGCATACCTCAACACTCGAATTAACTTCCTCTAACCTATAAGGAAACTCCGCTCCGAATCCCTCTTCCTAGCAGCCACACGTCGCATCCACAGGACGAACAGCAGAGGCCACACCTTCTCCCACCTGGTGGCTAAGACCTGGAACAACCTCCCCCTGCACCTCAGAGCCTCACCTTCTCTCCAGCAGTCCAAGAAGGACCTCAAGAACTGGATGTTCAACCAATAGGAGAACCGGCAGATAGTTCTCCCAGCGCCTCGAGACCCTCACAGGTGACGCAGCTCGTGCTCTACAAATCCGATTGATTGAAGACCTAAGGCACGCCATGATTGTAGTTATTCATAAAAAGGGGAAGCCTAGGAAGACATGTTCATCACACGATCCAGTCTCGCTGCTGAAAATTGAAACTAAAGTCCTAGCGACAATACTGGTGACTAGGCTGGATAGCCCAATTCTCCAGTTTTAGACACCATTCCTCGTAAGAACTTTGCACACCTGCCACAAAGAATCTCTGTTAAGTTCTCCTAAAAGAAGACATTAATAAAATTGAAAAAAATGGTTGTTTAAAGTTTAGGAGTTCGTGGATGCAGCACACGATACCGTGCAAGAGTGTGCCAAATCTGTGTCAGAGGCTGAGTGGGGGTGGGGGTGTAGCTTATTCAAATGAACATGTATTGGGTGAAGTGAAACATCACATTGCTCATGGATAGCCATGGGATTGTAATTTTGATAAATGTTTGGCATCTGAATTAAGCCAAGATTTGTTTGTCACACCTGAGATAATACACCGTAAACATATCAACAATGCTCACAGTGGTCATTTGAACTTCAATGTCACAAAGATATTACTAAAAAATATCACTTATGCCATCCATGGATGCACAAGTGGAATGTTGTGTGGATACATACAAAGATTGTCTTTTATCAGACAAACATTGAAAAAGTTCAGACAGACCACTATGTAAAGTGCCTCTAGCAAAAATGCCTTTGCAGAAGGTTGCCATAGATTTTACTGGTCTATATGATCTGTTTCCTGTTAATATGAAATACTTAATTGTCATATACTATTCTCCTAAATGGATCCACTATGCACTTGTGGACAAACCCAGCACTGATATTGTTATTTACTTTTTAGGACTCACCTAGGCAACACATGCGATGTCTCTTCCAGACATGCTGTATCCACTCTGTGGGCTTACAGCCCTTCCATTGCTTTTGAATCGTTTCTTCACATGTCCTTCCCAAAAACTTGCTTCTATGTGGGTAATTTGTGTTTTTTTTCCTCCTTCTTGTGTCGTGCTCCCTCCCACAGAGCAGTGGCCTATTACTTGTGTCCATTCACTTTTGTCTTTTTCAGTTCATGTATGTGCATTTTTTTTTTGTTTCTTTCAGCCTTTGTTTTGGGACGGTTCCCTTTTGTTTATTTGTAGTGTTGATGCTCCTAGTGCCGCTTCTGTAAACAGCCCTGTAAATCTTGTCCTTATCTCGTCACATTTGCTGTTTTCCGAGAGCTCCTGTCCTGCCTGTCCACCCACCCCCTCTCTCATTGCTGCTTGCCCCCTACTTCATCGGCCGCTCTTTCCGTCTCTTCCCCTCTGAGTCCCGCTTTAGCTTCCCAGCCTTGTTACAACTGCTTCCAATGGAGAGCCACACGCACACATGAGACCGCCAATCATCACACAGAGGCACAATACATTAACAATAATTATCGCAACCATGTATGCAAACCCAAAACGTTACCGCTATGTATTTTATAAAACAAACCATTCACTTTGGTCTATTTCAGTTTGTGTATGCGCACTATTTTTTTTGTTTCTTTCAGTCCCCATTTTGGGAAGGTTCCCTTTTGTTACTTTGTAGTGTTGATGCTCCTAGCGCCGTTTCAGTAAACAGCCCTGTAAATGTTGTCCTTTTCTCGTCACATTTGCTCTTTTCCGTGGGAGCCTGTTTCGTCCACCTACCCCTTCCCTCATCTTAGCTTGCCCCCTCTGTTGTCAGCCGCTCTTTCCGGGTCCTCCCCTCTGAATCCTGCTTTAGCTTCCCAGCCCCTCATTACAACTGCTTCCAATGGAGAGCTACACACACGTGTGAGGCCGCAATCATCACACAGAGGCACAATGCATTAACAATAATTACCGCAACCATATATGCAAACCCAAAACTTTATAAAAGGAACCGTTAGTGCACAGTTGTGTGGCTACCCAGAGTGTTCCAAAATGTAACTTTCAGGAGCAAGGAAAGCAGTTGTGTGAGCTGTCTACTTCATCTTCTTTGCGCTGCGTCACATGACTCAAGTTCGCTGACGAGTTGCGCATAGCCAATACTGCAAGAGGTGATTGATTTACAGACATTGATTGGCACTTTTACCTCAAAACGCATCATCAGTACTCCACAAACCAGCTACCACTTCTATCATATGTTGTGATGGCTCTGCCTTGACAATATACAGAGCTCCGCAGCCTTTTTATTAGGTTTATATATAAATACCTTATACATAAACTTCTGTACTGAATTGAGGCTAAAATAAGACCCCTCTCCTACTGAAAGAACCATGTCTCTGTGTGCTGTGCTAAAATGGCTTACCAAAAGCATGTACTATAGCTCGCTGAACACATGCCAAAGGAAGCTTATGTAATCTGCAATAATTGTTTCCAATTCCATTGCGGTAGTGGAGGACATTAATGCTTCAGCTGGCTAACATCGACAAAAAACATTTGCAAAGCCTATAGGTCTTCCGAGGCAGACAAAACATCCAACACACATCACTTAATCAGCAAAACATTAAAAACTATTGTATTAACACAAACAAACAATCTACTCTTACTATCCACACAACTACTGTAGAATAGAGAAAACAAAAATAGAACCTCTCGCAAAGGTGCGACCTATTGGCTTTGCCAATGCTTGTTCAGTAATTGTTCTCTGTTGAAGGCTCACCTAAAATATTGGTTTCAGATAATGGTACATGGTTCATGTCAGGAGAAATGGTAAAGTGTTTTCAAATTTATGGGACCTCAGTGCTGCATTACATAGACATTTTTGAATTGCCTGATGGAAAGGGCTAATTGTTTTTGAAGAAATTAATTCATACTACTTTAGCCCTCAAATTGAATGTTAAGTCATACATAGACAGAGGACGTGGAACTATGTGTACTTGTCTCACTCAACGACTGGGCTGTCCCCATTTTTGTTGTTGGAGAGAGAGCCCAATGAAGTTGATACCAAGATGGGTAAATGATGACTAACATGTTTTTGTGGTCCATGGAGTGTGTAATGTGTGTGCATGAGTGACGAATGTCTGTGTGTTTTGCACAACTGTGGAATTGAATGTTTGGTGCGTTCAGTTGACGCCAGCTGTTATCATGGATACAACTCCCCTCTTGCATTCCTTACTGTACCTCTTTCTTGAGGAATAAACTCCCTCAACGAGCCCTGATTCTTCTTCACTGCAGACGAGTTGGTGGCAGCTGAGGAGCGCAAGAGGTGTGTGTAAGCTATTTCTCAGGCAATAAACTGCTCCCGGGGATTTCCATTCAGCTCTAGTGGAGATTGCAGAGCATACTGAAAATGTTCCTGTGTCGGATTTGAGCTAACTGCAGCCACTCTAAGGTTTATGGTGAGTGGAGGGTCCTGTGGTCACTTGAGACAGTTAACTCTAATGGCCTTGGTTTTGTTGGGGCCTTACAGCATCATGCCATTGTGACGCACACCCTGTGCCTTTGTGATGTACCACAATATTGCTCCCTTCGCCTGTTGAGAATGCGGAACTTCACCATTATGTTTGGGGTGCACGTGCACCTGTGACCATTTTGGGAAGTCAAGGACAGCACTCCTGCCATTTTCACCAAGGAGGCCCTGTCTGACCTGTGCGCCGATATGTGTTGTCTGAAAGAACAAGCATTGGCATTGCAAATGACAATGCCTTTTATTTATGTTTTAAAAAGCAACACAAAACAAAAAAGGCATTGTCGTTTAATATAACAATACCTCACACTTGCGTAATTGCGAGACCTATTGCATTGCAAATGCTTGCTGACATAAGTAACCCAGATGGGTGTCATGTATCATAGCGGTTAAAAGCCACTCAAATGTACGTATTTTGTTTGCATTTATTTAGCGCTTACTGTCCCTGGCGAAGCGTCGATGCGCTTTAGATAGATTGATATCGCTGTGCATTTTTGTGAGTTTGGCAAATGGACTATTTCTAGGTATATAGAGTGCCCCCGCCGCTGGTGTACAACTTTCACCTTGTCACACCTCTAAGCCCGCGTTTTCAAGAACCCCCGACTCATTCTCCCCTTTACCTGCTACAGTGAAAGGACCGGATCCGCATGTGGCTCCAACTTCTCTGACCACCGCAGAGCATCCTCAGGGCAGAGCAGGCCATCGCTCGGCGTCACCGGGTGATCTTCTGCAGTCACTCGTGAACTACTGTCCCGAGATCCTCCGCACTCCACTGAAACCTCCTAATCTGCTCTGTGCTACTCCCAGGCACCTGCAACCTCGCTCAGTCACCTGTGAGCTCCCCAGTTCGGAGTGAGCCCCACACTCTCCTACAAACTCACCGATAATGTCTGAGCTCTGTCGGGCACCTGCAAGCTCCACAGTAACCACTGAGCTTCCCCAGTCACCTGTGAGTTCCTGACATCACATGCAAGCTCCTTACGTCACATACGAGCTCCGTCAGTCGCCTGCATATTATCTCATTCGTCTGCGAGCTCTGTCGGTCATCTGCAAGTTCCTTAAGCCTCCTGCAAGCTCCCCTTGTCACACGCTAAATCCCCAGTCACCTGCAGTAGAAGATCACACGTGGAGCTCACCTATGTGCCCTTGTCTCCTGCAAAGTTTTCACTAATCTCGCCACTCCTGAAACATTCAGATCAGGTGTGGCTTCTCTCCCATGCACTCTTGACGCCCGCTACCCCAAGAAGAGTTACCCTCAGATAACCCTCGAGTCAGTCTGGGCACCTCTGGTCACTTGCGGGTTCCTCCTCCAGTTGCTCATTGGCTCTCACAGTCAGTAGCTGGCTTCTTCACTCACTGACCCGCTCCCCTAGGACTTCCTAAACCTCTTGGCAGCCCCACAGGTTGCCCAGTTACATAAACTGGCATCTAGCGCCCCCGCAGTCTTCACAAGAACCCACACGCCTTCATCGACTCTGAGCAGAGAGCATTTGAAAAGTTCGAGCTTCAAGAGGAATCCAGTAGAAAAGGAGTCGCCTACTGTGTGGGCTACATCTACAGTGCAAAGGAAAAGCAGCGCCTGCTGTGAGTGTCTTCCGGCGTGTACTCAACATGAAAGGAGGAGACCTGTCTGCAGATCATGGGGCATGCTGACTGAGGCGGGACAGAGCGTCTGCCAAAAAAAGGATGGAAAATAAAGTTTCTTTTTCTATCTGGGCCTGATAAAACAGATTATCAGAAGTCGTACGCACATGGTCGCACAAACACTGCCTGACAGATGGCACGGTTCGTAGACGGCCGTCAGAGACACACGCTACTACAACCAGAAAACAAGCAATAAAAACACTGCTCTCCTACGTGGGTTTTTGCTACCAAAGTCTTCGTTTTGCAGAAAATCACTACTCCCCTTTAAAGAAAAAGTGGTGCGGTCCGCCAGTGACGGGCTCTGGCAGCCATATTTGTTGTCTCCTAGAGTGTGCAAGCGCTCCGTAGGAATGCGGCGATGACATGCATCTGTACAAACCAGAGCAAAACGAGCATTAAAACGGACAATAAATGACACGACAGCAAACTATGCAGGAGGGGCGGGGGCAGCGAACGACGTGTGATGGTGGTGCTCTGGAGGAGACAGCATAACAACGGAGGGCGGGTGGAGGCAAACTCATGAAAATCCAGTACGACTGAAATCCGATGGCGGCTGGCGTGGGAGGCATCGGGAGGGGTGCAAAGGGCAGCGTGATAGAAAGGAATGAAGACACAGAAAGAAACGAGCGAGCGAGCGCGGCAGCCTGGGCTTTGGAAAGCTGACCAGACGCTCGTGCGTCATGGCCTTTTCCCCGCACGGCCGGCATATGTTTCCAATTATCGCGCACGCGTCTGGGCACAATAATGGGAAACAGATGTCGGCCCTGCGCGCGTAACCGCCCGAAAAAGGCCACGACGCATGAGCGTGTGGTCAGCTTTCGAAACCCCCTAACATAAAGTCTTCGCCTAGCAGCGCTTGCGCGCTACTCGAGGCTCGACCTAAAAACGGTAAAAGGTTCAGCTTGTTTATATCTCAACTGTCACAAGTCAGCACGTGTAAAGATTTTACCGAATGATTTGTTTTACTCTAACCTGTCCCTTTTTATTTACTCTAACCTGTCCTTTGTCTATGATAGGCACATCCGTTTTATATTACTGTTGAATTATTGGTGTCAGCTATTTTTCATTACTCTGGTATGGTTCAGTGTCTATATTTTGTGATTGCCACTCCCTAGACTTTAGATTGTTGTTTTAGGAGTGCTATCTATCCCAGCACAAGGTTCTGTGTGTTTCGTGAATTTAGGACGTTTAAATATATTTGTATATTTATTATCTTTCAGATACTTTCTTATAGTTACTATTTACTGCCACCATGTCAAACATAGGCCCATGACCACCATTTCTTGAATGTGCCAGGTGGTCCACCTATAGACTGGGATACATAGTTAAATGTATTCCTCCCCTCTGTTGAGGTGCTGGAAGGGGAACAATACATGCCTCAGACGAATTTATCTTTATTCAAATATTGTGTTGGGGGCATGGCTTCAAGAAATTTAAAACTCTTCCTACATTGATGAACCCCAGAAACATTGATGTTTTTACATATGCTGTTAAGCAAATGGAGATACGGTATGGGAAGAAGGTTAATACAGCCATGGAAAGGTTTACATTCTACTCCAGGAATAAAGGTGAGAGTGAAAGTGTAGAGGAGTAGGTGCCTGCTCTCAGATCTCTAGCGCAATATGTGATTTCAAGCATATAAATTATTAACAGGATCTCCATGACCTAATTCTCATGTGAACCAACAGTAAGAAAGTCCAAAAGCACCTGTGGTGGCTGCTGATTTAACTATAAATGCTGCAATCTATATTCCGAGGGAGTTCAGCATTCAGAATACTGTGTTCAGGATGTTAGTGGTGATGGCTGTTTCAATGTAAATATTGTCAATGGGAAATATGAAAGTGAAAGGTTTAAAAAAAGGTTCTGAAGGAAAAGAGATTAATTAAATGGATAGGAAAAATTCCAATGTTATTTGTTACCGATGTGTGAGCACTTCGAATGTGGGAAACTTTAAAGGATGCCCCACTGTAGATAAAAAAATTTGTTGCAATGGAATTCCTGTAGAAATTTTCTCTGACAATGGTCCACAATTTACAAGCGGAGTTATGCCAGCATGTGGTGTTATGCACAAGAGAATATTGGTTACACGGAAGCCAACAGACAGGTTAAAAGATTTAACAGATTGGTCAAGGGTTTGATTCAGCTGGCACTCAAGGGTGGACTTGAATGGAGCTATCCAAGTTACGCTGCTTTCCTACAGGGCTTCTCCCAGTAGGGTCACCAGGATTTCCCCTTTTGAGTTGTTGAGAGGGCACAGGCCTGGCTCTAGGTTAGTTACTTGGTGGTTGAAAAAGAGAGTTGGAGTTGAACTCATCTTTCAGTTTCTGGGAGATTAGAGAAGCGGTTTGGGCAAAAACAAAATATGGCCTTTTTGGGCATTTGTCTAAGAGTAGTAAGAAAGTAAAACCACCAACTTAACTCTGCTGCAAGGCTGGATCGAAAAGGTACAGCCACATCACTCCAGATCTGAAGGCACTAAACTTGCTCCCTTATGAGGCAAGGATTCAGATGAAAATTGCTTGCATGACCCACAAAGCCCTACACTTCAATACACCGAAGTACCTAGCTGACAAACTGGAACTGTCCGGCGGTGGCAGATCATCTAGAAGCACCAGCACTTTACTGTTGAAACCTCAAAAATTTCAAAAAAAGAAAACCTACAACCGAGCCTTCTCCGGATTGGCCCCTAGAATCTGGAACTCCCTGCCCCTGAAATCAGACTGATCCCTTCAATCACTTCATTCAAAAAAGAAGTCAAACTGCTCTTAATGAACAGATCTCTACCCTGAACCCACAAACTCATTCTCTGGATACTGATCTGACCAGCTGTTCTCCAACCAGGGCTTGCACGCCGTCTAAGTACTGGTTTATAACTCACTGTCCCACTCCTGATTGCAACAGACATCGTCATCGTTTATGTTTATTGGTTATCTATTTTCTACTTATTTAACTAATCTGTAAAGCGCTCTGATACCCTCTAGGGTCAAGTTCGCGCTATATAAAACTTTATAAATAAATTAAATAAATAAATAAAAGTTGTGTTGGTGGAGGAAGCCAGGTATTTAAAAGCATTAGTTACATTTAAGGGGATGTTCAGATACTGCCTCCCATTGAGTTGGTTAGTCCAGCTTTAACATTTTAGCGGCTATGAAGAAAACCCTTGAGTTTTGCCTGGGGCTGAGACTTTCTAGGACGACATCCTTGTCTTTGGACATGATCAAAAGAAGCATGATGCTAATCTTTTAAGTGTCTTAGAGGCATTGGATGACCAAGGTTTAACGTTACAAATCTCAAACTGCAATTACAGCAAAGGAGAGGTTGACTATCCTGGGCACTGCATCAGCAAGGCAGGCATCAAACCCCAGGAGAATCTTGTCACTGCTATTGTGGATGCCCCGACACCTTGATGTAAAGAATAATTTACACCATTTTTGGTAGTAACTGAGTTCTATTCCAGATTTGTCGATGCTTATGCAACCAAAAGCCGAACCTTTGAGGTGTATTTAAAAAAATATATGAAATGTGGATGGGGCGGTTGTCAAGTCATAACTTGTGTGAATGGGCGCTAGAGGGCGCACGGCAAGATGGCCGCACGCTAGTGTAGCTCTGCCCGGCTGAGCTTATATCCGATAATTATCCGCCACCATATCGCGCCATCTGCGTCCTGCTGGCACGGGGACTGCGAGCTAACGCCCTCCTGCCTCTGTGGGGGGACTCTGGCGCTGTGAGGCGTGCTCGAAGAGCTGTGGATCCCGGCTGAAGCTCCCGATGCGCGGGACCAAGATGGCGACCGCTGAGCGGCCCTGAGTCCGCACCGGCGGGACTAGCTGAGGGCAGTTGCCGGACTCCGACGATCGCAGAGGGAGTGGGAACATCGCCGCTGGAGCGGAGCACCCATCGCGGCGCTGACTGAGGGAGAGGAGGCCGCTTGAACCCTGTGGGCCGGACTTGTGCTCCGCGGCGCGAGGAGAGGCGGCGGCGATCAGCGCTTGATCTCCTGTTCCTGACTGCTTGGAGGGCGCCCGTCGCTGACCGAGGCCTCCGGGTGCCGACTGCGGTGAGTGGGGCTTGGCTTGACTGGGCTCGCAACTACGGAGGTGGGTGTGGGCCCGGGAGAGGAGGTCAGGCTCTGCGAGCTGTGGGGAGCGCTTGGGGGGGTGGAGAAGGGGACGGGCGCGAGGAGCGCTGGAGCCTTGTGTGAGACGGCCTGATTGACCTTGGGGGTGTCGCCTGCTGGAGCTGCGCTCTCCCCATCATCCTGCGGACTGGGGAGCATCGGAGGTGATTGGGCCTGGGAAGCCGCTTTGGAGAAAGTTTCTTTGAGTGATGTAGGGCCTGGTGGCTGTCACTCTGCGGCGGTGGAGCTCTGAGCCGTTCCCTATAGGCATTTGCACTGCTTAGAGTATAGCTGCACCTGGAGCCGGGGACCCGCCTGACTGCTCTGGAGCACTAGCTGGCATACCGGAGTGGGCCCCTTTTTGGAGATACTGCTCTTGGGGTGGCCGCCCCTCGTCGTCTGTGACTGTCTGGCTGTAACATACACCGGGTGGGTAAGCAGCAGATTCCTTTGATGAGGTGCTAGCTCCTTCTGCTTGCTTGCTGTGGAGTGGTGTATTGCTGTACCTAGCTGATCGAGCTGCTCTGGCCGCTGGAGTCTGTGAGGCCGAGTGGGTCCTGTTTCTCCTTCAGTTCTTGTTGACCGCTGGATTGGGTGCGGCACTACTGAGGGCCTGAGTGGTCCCTACTACAGCTACCAGGGAGTGCCTACCTGCGTCAGCCTACGGGGTCGGCTGTGGGCGTCTCTCTGTGGCTCACATAGGCACCTGCTCTTCCTTCACATATCACTTGGGCGGCTCGTGCTGTAGTGCTTGAAATATGGGGAGAACAGACAAATCGCAGCCGCGACTCACCTTTGAGGCGCGAAAATCCTCGAAGATGACGCAAAAGGCAGCTTCTGACTCTGAGGCGGATGCCCTTAGTGATGCACCCCCCACGCTCGAGACCACATTGCTGGCCATGCAGCGCAGCCTGCAATCTATTGAGGGCACCATGGCAGCGGTGAATCATCGCCTGGACCATATGTCGGCTCAACTGGAGAAGCAGAACACACGCATGGGTGAGGTGGAGCAGAGAGTATCTACAACGGAGGACGGTCTGAGTGAGGTGGCTGGCAAAACATTGAACATGGAAAAGGTACTGGCCCTCATACAGGCCAAGAATGAGGACTTGGAGGCGCGGTCTCGGCGCAATAACATACGCCTCACGGGGCTGCCGGAGTCCACCAACATTGGTAAAATGGAGATCTTTATAGAGACTCTCATAAAAGATATTTTTGGCACAGAGCAGCTGTCCACCATGTTCATTGTTGAGCGTGCACATCGCTCCCTGGCGGCGCGCCCGGCACCTGGGGCCCCTCCCCGCCCGGTTATAGCCAGAGTGTTGAACTATAGGGATCGTGACGCTATACTTCGAATGGCCAGAGATAAAGGTTCCATTGTCCATCAGGGTAACGCTCTGGCCTTCTTTCCTGACTTTACGGTTGCTGTGCAGGCGGCTCGTAGGGAATTTGGAGCGGTGAAGAAGTTTCTGCAAACGGAGGGAGTACAGTATGCAATGCTCTACCCTGCTAGGCTGCGAATTGGCCCGGAGGGGGACTCCAAAATCTTCTCAAATCCTAAGGCGGCCTTAGAACACGCAAAGAATCTGAAGCGGAACCGACGGGAGTCCAGTACTGCACGCAGCGATGAAGAATAGTAGTGGGACTCTATCGACCTCGGCTGGGACTATAGTGTATATGTGTCCTTTCTCACTCTGGTACATGCTGTAATATGGGTGGTGTCTTCTCGCTGTGCCTCCCTCAGAGAATATACTATAGAATGGATGGGGCGCGGGTGGCGCCTTCTACAGGCACTGTGGTACAGTCCCTAGCTCTGCTCAGCCGCCTCCTGCAAGACGGGAGGTTAGCAGCGCTCTGGCACCCCCCCTCTAATGGGTGTACCCCACACATATGTCCTTCTTTGTTACTTTTGTTCGGGGCACGTTGTATTCAATTGGGATGGCTTTAGCACGTTGGGGAAGCTGAAGTGGGTGGGGGAGTTAGGGGTTTGGGTACGGCATTGGCACAAGCTAATTTTACGATACGAGCTATTGTGATATATTACAGACAAGTAGAAGCTGGGATGCAGAATACACTCGTTGTTTTAGCTGTCAGGAAGTGTATTGCGGCGCGGGTGGTATGGGTGGCAGGGTGAAGTGTTTGACCTGGAATGTGCGGGGTCTGAACACCCCCAAAAAGATACGGGCAGTAATGGCATACTTAGACAGGATGGACGTGCAGGTAGCGTTCCTTCAGGAAACTCATCTTACTCAAACATCTGAATGCAAGGTGGGGGCTAGGTGGGCCGGGGTGCGCATTGCATCTTCTTACTCTACCTACCCACGGGGTGTACTGATTTTAGTTAAGAAAGGAGTCCCATTTACGGTGATTCGGTCTGAAACGGATGAGCAGGGACGGGTGGCGCTGCTATATGGCCAAATGGGCAACTTGAATGTATTGTTGGTGAATGTATACGGTCCGAATGTGGACGATCCTCCTTTTTCTCGGATGTGTGGCGCCGGATATCTGGGTTTCCTGACGCCGAGATTATTTGGGGGCGACTTTAATGTATGTCTGGATGGAGAGCTTGATCGGTTGGGCAGTAGTGCGACCAGGCCTAAGTTGGCATCGGAGACATTGTTGGGGGTCATGGAAGCGGGTAATCTGCATGATGTGTGGCGTATTCAGCATCCAGGGAAACGGGAAAGCACCTTCGTGTCCTCTGTCCACGGGACATGGTCCCGCCTAGATTACTGGATTGTATCTGCCACTGTGTGTACTTGGACGCGGACGGTTGGTCACATGGCGAGGACATTATCTGACCATTCCCCTGTTATACTTGAATTACAGGTACCAACCTGTGAGCGGCCACCCTTCACGTGGCGACTGCAGCCTACTTCTCTAACTGATCCTGTGTTCAAACAAACTATTGGGGAGGCGATCCGGACTTTTTTAGGGAAAACAGTGGCTCAGTGGAGAGTGCGGGAGTTCTCTGGGAGGCATTTAAGGTGACAATCAGGGGCACATGTATAGGAGCACAAGCCGGTGTGTTGCGAGATATTAGACGTAGAATAAGCAGGCTTGCTGCAGAAATATCTCAGTTGGAGCGTGAGTATGATCAGTCTCCCTCCTTCAGCACGATGGCAGCGATACGAGAGCTCGTTACGGAGCATAATAGCACTGTGGATCAGGAGTTATTGCACAGGTCGAGACGTTGCACGGCTCGGTATTATGGGGAGGGGGCCGTCCGGGCAGATCTCTGGCCCAGAAACTATCGGCGCCACGGAGTCAGGCCCCTATTACTGAGATGCTGGACGAGGACGATGTAGCTCACTACACAACACCCAAAATTTGCGATGTTATTGTAAAATATTATACAACGCTGTACGAGAGGGGTACGACGGTGCCGCCGACGGAGCTGAGCAACTATCTTGATGATGTCGCACTGGGTTGGTTGTCCCAGGGACATAGGGAATACATCACCCAGCCCTTTGATGTAGAGGACGTAAAATTGGCCATAATGTCTCTTCCCACGTGTAAGGCCGCTGGACTTGACGGACTCCCCAGTGAGTTTTATAAAGCCTACATAGATGAGTTGGCCCCATGGTTGTTGGAGATGTTTGCAGAGGCTTACGATAATGGACATCTCCTCCCACTCTAAAGGAGGCACTGCTGGTGACTCTTTTGAAGCCTGATAAATCTGCGAATCGCTGTGAATCCTATCGTCCGCTTTCTATAATTAATATAGATGCCAAGATCCTGGCTAAAATGATAGCTACTAGGATGCAGCCACTGATCTCTCTTCTGGTGCTGCCGGATCAGTCAGGTTTCGTGCCGGCCAGGTCCACAACCCATAACTTGCGTACGCTTTTTTCCGCACTGCATTATTTTGATCCCGGTTTCCAGGCAGTTGCTGTGTTACTGGACGCAGCAAAGGCATTCGATTCTCTGAAGTGGGACTATATGCTTACGGTGCTCATTAGGATGGGATTCCCCCCGTTCTTCCTACAGTGGATACGGGTGCTGTATACGGAGCCATTGGCACGAGTGCGAGTAAATGGGTGGATCTCCCCCTCCTTCCCAATAGAGCGGGGAACGCGTCAGGGCTGCCCCCTGTCACCGATGCTTTTTGCGCTCGCGCTGGAGCCGCTGGCTTGTAAGCTCCGGCAGTGTCATTCAGCGGCTGCCCTGAGCTTTCGTCAACGGCCATTGGTGGTTTCCCTTTACGCAGATGATATGATGTTATATGTTAGGGAACCTGCCACTTAGCATTGCTTCGGGAATACGTTAAGTTTGAGAGGCACTCGGGTTTGGGAATAAATTGGACGAAATCTGTTGTGTTTCCGCTCACTGCTGGAACCCTAGAAGTGGAAACTGAGTTCCCACTGGCGTGGACTCAGGACCCAGTAAAGTACCTAGGGATATGGCTGCACAGGGATCCGGATCGGGTGATCACTGAGAACTATGGCAGGGCGCTAACGCGGATCACCGAGCAGACGGAGCGGTGGACACGTTTGCCTCTTTCGTTGGCGGATCGCATCGCAGTTCTTAAAATGACTATTTTGCCCAAATTGCTGTATCTTTTTGTTAATATCCCTATCAGATTAAATATTGCCTTGTTTAGTACCCTACAATCTGCGCTACTTACGTTTGTATGGGGGGGTAAGAAACCCAGGTGTAGTTGGGATGTTTTGGTGCAACCCTTTGATCGTGGTGGCTTTGAGGCACCGGATTTACGGCTTTACTATCTGTGCGCACAAGCGCAGTTTGCGCATTACTGGCACTTTCCACAGCGGTTCCAACCCCATACTGCAATAGAGGCGGACGCGGTATTCCCTCTGCCTCTGCCGGCAGCCACCCTGTCTGGAGGCACTGGTGGCCCTAGAACGGAAATAAATCCTGCCCTTTGTACAGCATGGGCTTGGAGGGCCCTAGCCAAAAGAGCTCAACTTCCCTATTTATATGCCCCGTTGCTACCTATCGCGGCGCATCCGGATATTTCGGCTTCACGGGAGAAGCTTGCGTTGCGGGAGCTGGCTGCTGTGGGTATTACTACTATGGGAGATTTATATACGAAGGGGCAGTTTCGCACTCTGACAAGTGTACAATGCGATCGACGTAGCACCTTCATGCTAGGGTTCATATTCGTCCGGGTGCGGCAAGCTGTTCGGGATATCTATCCGGATTTTCCGGCTGAGCCCAGGACAATGCGGGCGCTGCAGGTGGTGCTAGCTACAGCCGAAAAGAAGGGTCTGATTACTAGACTATATAGGGCCTCTCAGAGGGAGAATGAGCCTGGGGACCACCCCTCCTTCGTTAAATGGAATACTGTACTGGGTGCTGCACTCACGATCGAGCAGTGGCAAGCCTGCTGTGCGCTAACTGGGCGTCTCACATCAAATTGTAATCTCCGTATGATTCACTTTAAGTTTTTGCACCAATTGTACTATACCCCTCTGCAATTATGTAAGTTTGGATTGCGTGAGAGTGCTGCGTGTGTTCGGTGCGGGCAAGCCGATGCTGACTTTCTCCATTCGGCATGGGCATGTGCTGGCGTGCGTGCGTTTTGGACTCAGGTGGTGAAGGTGTTGACGGCTGTTGTTATGGAGCCTGTGCATTGCAATCTGGAGGTGTGTCTTCTAGGCAGTGTTAGAGGCCTCAAGCCCTGCAATCGGCGGTTAGTCGCAGTCTCAACTTTGCTGGCAAAAAGAGCTGTGGCGTTGAACTGGGGTGCAAAAACTGTTCCCACTGTTAAGAAATGGATGCAAGAGTTACTCTATTGTAGGGATCAGCTGGAAGTCTATGCTGAAGAAATACCTGAGGCTTCCCGACCTAAAGATTTTTGGGCCCCATTAACTGGTTATCTGTTACACCACCCTGATCAGTGATGCCATGTACCCTTGTGGATTGTGCTATGCTGTGTGCTTCACGGGATAAGAACTGGTATCGCAACTGTCTCACTTCGCATTGCTTACTGTGTACCACCATGCTCTTTGTTTGCTGCATATGTCCTTTGTATTGTTGGAGGCTAATTTATTGCCATGCCGGGGGTGGGGGGGGTTGGGTACACTGCTTTATGCCTTATTGTGTAGTATATTTTGTTTATTCAAAAAACTTAATTAAAAAAAAAAAAAAAAAAAAAAAAAAGTCATAACTTGTGAGTTTCTCAAACAGTAGATTTTGGTCTGCCATATTTCCAACCATTTTCGATTGGGAGAGAATGTATTGTAGGGGTGCATGTAAGAAGTTGTGGTGGTAGTGCTGTTCTGATACTGCAGGATTCCAGCAAAGAGTGGGTTGTGGCCTATGGTTCTAGGGCACTGAGACCGGCAGAGAAAAATGACTCTGTTATTGAAAGGGAGTAACTTACTTGAGTTTGGACGGATGAGCATTTGAGAATGTTTCTGTAGGGTACCAGATTTATTTTACGGACAAGACACTAGACTTTGTTCAATATGTTGTTCCCCATGTGTTGATCGCACTTGAATGGCAAGGCTTGCCAGATTAGTTTAAAACTTTGGGCTTTCCCATACCGGATGGAATACATTCCTGGTAAAAATAATGTTCATGCTGACTGCATGTCTAGATTGCCTTTGGTGGATGGCAGCGAGAATTTTGAGAGTGCTGAAGAGTGTGACATAGCCTACACTGTGAGAGATGGTTGTGGGCATTTAATTAACGGTATCCATCCTCCCATACCAGAAGAAGAAGAATGGAAGGACAGTATTAAATAATACACTGTCATATGTGCTGTGATCAAGCATAATATACATGGATGGCCTGATAAATGCAGTGATCACTGTGAATAAGGTGCTTTTCAGAAAGTCTGCAAGGGACTGTGTTTTGAGAGTGATGTGTTAGTGCAGTGCAATAAGATCGTTCCACTTTTAGGTCGGTGCAAGTAGTTGTTTGGGTTCGGGACTGCTATGCTTGTGCCCGTAGTGACAAATCCGCCAACTCTGGTATTGTAGAAGCCCAAACTGTGAGTCTTCCTCATGGACCCTTTCATAAATTGAGTATAGATAAAACGTATCCATTTGCAGTTGTTCCCAGACATAAAGCTTTCACAATTGTCCTAACTAATTACTTTTCCAAGTAGCCTGATGTGAAGATGGTAGGGAAGGTAAATTCTGAAGCTGTTATTAAATGTATAGACTTTGTTTTCTGTAACACGGTATTCCTGAAGAGTTCTCTCTGCCAATGGTCAGAGAAATGGGAATTGGCCAGGTGGTCACAAATTTTATGTGGGACTAAAGACAAAAGAGTGTCCGAGTACATAAGGGACCTGGGGTTCTCACACTCTCCCTGCTCAGAACGCAGTCCTGTCTGGTGCATTACCACAATACGTGCCATTTCTTTTCTTTTTTTTTTTTTTTTTGGAAAACCTTTATTGAAGGCAAAATATATTGTAGAACACAGCATAATGCCTACATCCCTGGGCGGGCCGGCAGCGTAAGGCGTAATCCTGCATAGCGGTGTGGGCGGAAGAGAGATACACAGCAAGCCGCCTACAACCACTTCGGGCCGGCCGCGTCAAAAAGGACGTATAAGACAAATAGTTATCAACTTGGTATTACCTCCAGTGTTGCCTTAGCAAATAGAAGAAACAAATAAATAACAACCAATATTGGCATAAAAACATAAAGAGGCCCCTCCCTCCCCCTCTGGCACTGCAATAATATGACAAATGAATCAAAAACAATTTGGCTCTTGCTAGACGCACCCACAAGAATGATACAGGAGTCCAAGATCGAGTGATGCAAGTATCCTTAGCAATGAAATGGGGAGGGCATGTCAGCCTAGAGATCAGGATGCCCATGAGATACAGCGTAAGCGGGGCCCAGAAATCCTTGGGGCGGGACGATTCGGGCAGCTCTTCCGCATAGATTTCCAATTGTTCCCTACAGTAGGATAAATCTCTGAGCCACTTTCGAACCGTGGGTAATCCCTTTGCGCCCCAGCATTGCACCACGGCGCGCTTAGCCATTAGTGTAGCCACAGCAACCAGTCTCCTGTTACAGGGTTTCAAGGACGTCACATTGCCCAACAAACATAACTCCGGTATACACCTCACCCGTTCCAATACAACATCCATGAGCACACTCGCAACTTTAGACCAAAAGGCAGCTATCCCCGTACAGAGCCATGAGAGATGCAAGAAATCAGCGTCTGCCTGCCCACAACGCACACAACAAGCAGTATCGCGCAATCCAAATCTCCGCAATTGCACAGGGGTATAATAAAGTTGGTGTAAAAATTTGAAGTGTATGATACGAAGGTTGCAGTTAGCCATAAGTCGCCCAGTCAATCTGCAGCAATAGTGCCAATGGTCCACAGGCAGCACCCGTCCCAGGACAGCATTCCATTTAACATACGAGGGATGCGCCTCCGATTCCCGCTCGCGAAGAGAGGTATTGTAGAGTTTAGTAATCAGTCCTTTACGATCCTCACCCGCGAGCACCGCCTGCAGTGCTCGCAGTGTCTGAGGCTCAGCGGGAAAAGCAGGATATACATCCCTGATGGCCTGACGAACCCGCACGTACGTAAAGCTCAGCATAGCACCATGTGGCCGGCTCGCCTGTACGTCCTGCAACGTACGGAACTGGCCCTGTTTATACAAGTCCCCCATTTGCGTGATCCCGACTGCTTGCAACGTGGTCCGCGCCAAACGCTCTTGCACCGCAGATATACCGGGATGCGCCGCGATCGGCAATTTTGGGGCATAAAGATAAGGTAGCTTCGCTCGGCACGCCAGTGTCCGCCAGGCCCAGGCAGTACACTGGACCGGATTGATTTCCGCCCGGGGACCTCCGCTCCCGCCCGAGAGAGCCGCCGCCACCAACGGTAGTGGAAGGATCGCATCCGCCTCAATCGCAGTGTGAGGGAGAAGGCGTTGTGGAAAGAACCAATAATGCGCGAACTGCGCCTGAGCGCACAGGTAGTAGAGGCGCATATCAGGAGCCTCAAAGCCGCCGCGTTCAAAAGGTTGTACTAAGGTGTCCCAGCTGCAACGAGGTTTTTTGCCCCCCCCAGACGAACGACAGTAGGGCCGTCTGTAATGTCTTGAAAGCAGAAATAATCAAGCGGATAGGAATATTCACAAAAAAATATAATAATTTAGGCAATATGACCATTTTGATCACTGCTATGCGGTCTGCTAGCGAGAGCGGCAGACGAGCCCATCTCTCCGCCTTTTCAGTGAGTTGGGCAATGGTGCGTCCGTAGTTCATGGAGATTACCTGCGCCGGGTCCCTGTGCAACCAGATCCCTAGATATTTTACCGGTTCCTGGGTCCAGGACAGAGGAAAGTCCATTTCAAACTCGCAGGTGCCCGCCGTCAAGGGGAAGACCGTCAACTTGGCCCAGTTTATCCCTAAGCCAGAGAAGCCCTCAAACTTGACGTATTCTCGCAGCAATTCTGGGAGGTAGGTCGCGGGTTCACGGACATATAACAACATGTCATCCGCATAAAGCGAAACAACCAGTGGCCGTTGTCGGAAGCGCAGCGCCGCCGAGGCATGTAGTTGACGCAGCTTGCAGGCCAGCGGCTCCAATGCCAATGCAAATAGCATTGGCGACAGGGGGCAGCCCTGCCTCGTGCCTCTGCCTATGGGAAACACCGAGGACACCCAGCCATTTACACGAACCCTGGCCGCAGGAGCAGTGTACAGGACCCTAATCCATTGCAAAAAGAACGGGGGGATACCCATCCTGGTGAGAACGGTAAACATATACTCCCAAGAAAGGGAGTCAAACGCTTTGGTAGCGTCAAGCAGCACCGCCACAGCCTGGAAATCGGCGTCAAAATAATGTAGAGTGGCGAAGAGAGTACGCAGGTTGAGCACAGTAGATCTCGCAGGCACAAATTCGGACTGATCTGGGAGCACCAGTAAGGGGATCAGCGGCTGAAGACGGAGAGCGATCATTTTGGCCAATATCTTAATATCGATGTTAATCATTGAGAGTGGTCTGTAGGAGTCGCAGCGATTGGACACCTTATCGGGTTTCAGAAGCATCACTAAGAGAGCCTCCCGCAGCGAAGGAGGAAGACGGCCAGTGTCGTACACCTCCACGTAGACTTCAAGGAGTCTGGGGGCCAGATCTTCTGCGAAGGCCTTATAAAACTCGCTCGGAAGGCCATCGAGGCCCGCCGCTTTACCAGTGGGGAGGGACATAATAGCGATCTTTACATCTTCCTCATCAAACGGTTGAGTGAGATATTCACGATGGCCAGGGGCCAACCAGCCTAGCGCAACATCATCCAAGTACGAATGGATATCATCTGTCCGCACCACGTCTCTATTGCTATAGAGAGCCGTATAGTACTCAAGTATGGTCTCGCTGATAGCCGCTGTACCATAGCGGGCCTCGCCTGTCTCATCAAGCATCTCCGTAATATACTGCTGGCTCCGCGGCGCAGCCAACTTCTGAGCGAGAGAGCGGCTAGGCCAACCTCCCTCACCATAGTATCGGGCCTTACTACGTCTAGATCTATGTACCGTCTCCTGGTCGGCGGTTTCGTTGTGCTCCGTGACCAATTCACGAATCTTGGACAATGTTTCGGGCAGCGGGTCAGCCTCGTAGGCTCTTTCTAAAGCGGAGATATCTCCAGCCAGTTTGTGAATCCTGCGTCACAAATCCCGCAGTACTCCAGCCTGCGCCCCCATGCAGACCCCTCTGATAGTAACCTTGAATGCCTCCCACATGGTACCTGCGCTATCAACTGAGCCAGCGTTGTCCCGAAAGAAATTGCGAATAGCCTCCCCCACCGTGGCCTTAAAGACCGAGTCCGTCAGGGAAGACGGCTGCAGTCGCCACTGGAACGGCGGCCTCTCGCATGCTGGGACCCGTACATCCAGCTGCACCGGAGAGTGATCCGATAGTGTCCAAGCTAAATGACGCACACCTATCGCCCAGGAACACGCAGCTTCCGTGGCCAACCAGAAGTCCAGGCGGGACCATGTCCCGTGTACAGCCGACACAAACGTACTCTCTCGCAAACCTGGGTGCTGCAGATGCCAGACATCCTTCAGGCATCCTGCATCCATCAAGCCAAGTAATGTCTCTGCAGCTTGTTTAGGCCGTGCCCATTCACTGCCCATCCGGTCAACATCCATATCCAAGCAAACATTAAAATCCCCCCCCCATATGATCTCCGCGTCAGGGAACCCAGAGATGCGGCGCCAAACATCAGCGAAGAATGCCGGGTCGTCAACATTTGGTCCATACACATTCACAAACAGAACACTCGTCCCACCCAGCAGACCATGCACCAGCGCCACCCGTCCTAGGTCGTCTATCTCAGTGCGTGTGACCTGAAAAGGTATCCCTTTCTTAATCAAAATCAACACACCCCTTGCATAACTAGAATAGGAGGAGGCCACGCGTAGCCCAGCCCACCTGGCCTCCACATTCTTATCCGATGATTTCGTAAGATGTGTCTCCTGCAGAAAGGCAATGTGGATATTCATTCTGTCTAGGTAAGCGAACACTGCCCTGATCTTTTTAGGGGAGTTGAGGCCTCGGACATTCCAGGTTAAGAGGCGTAGGTTTCCACTCATCCGGTCAGTGATCGGCGAGGTGGCAGAGCAATTAGATACATTAGAGCCATATGCGTGCTATTGCAGTGAAAGGAAAAGTGGAATGCAAGAAAACTCAAAACATACAGTGCCAGAGGGTATCCCCCCTTTGCAACCCCCTCTCCCCCCTCCCACTTCAGCAACCCCAACTCGCCAAAGCCATCCCAACCTTCCCCCACCCCTCCCCTCCCATCAAACAAAAGTGAAGATCTTAGTTGGGGTATACCCATGTAAGGGCGCTAGAGTGAAACTATCCTCCCATCTAGCAGGAGGTGGCTGAGCGGGAGCTGTAACTGTGCCTGCATACAACGATACCCTGAAGCCCACACACAGTATAACAGCATGTATAACACATTTGACCTCATCTGCGTCCACTTGGGTGTGGGAATAGAGCAAGGCATAGATAGATTAATAACTCGTTGTGAGCTGCAAGGAAATCATATACAACTGAGGGGCAAACCAAACAGCAGGATATTTCTGCAAGTACTCCCCATGGGCCTAATGTTCCTCTGTGTCTGACGGCGTACGGGATTCACGTCGCCTTCGCTTGACACGTTTGGCATGCTCAAGGGCCGCCTTAGGGTTGTTAAAGATGTGAGAGTCTCCGTCCGGGCCAATCTTCAGGCGGGCCGGGTAGAGCATGGCGTACGGGACTTCCTCAGACCTGAGACATTTTTTAACATCAGCAAACTCCCTTCTCGCCGCCTGAACAGCCACAGTAAAATCCGGAAAGAAGGAAAGTTTGTTGCCTTGGTGTTCAATGGTGCCTTTCTCTCGTGCCAGGCGTAATATTACATCACGGTCCCTGTAGTTCAATACTCTCGCAATAATGGGACTAGGGGGAGCCCCCAGAGCCGGACGAGTGGCCAGCGAGCGATGCACCCGCTCCACGATGAACATGGGAGACAGCTGCTCCGTACCAAAAAGATCTGTGATCAATTTTTCTATGAATGTCTCCATTCCACCAACGTTGGTGGACTCCGGCAGCCCTATGAGGCGGATATTGTTACGCCTGGAGCGTGCCTCCAAATCCTCATTCTTAGCTTGGATGACGGACAGGACTTTTTCCATATTGAGAGCTTTCCCGGCGACATCACTCAGGCTGTCCTCTGCTGCAGAGACCCGCTGCTCCACTTCCCCCATACGGGCGTTCTGTTTTTCCAGCTGTGATGACATGTGGTCCAGACGATGATTAACAGCCGCCATTGTACCCTCGATAGATTGGAGGCTACGCTGCATCGCCAGGAGCGTGGCTTCAAGGCTTGAGGGAACCCCTTCCGGCGCATCCGCCTCTGAATCCGAGGCGGCCTTCTGCAGTGCCTTGGCGGATTTTCGTGCCTCAAACGTGAGGCGAGGCTGAGTTTTGTCTGTCTTGCCCATGTCGCACAAATATCAGGTAGGATTGTCCACAGGGAGTGGCGTAGAGCCCGGCACTCACAACGTCCTCCGCAGGGGCCGAGCAAGGGTCCGTGGGTGCCCTCACCTCCGTCCAACCCCCCCCAGGCGGCAAACAGTCTGCGGCAGAGAGGCGGAGGCCCCCACCAATGACAATAGGTGGATGGACGAATGAAAAACACAGGAGAGGCCCCCCGCGCAGCAGAAGTGCGATCGCAGGCTGGCCCCCAACTGAAGAGTGGTGGAGACCGCAATCCGAGTGAAGTAGGGGGGCGATGCAGACCCAAGCCGGAAAGGGGGGTGCCCCCCTACACGGACACAACCAGCAGAGGCGCCGCTACTCCTGCATCGCAACACGGGGCCCAGTCCTGCGTGTATCTCAGGCCACAGGGGAGGGCACCCCGCCCCGGGCCCCGCAGTAGCGGCTCCAAGTCCCGCCTCACCCAGGCAGGCCGCGCGGTGTCCAAGGCCCCGGTGCCAGTTATCCCTTCGCTAGGCAGTAGCACCGAAAGTATGGCATTTAGGCGTGGGCGAGCAGCGCAGATCAGAGCGCTCAGCAGTTGGTGCAGCAGCCGGGCCCCATCACCTCAGCTATTAAGGCCGGTCAGTGCGCCGCAGCAAATCCAGCGCCAGGTATACGACGCGCTCTCGCTGAGAACATCTCTCCGTCTTGGGAGGGGGGCAGCCGGGAAGCAGGCAACTCTGGCCCCAGGAGCGGGCAGCTCAACGCGGCCTTCACAAGTCCCTCAGCAAAGTAACCACGAGTGCGCCAAGCAGTTCCTAGTTGTAGGCGGCACAGGATGGCGCGCACACTCCCACGCTGGCAGCAGTGGCAGGGAGATCCTTGCAAGCCCCACTGATGAATGGGCCGGGGCCTAACACTCTATCCGCTGACAGCGCGCGGGGGACCGCCGCCGCATGTAGGCACGTCCAAGGCCACCCGCGCTCCCCAGCACCCTACAGCGGTTTGCAGGACGCAGCCCGCATCAGGCCCACACCCGCCTCGCAACTGCAGACCTGTGCTAGGCCGTGCCGCACTCACCACCTCCGGCGCCGGGGACACAGGGGCCCGTCTCCGCCGCAGCCACCGCAGGAACCTGGAATCGCCGCCTCCTCGCCTCCGCACACGGCCTCACGGGGCCCGCTGAGCGCCGCCAGCAAGCACGGCAATCCCAGGGGTGAAACGCCGTCCTCCCCAGGCCGAGCGCTCGCGGAACCAATAGGGCACAATGATCCGGCGAAGGTGGCGGACCTCAGAGCCCCCCGGGCGGCGCCATCTTGTGATCTCTCGGCCGCAGGCCGCCACAGCAGAAACCACGCAGTTCCTCCAGTCTTGGGCAGCTCCGAGGGCACCAATTGAAGCTGGAACACTTCCCTCGTCAGATGCGCCCCTCTATGCCACAGGATTGTAAGTTTTGCAGGCAGATATTAGTCGGATCGTGGCGCAGCCAGGCAGAGCCTCACTAGAGTGCGGCCATCTTGCCGTGCGCCCTCTAGCGCCCCCATCCAATACGTGCCATTTCTCAATGCCCCTAATGGAGTAGTAACTGGCTTCCAGATCTAAGAAGCTTGTTCCCAGAGTAATTTCACATCCACAACCTCTGTGGTCTTGAGGGTGCAGTAGACAGATGACAGTGTTGTGGTACAGGTGGTGGTGTCCATGTGGGTACCAGTGCCGGTTTTGCAGGAGTCCCACCAGCACTCTTTTTTGGGGACCAGCACTTACGTTTCCTCATCAGACTTTGACCCAAAAAAAGAGAGAGAAAAAAGATGAGAAGGTGGAGGAAGAGAAAGAAGGAAAAACAGTACCAAAAGGAGAAAGCAAGTATGAAAAAGAACTTGCAAAATTGAAATAAATGGGCATGGAGTGTATGGTGGTGGAATAGATACATGAAGTCAGTGCAGCCAATGATCAGATAATGTGTGACCATTCCTCCTTCTGCTCTCCACCACTCAGGATCCCTGCAAGAAGTGGTTTGAGGTTGAATGTACTGTACCAGTACTGCAGCATATTACACATCTTTTACATCTACTTTCAATCCAGACTTACTTACTTCTTCATTACTTAGAGAGAGGCTGATATTATGATATCAGATCCGAGGCCACCGAAGTCATCTGCGGCGTTCCACAAGGATCTTCACTCAGTCCAACCCTCTTCAACGTCTACATGAGCCCCCTCGCAGCCATCGCACGCCAACACAACCTCAACATCATCTCCTACGCCGACGACACCCAGCTGATCCTCTCCCTCACCAACGACCCCACCACCGCCAGAGCCAACCTACACGACGGGATGAGAGACGTCGCCGACTGGATGAGGAACAGCCGCCTTAAACTGAACTCAGACAAGACGGAAGTCCTCATCCTGGGCTCAACACCCTCCGCCTGGGACGACTCTTGGTGGCCCCCGGCCCTGGGCACCGCGCCCAAGCCAACGGACCACGCACGCAACCTGGGCTTCATCCTGGACTCCTCCCTGTCGATGACCAGACAAGTCAACGCCGTCTCATCTTCGTGCTTCAACACTCCTGCGCATGCTCCGCAAGATCTTCAGATGGATCCCCACTGAAACCAGGAAGACCGTCACCCAGGCACTCGTCACCAGCCGACTGGACTATGGGAACACCCTCTATGCCGGAACCACAGCCAAACTTCAAAAAGACTCCAGCGCATCCAGAACGCCTCCGCACGACTCATCCTGGACATCCCCCGGCACAGCCACATCACCGGACACCTGAAAGACCTGCACTGGCTCCCCGTCAGCAAGAGAATCACGTTCAGACTCCTCACCCACGCACACAAGGCCCTCCACGACCTGGGCCCCAAGTACCTCAACGACCGCATGACCTTCTACACGCCCACCCGCCAGCTACGATCAACCAGCCACGCCCTCGCCACCGTACCACGCATCCGCAGAGCCACCGCCGGAGGAAGATCCTTCTCCTACCTGGCAGCCAAGACCTGGAACTCCCTCCCCACTCACCTTCGGCGAACCCAGGACCATCTCTCCTTCAGGAAGCAGCTCAAGACCTGGCTGTTCGAGCAGTAACTTACCCCCTCCCCCAGCGCCTTGAGACCCTCCCGGGTGAGTAGCGCGCTCTATAAATGCCGTGATTGATTGATTGATTGATTGATGATGTTAAACAATCTTAGAACAATTTACAACAGTATTAGTACTTGCACATATATACAGGGTCCAACTTTTATTCAGCTATTTACAATGTAATGCTCTTCTAGAATTGCAGCAACATTCCATACTACAGATGATCTTGAATTCTGGACAGGGCCAAAGATAAGTAATACAAAATCCCCAGCATCCAGAGAGTGAAAATTACAGTTGGCTATTTCAATCTAATTTTCAGCTTTCCATAACACTTACGAATGGAGTTCTCTCTGAATGAGGACCAGGCTGGGAAGGAGCAGTTCAGGGTTGCAAAATGATATTAGAAGAGCCATTCCTGCTGTAGTAAATAACAGCCATGTCACCTATCCCCATGCTGTCCCTACCTTATGCAGTTGTTTTCCTCATTCGGAGGTAGGATGGGTGGGGTCGCACAACACTTTAATTTTGTAGTGGCACATCCTTTTCGGCATATAGGGACAAGTCCACTTTGGCAGGTAGTGGCAAATCCTCTTCTTTTTTAGGGACGAGGTTTCCAGCGCTTGCACCCCGAGATTTCTTCACCTTTCAGTCTTAAGACATGACTTTTTACAGTTGGCATTTGTTTCCATCATGGGAGGCACTTCACAGTTGTATAGATGGTGAGGAGTCTCATTAAAGGACCTTTACACCGGGAGTGCAGGGCTGTCTTTCTCTGATGTACTCTCATGCAAGGACTTTGATAGCTGTGAATGGGAGGTCTTGCACACTTATTAGAGCAAGGCTATAATCCAAGCCAATATCAGCCAAGTGTATAAGATGCAGATAAGGGTACCGGTAGTGAGACAGGGAGTCTCATCGGTGTGCCTATTAGGACCGCTTATGGGCTATGACCTGTTTTCCTATTTACAGTAGCTCGCATGCTCATGAGAGCAATGGGCAATGTGTTAGGACATTTGAGGTCAGTTTACACACAGATCTTTGCAAGTTTATTTTTAAGTACCCCATTATTCTCTCAGCCTACCTTGCTGACTGGGGGCTATAGGCACAGTGAAGGTTCTGTTGTATTTGGAGGGTCTTGCAAATGTCAGAGATTATCTGGGCAGTGAACTGAGTTCCATTCTCACTATTTATGGCTAGTACAATGTGCATGAATGCAAGGAATAAAGTCTTTTAGCAGTACTTTTGTTACTGTTTTTGCATGGGATTTTATACAGGGGAAAGGCTTCTACTCACCCTGAAAGCATACAAATAATGTCTGACAAGCACATATTCATAATTGCGACATTTAGGCGTGTTAATGAAATCCACCTGTATATTTACAAATGGTCCCCATGATGGTGGATGGGCAGCCTGTGTAGTTCTGGCTGCTTTCCTTTCATTTGGGACTTGACAAATGGCACAAGTGTTACAATACTGTTGTGCCACTATCAGGAAATTTGGGGAGAACCAATCTTTTTCACAGCAGCATCAACTCTGCCCTTGTTGCCTTGCGCCATTTTATGATGCACGTGAGCATAATATGAGAGTAGGTCTCTCAACGCTACTAAACGACTGTATTGGGAACTCCAATAGTGGTCTGAATATTACCTCCACTGTTGTTTCCCCCTTCTGATGCATTACCTTGTAGCTTAGCAACCTCTTGCCAGGTTGCCATTGAGTATTCACAATGGGGCGGAGAGCAATCACTGGCATAGTCTGGGAGCCTGGGGGACGCAGCTCAAGCAGCTGAATCAGCCATGGCATTTCCATGAGTAACTTCATCATGGGCAGACTAGTGGTCTTTACACTTGGCAGCCACTTCATACAGGAGTTGAAGGGCATCTAACAGTGTGGCTACATAGGGGCCACTTTTTATTTGCCCCCACTGGAAGTGAGGAGGTCCTATTGCTTCCACAATTGTCCATAGTCAAGTACAGCTCTGAAGGTATAATAAGAATCAGTATAGATGTTGGCCGATTTACCTTCAGCCAAAATACAAGCTCCGGTGCGATTGTGAAATTCAGCCACCTGAGTAAAGTGAACAATGGGCAAGTGGTTGCTCTCTATGACTTCATGCTGGGAGTATACAGCATAATCAGATATCAGAGAAACACAGTCATTGCATAAACAAGAGCTATCTACATAAAAGACCGGGTCGGGATTGTGCAACGGAGTCGCTACGAGGCATCACCAGGTGGGCTGTGACAGTGAGGCAATCATGCTACTCACCTTCCGGGGCAAAAGGACTGTGCATACTTGTCCCACTTAGGGCAACAAATGCAAAAAGAACATTTGATGGATGGAATGCTGAACAATGTCAAACATTCACCCCCCAGTACAGCGATCTGGGCCTAAATCCATCGTTCTTTTGCTCACTATGCCATTTCAGTTTGGACCCAGCCATATGCAAATCAGTCTTGACCCTGCCCCCCATGGGAACAGTCCAGCCCGAACTGCCAGCTCAGGTCCTCTCTGGACTGGAAACAAGCATCCTGGGACCGGTTTCGGGGTATCACACCTTATCAGCCAGTCTAGCTTGACGCCAGTAGCATGGAGAGCACAGGACCCACGTCTGGCATACCCGTCCAACTTAGGGCTGATTTGCATATTGCTGGGTCCAAACTGGGGTGGCGTGGTGAGCAAAACTCAGATCTGTGACTGAGGGTGAATGTTTGATTTGTTCAGCATTCCGTCCATCCTCTGTTCTTTTCGCTCACCTTCCTGGTGGCAGAGTTAAAGAGATGCAGGGTTCAGGACCAGGCACCTATTTAAAATAATCTGATCTGTATATAACAAGAGGATCTCATATCGGATGAGTAGGGCATTAGATAAATGTTGGGTTTTGGAAGTCAGTAAAAGTGACACTACTGCTTGCTAGATGGCTACAGTAAGGGTAGACCCCAGGACTATGGTTTCAGAGAGTTCATGGTGGCAGATGCAACCACTGCATGTAGGCAAGGTGGTGATTCAGTGGCTACGGGGTCAAGGGTCTTGCTGTAATATGCTACTGGACGGTGCTTGCCAGCGTGCATTTAAGTCAGTATCCCAATGGTGAAACCACCTTTTTCATGATAGTAGAGGGTAAATGGTATTGAGTAATTAGGGAGACCCAGAGGTGAAGCTAAAAAGAGAGAGCTTGCTTGAATGCAGTGAAAGTCTGTTCTGCCTCTTCTGTCCAGTGTAAAGGTTCAGGTGTATGATGTTTAATGAGAATCTGAAAGGGATTTATGAGGCAGGCCTACCTTAGAATTCACTGACAGTTATAACGTGCCATCTCAAGGAATGTTCTACTTTGGGAGACCATGGTGGGGTGGGTAACTTTAGGAATGGCTTCAATCCTAGAAGCTGACAGATGCCTATATCCTGTTGATATATTGTGTCCCAAATAATGTAAACTTGTCAGGCAAAGTTGTAGTTTCAATCAATATGATTTTTGCCCTTTCAGAGCCAATGCTATAGGCAGCCTCAGTGTATCGTCTTTACAAGCTTCTAGAGTTGTGTAGGCCAAGATGAGGTCATCCACATACTGTATCAGCACAGTCCCTATGGTGAATTTGACTTAATCTATATCCTTTTTCAGAATGTGAGGAAACAATGATGGTGACTCGGTAAATCCCTGGGGGAGCTTTGTAAAGGCGTACTTGACATTCTGGAACGTAAAAGCAAATTGGAACTGGCTTTCTGGGTGTATGGGGATAGAGAAGAATACAGAACATAGATCTACCACACTGAAAAAGGTTGCTGTCACTGGGACACATGAAAGCATAGTGGCTGGGACAATGGCGAAGGAGGAGAGGACAATGGCATTTACCAATGTAAATTCAATTCAATTCAGGGGGTTTTGTATAGTGCATAGGCTTCCTAGCGCTAGAACAGCACACAATGTCAACTCACTACTGGAGCTACTTCGAATAGAGCCAGGTTTTCAAAGCCTTGCGAAAAGGGAGTTCAGAAGGTACAAGGCTTCAAGAGGGAGAGTGTTCCATAATTCTGGGGCTAAATAGATAAAGGAATGGCCCTCCCAACGAGATCTTCTTACTTTTGGAACATGTAACAAATGGGCAGAAGAGGATCTGAGAAGTCATCCAGGAATGTAGGGAGTGGTCAACGATCTTAACAAAGTGGGACATCTATTCTGGCATGATTTATGCAAAATGCATAGGGCCTTGAATTGAATTTGTTGCTTCACAGGAAGCCAGTGGTACTCTTTTCCAGGAAGGAAGTAGCCATTTCTGAGCGGGCAAGAAATGCCCACTTTAGAAATTCTGTGGATCAGGGTGGGGTGGTCAACTGTGCCAAAGGCGGCACTTAAATCCAAAAGAATAAGAGCCGTCAATCCTCCACGATCTAGAAGAGAATTAATTTCCTCGACTACAAGAAGCAGAGCTGATTCGGTGCTTTGAAGCGGTCTAAACCCTATTTGGGTAGGATGGAGGATGTCATAAGCCTTGAGGAACGCAGAAAGATGAGTGTTCAGATGTTTTTCCACAAGCTTTGATAGACCTGGTAGCAAATATATCGGTCTGTAATTACTCAGGCAGCAAGAATCTAGTCTGGGTTTTTAACTAAGGGTTTAACCACAGCATGCTTCCATTGCGGGGGAACTTCCTCCAAAGTAAGATAGAGATTCAGAAGATCAGTCAGAGTGGGAGCGATGCTGTCAAAGCCCTGACGTAGGAGATGTAGAGGGGCAGGTTCAAGGGTAGATCCAAGTTTTACTTTCAGTAGAAGATCTGAAAGAAGATTAACAGCCAATTCTGAAAAGGCCGAAAGACTTCCCACCTGTTGGTGTAGGTAGGAACTTATTGTATGCAGGATCCTCACAAGAGGGCCTGTTAGAGAAGACGTAGTAGATAACCAGAATACTTTCCTGAAAAAATAAGTCCAGCTTATTGCTGTGTTTGAGAGAGGCTTCATGAGTACAGCCTACCATCTTAGGTTCAGTGATGTCTTTCACAATGTTAAAAATCTCTCTTGGTGAGTTAGCAGCGTGTTCAATTTTTGAGGCAAAATAATCGGATTGAGCTATTTTTATTATTGCATGATAATGCCTTACTGCACTCCTGTAATTACTTTTGCATACCTCATCAAATGACTTTCTCCAGCTTCTTTCAAGTTGTTTGCATTCCTTTTTAAGTGCAAGGAGACTGGAGTTGAACCAAGGCTCTTAACGGGTAGAACAGAGGCCAGGGAGTTCTTAATCCATTTATTTAAGCAGCAGGAGGAGGAGGTGACCGAGTCAGTTAGTCAGGGTCTGGTAGTCTTTGGGCGGATGACCAGTCCTCTGATTTAACTTCAACTTATTGGGGGGCTAGAAACAGGCGAGAGGGGTACGGATAGAGAGAAAGGAACTTGAAAATGATCCGACCATGTGAGTGGAGAGGTGCTATGTACTTGTAAGAGATTGGAGTTGCTAAATACTAGGTCGATGGTGTGGCCTTTCTCGTGTGTGGGCCCATTCACAAGTTGCTTTGATTGTAGTGTAGTGTAGTGTAAATTCCTGTACCAGAGGGGCGTGTTTTGGAACGTCAGGATGGCAGTCGCATCTTAGAGTGCTCCAGACCCCTCTGTCATCCGCCGCCATCCACGCTGAGGCCTAGCCAATTTTAAGCCCATTCCTCCATCAGATATTCCCAGGGCTCAGCTGGATGCCGAAGAAGACACCCGCGGTGGAAGTAAGGCGGCCCTGGGCGCAGGCAAGAGGCCTAATCCGTTTAACTGGGCTGTGATACTGTGAGACGCTCATCTTAGAGCCTCTTATATGCCCCCAGATACCCCCCAGCTTCCCGCCTGTACTTTTCTGGACCACGTTAGTGATGCGCTTTGCCAGGGGTCGCGCCCCACCACGAGTGAGCTGAAGGAGCCCTCTGCTGTAAAACCCAGAGGAGTGGCTGGATGGGCCGCGACAGGGGGCCGCATCGGGAGCAGGTGAGGCTCTCTCCCTCCAATGTCCCCGATCCTCCTGCTCCGATTAACTCACTGGGGCGGCTTGCCCATTCCCAATCTGCATTCCGGAAGTGGCTCGGTGCCACGGTATCGGCACCTCCCGAGGCCTGCTGCAACGAGCCTAGGGCCTTGTTCTCCGCCCCTGGCCCACACCTTGGGCCTCAAGACATCGGACGAACAGGGAGGCCCCTCAGTCTGTAGTGGATTTTGTACTGCGCCGAGGATTTGACCAGATTTTGGGCCCATCGCCCCCACTGTACACCTATTCCCACTGTTATCCGCCCACGCGTGATTGGATTACACTGCGTGGTCGCTGCATCGCATCCAGGAGCAGGTGAGGAGTTTGTTTGAAGGCCTGCCCCTGCAAGTGTGTTGTTTTAACGACTGGTGCAGCTCGGACTGGTTCTGGGGCCCGAGAGATTGCGAGTGACTTTTTCTTTTTATAGACCTTTCTATTTGATATGCTGAGTAGCAAACCTACCTGCCCTGGTGCACGACTCTCCACTGCCCCAATCACTGTGCCTGGAGTCTGGGTTTTGAAGGTGCTCTGAAACCCCCCTCTTGTGGAAGTGTCCCGGTGCCTTAGATTTGTTCTGGGTTGGGCCTGGAGAGGTGCTCCCCTACCTGCTTCTTCCTCTGACCACTCGTGGAGGGCCGGCACTCAGCAAAGATTATATGATCTGAGAGTGGTGTGTATGGCTGGTCATTGGGTGCCATTCCGTCTGGCTTTGGGGGGCCCTTGGCCGAAAAGAATACGACTTGGCGCCTGGATGTCGCGTGGTGGGAATGTATGTGCTAAACCTAACATCAGACACTGGGTTTGATTCCTCACCTGCCCACATGCAGAAAACATGCTTTGGTACTGCGGTCCCATCCTCGCATTGAACTTGCTTCAGATCACCACGCGGTGGCTACGTGAACCTCGCCACTACATCCTGGTACATTGTGCGCCCCAACTACAGTCACCAAAGGCTTGGCTGCTCGTGCTGCTGCATTCTGTGGCAAGCAGGCCGGGCCTCGGACACACCAGCCTCAGTCAACCATCATCCAACCATGGGGAAAGACAAAACAGCTAAACCTCCTCCTCCTCCCCAGCCATGCATAGATGAATTTACGACAAGCTAACCCAGCAGGGGGAGACCCTTACAAGATTATTCAAGCTAGCGATTCACAAAAGAGGCCTAGACTCGAGGTACCGCACCTATCATACAGTAGGAATAATACAAGGAGTGGTGCCCTGATCAAGGGGAAACAGCCTCCTGGGTCCCCATAGATGGATATAATCCACAGACTTTTACAATAAAGAGATCAGCACTCACTATCTATTACTCTTTTGACAATATATATTTCACTCAAGATAGTATTAGTCAAGTCCAGTACTGAGTTTGAGGATTATTGAGTCGAAGTTGTTAGCTTTCAAAGAGCACAAGTTCATTCAAATTCGCTCAGACGTGTTGTATGTTTTTATTTTTTATTTATTTACGAGGTTTTATATAGCGCTGGCTTCACCCTTAGGTATCAGAGCGCTTTACAATTGGGAAGGTGATAGAACATAGGTTACAAAAACACATGGCAACGAGAAGAAGCGTAGAGATAATAGGCTTAAGCAACAAAGTAAATAACATATCTTGGTTATGATACAAAGTATGTTAGTAATTCTTTATTTGAAATATACAAAATGTTCACACCAGTGTAGGCAGCGCGTTTCGTCCCTTTCTTAAGACTTCTTCAGGGCTACAAAAACACAGAGATAACATTTACAACATTTAAAATCATATTTAAACAACAAATTTAAAATACAGGGCTTATTGCTCTGAGACACAGTTACACCATGAGATACACATGCATAAAAATGTCATGTGTATACAAAACAGAATCCAGAGATACTTTTCTGCACACATTTGTAGTGAAGGGACCTTTGTGGTAAGGTTTAGAACATGGTTGCATACAAATATCAAACAATATTGCAAGTTTTAGTTTGATAATTTTACACATTCGAGGCAGAGGCAGAGTATGTACAAATATATTCGCTGCATCAATTCTATTATTATCTCTTTTATGGATATGCACGCCATGCTTCTAACATTCCTTCTAAGTCAATGAATCAAATATCGCTGCTATTTCTCAAGCACTTATATGTTATTTAAATGTTCAGTTAGATAATGGAGAATGTACATTACAATTTATGTCCAGCATCTAAAAAAATTGTTGGTTCAACATTCTTTAATAACAAAAATGGGGAAGAAAACAAGGATCTCACATTCGCACCTATATGTTTGACTGTTAAACATCCGTTTGAAACATTGTCCTCAGTTACTGTTTCTTTACTTGAGAAAGAGGAATTATATGTGTCTTCATGATTACGTCATTACTACGAGGGGTAAACCACAGAATACCCCATATCCCATATTTATTATCCCAACAATTTTACCTTAGTCCTGATTCAGGAGCATTTCTCAAGTCATCTATTCACATTGGATTTTTCAAAAGACATATAAGCCTGCAACAAGTGTAAGAAGTATCATATCATGACTCTATTTCCACACAGTCACATGAACCAAGGTATTTTTCTGTTATTGATATTACTAGAACATACCTTAGTTAGTGTGCTAGAGGTCTTCGTTTTTACAGGATTGGTCATATTCAGCAAATTTATAGTCTTAGCCCAATTCGACAGGTAAACCTAGTATGGTCAGGAGCAATAGATAAGTATATGTAACTTTATACTGCTATTATCACTTGTCAATTTCACAATATGTCTACTCTTCTTTAGGATTTTTGCATATAAGGACCACCCTATATTTTGAGCATGGAGAATGATCTTCCTAGCTCAGTATTTTGTTGGTGAACAAACTGCTAAATTTTTTAACAGGATATGTGATCGCCCTTTTCCCGAAACAAGGAGATGGAAAATGACATCATGAAAGGACATTATTTGTGTGCCATTGTATGGTACAGAAGTACAGCAATGTATTATGAAAATCAAATGGCACACTTTGTAAAAACGGGGGCACGGAGCTATCCTCCAAGTGTGGCCTTAATTCTACACCATTGTGGCATCATTGTAAACATGTATAAACAATCTTTAAAAATTTGTTGTACTTTCTTAAAGGAATCGAATGAAACACTTACTGGAGACGGGGGCACGAAGCTTTTTCTTGAGTGTGGCATTAAGTCTGTGGAATTATAACATGACGGACTTAATGATGAACTTTTATGGTCGATACATCGATGATATCCTAATGATCTGGAATGGGACTGTGGAAGAGCTACAAGCACATTATGCATATCTAAACACCAACAGATTTAATGTCAGGCTAACCATGCAGTTTGACAGAAGGGAGATTGAGTTTTTAGATTTGAAGCTGTATGTCAAACAAGGGATCATCCATAGTGACATTTTCAGGAAACAAAACGCTTGCTACATGTCACGAGTGCACATCCCAAGTCCACGATAGATACCATACCATATGGTGAGATGGTAAGAGCACGTAGGAACTGTAGTGAAGAAGAACGATTTCAAAGCAGATTACGGACTATCAAGGATAACTTTAAAGAACGTGGGTACAATGATCACTGCCTTGGTAAGGCGGAAATTAAAGCTAAAAAGCTGGTCAGAAAACAGACCCTGACGGAGAGTGCGGGATCAGGAAAAAAGATGAAAAGGAAAGATGGAGGAATGAATAAAGAGGTTGTATTTGTCACCCAATACAACATGTTCAGTAACCACATCTACAACATATTACGAAGTTTCTACATCTGTGGGAGCTGCTCTGTATGCCATCTTGGACAGAATAAAATCATGGAATTTCAGTATAACACTAACATCGAATACCAGATATTGTCTTTCATGAACTGCAATACAACCTGTACGATTTATGCTATCGGCTGTGCCTGCAGTAAAATATGCGTAGGGAGCAGCATACGGTGCATAAAAACAATGATACAGGAACATGTGAGGGCAATCAAACACTATGACGAAAGGTATCCGATTGCTGTACACATTCACCAAGACCATCCGGATAAATGTCAAATCTGGTTTCATGCTATAGAACAGATCACCACATGTGAAAGGGGTGGGAATAGGGAGTTACAGTTACGTCAGGCGGAAGCAAGATGGATATGCGGCCTGAGAACGGCATATCTGGGCCTCAACAGCAACTCAGAGTTCCATCACTTCCTATAATTAAATGTTTTATTTTAGAATGTTCCACTCAAAATGATCTGTCAGATACCTACTATAGTGATTACTGTCATTCATCAGGACAATAACATCGATTAAGATAATATACATCTGACGTACATCCTGACACATGAAAACTGATATTATTACCAAATACTGATTGGAGTTATGATGGGTGGAGGGATCATGGTTCGTCACTGTATTCAATGGGAACCCAGTGCGTGACATAGGCCATACGAGGCAATACATTTCAGCCTACCTACAGAGTGATTTTGCAATAAGGACTCATGTAACGCTGAGAGGCCTAAGTGCACTGGGATAATGCTGTAGTAATGGATCAAACACAGTAATCCTATCAGTTTTTACATCCCTTTGAATCACCCGTGCCGTATGCATAAAGAGTCTTCTGAACATGAATATAAAATGTAAACCCGTTCTAAAATGGCTGCCTCTATAAAATTACAATCTAGGATTCACATGCGAGATGACGATCTGTTTGTCACAATATCTGTTAGTGATAAGTCTCTGCTATAGATTACCTAATTGTCATGCCCTACAAAGAACGATTAGATTATCTTTTGATTAAAGATAACTGCACACATATAAAGTTTGTTTAAAACAGATATAGAATGTAAACCTGCTTCAAAATGGCCGCCACTTTTAAATCGCACTCCTGTACCTCATATAAGGTGATGATCTGTCCGTCAACCCACTTATTGGTGTCAAGTTACTGACAAATATTATCAAAGCACTCTGTCCCATAAAGAATGAGGCTATAAATTCCTGCATGAGATATTTTCTCATGGTACTCATAATTTATTACGTATTAATCGGGATATGACTCGATATCCATAGTCATTCAAAGATGGCCGTCTCAATTGAGATTAGCCTGAATAGTAGATGCTGACATGACGTCATACATGGGCGTCACAAGATGTAGTATATAAACGGGTTAAAAAAAGGAGTCAAATTTGGGCTCTCAACCCGGAGACGGTGTTAACATGCCGACGATCACTGATTAGGTAAGGGGAGGGGGGGTTTGCTGTACCCTTCACATAAAAACTTGCTGTGTTATTGAATATGGGGAGATTGTCAATCTGATAGTGACTCATCCAATAATACATAAAGTAATTCCTGTGATCATTGGGTTTCAAACAGTGTTATTTGATATGTATATAGATGACCATAATAGAAGAGTTGATGTAATACATGTCACCATATGCTTACTAATGCAGTGAACGAGAGTCGACTCATATGGGAATAGACACATTCAAATATAGCGGTGGTAGTAACACTCGCTGTCCATGCCTTTAGTTCATCATGTTATAATTCCACAGACTTAATCCCACACTCAAGAAAAAGCTTTGTGCCCCCGTCTCCAGTGAGTGTTTCATTTGATTCCTTTAAAAACGTACAACTAATTTTTAAAGATTGTTTATACATGGTTTACAATGATGCCACAATGCTGTAGAATTAAGGCCACACTTGGAGGATAGCTCTGTGCCCCCGTTTTTACAAAGTGTGCCATTTGATTTTCACAATACATTGCTGTACTTCTGTACCATACAATGGCACACAAATAATGTCCCTTTCATGATGTTAATTTCCATCTCCTTGTTTCGGGAAAAGGGCGATCACATACCCCGTTAAAAAATTTAGCAGTTTGTTCACCAACAAAATACTGAGCTAGGAAGATCATTCCCCATGCTCAATATATAGGGTGGCCCTTATATGCAAAAATCCCTAATACTGAAGAGTAGACATATTGTGAAATTGACAAGTGATGATAGCAGTATTAAGTTGCATATACTTATCTATTGTTCCTGACCATACTAGGTTTAACTGCCGACATGGGCTAAGACTATAATTTTGCTGAATAAGACCAATCCTGTAAAAAACGAAGACCTCTACTACACTAACTAAGGTGTGTTCTAGTAATATCAATGACACGAAAATACCTTGGTACATGTGACTGTGTGGAAATAGAGTTATGATACGATACTTCTTACACTTGTTGCAGGTTTATATGTCTTTTGAAAAATCCAATGTGAATAGATGACTTGAGAAATGCTCCTGTATCAGGACTAAGATAAAATTGTTGGGATAATAAATATGGGATATGGGGTATTCTGTGGTTTACCCCTCGTAGTAATGACGTAATCATAAAGACACATATAATTCCTGTTTCTCAAGTAAAGAAACAGTGACTGAGGACAATGTTTCAAACGGATGTTTAACAGTCAAACATATAGGTGCTAAAGTGATATCCTTTTTTTCTTTCCTATTTTTGTTATTAAAGAATGTTGAACCAACGATTTTTTAGATGCTGGACATAAATTGTAATGTCTATACTCCATTATCTAAATGAACATTTAAATAACATATAAGTTCTTGAGAAATAGCAGCGATATTTGATTCATTGACTTAAAAGGAATGTTAGAAGCATGGCATGCATATCCATAAAAGAGATAATAATAGAATTGATGCAGCGAATATACTTGTACATACTCTGCCTCTGCCTCGAATGTGTACAATTATCAAACTAAAACTTGCAAGATTGTTTGATATTTGTATGCAACCATGTTCTGAACCTTACCACAAGGTCCCTTCACAACAAATGTGTGCAGAAAAGTATCTCTGGGTTCTGTTTTGTATCCACATGAAATTTTAATGCATGTGTATCTCATGGTGTAACTGTGTCTCAGAGCAATAAGCCCTGTATTTTAAATTTGTTGTGTAAATATGATTTTAAATGTTGTATATGTTATCTGTGTGTTTTTGTAGCCCTGAAGAAGTCTCAAGAAAGGGACGAAACGTGTTGGCTACACTGGTGTGAACATTTTGTATATTTCAAATAAAGAATTACCAACATACGACACGTCTGAGCGAATTTGAATGAACTTGTGCTCTTTGAAAGCTAATTACTTCGACCCATTAATTCTCAAACTCGGTACTGGACTTGACTAATACTGTCTTGAGTGAAATATATATTGTCAAAAGTGTGATAGATAGTAAGTGCTGATCTCTTTATTGTAAAAGATTATTCAAGCTATCCATGCCTCATAGAATGCAGTAGAGACAAAAATAGTAGAGGTGAGGGTAGATGTTGCCCTCCTTCGCCAAGACCTAGGAAATGCAACTAGCCATATCACAGAGTCAGAAGGCTGTCTCTCAGCGGTTGAAGATGAGCTCACAAATCTCAAAACCACAGTTGCCTGTCTCCTTACTTGTACCAATAAACTCCACCATCAGGACGAAGATGCAGAGAATCGGTCCAGACGGAATAATTTGTGCCTGGTGGGCTTCCCGGAAGACGTGGAACTCAATCGGGCAACTGAATTTTTGGAGGAGTGGTTCAAATCATGGATGCCAGTGGATAAACTCTCACCTTGGTTCGCAGTAGAGCGTGCCCACAGAGTGCTCACTCCTAAACCCCCTCCTGGCACCGCAGGCAAGCCTATGACTGCGTGTTTTTTTTACTTCAAGGACAGAGATTCTATCCTGAGTGCAGCTTTCACATCCTTATCTCAGTACCAGAATTCTTGATCTTCCGAAACTATACCAGAGAAGTCCAAGCCAGACATAGATCCTACCAATCTGTCAAGCAAAAACTAAGGGACCTGCAGCTCTCCTATACACTTTTATCCCCAGCAACACCTTAAAGTGATATTTGATGGCAAAACTCATTTTTCGATACCCTTTTAGCAGCGTGGGAATGGCTCACTGAAGAAAAACAAATACCACGTCCGGCTGTAATCTCCCGTCCATCCACTGGTTGTACATCAGGAGCTGAAGCAACTGGAAACAACCTTCGAGGACGGGTCAGTACAAGATCCCCCACAGGCAATGCAATATGCAGACTGTTTTCCCCTCTGGAAGCCTGGATATGTTGATCATGCCGCCGCAGGGGAGAACTGATCGCCCCCCCCCCAGTGGAGGATCACTCTCACACTGATCCGGGCATGAAGAGAGACTAAGCCGGACACCTTCGCCCATTTGAACATCTGTGGTACGGGCATATGGCTCCGGGGATCCAAAATATGATTGCGTATGGGCACAAAAGGGCATTTGCTTGTAGGCTATAAGGCTCCTGTTCATTTCTACTGATCCTGCTAATTGGAGGGGTCCACCACTCCACACCTACCTGCTAGACTTGGTTTTTAGTTTGTGATTATTGTTTAGGGCAACAGATGCTTATTGGGGGGAAGTATGGGGTTGGGGAGCCATTGGGGGGGTAAAGCGTTTGGTGCCTTAATCTATGGGTGCCCTATGTTTCTATCTGTTTGTTGGTTTTTCTTTCCTTAGGTTGTCCCCGAGTCCTATTACATCCACACCATTACTATTTAAAGTTTGATTTCAAAATGTAGATCCCAACATATGGAGGTGGGTATGCAAACCAGTCTAGTCTAGTCTCCAAATGATCGTGAACCCCAACTAAGTTTTGGAAAGTGACTGTATGAATCAGTGGCATTACAAAATGCCCAATTGCAGGGAGTTGCAAATACTCTTGGCTTATAACATTTTATGCGGCAGAAGTCCTTCTAGTACCTATTCAAAATTTCAATATAGCACAATCTTCACAAGTAAATAATGTTTCTACATTTTTGCATCCTCAAACTGCATGCTGTCTCAAGAATATTCACTACATTCCTTAAATCCGGCATTAAAAAACTGTCCTTTAAATAAAACTTCGGTTTGTCGCCTCTCTTTTTTCTTCTCTCTTTCAAATGTCCCTCTCCTTCCCTTCCATCCTCTGCATGCCTCCTCTGTCTGAGCACAACCTACTCTGACACATGCACCTTTGACTATTCTCTATTTCAGAAAATTTCCCACAACTCATTTACAAGATCACAATCTCTCCTATTTCTGCTGAAAGTTATACCTATGCAACCTAACAATACCTAATCTCCTCTAACTCCTGTATTAATCCCACCAACCATGTGTTTGAGCTCCCCCCACTCAACTAATGATTGCGACCAACCGCTAATACTTTAGAACACCATAAATAACTGAAATGACTGCATAAATGGTTTGCTTTGAGTGCACAAGACTAATCTCAATAAATAACAAACAGTAACCAATAACACTGGACTAACCATCAACCTTGGGTCCTGGAGCAGCGTGCTGGCTGGCATAAAGCACTTCGAAGCCTCGTCAGGGGTAGTAAGCGCTATATAAATTCAATTACAATCCAATACAATCTAACCCTATCCGTAGTCTGGACATATTTTTGACCCACACGCTTCATCGAGTCCCTATCTTGCCATGGCCTTGTATGATGTGCTATCTTGGAATGTAAACGGTCTTTTGGACCGTCTTAAGCATGCAGCAGTCCTGCGATATGCCCCGCGCTTTTCCCCTTCAATCTTCATGCTTCAGGAAACACATTTGCTGGGCATTAGGTGTTCATTCCTGGCCTGATATGGTTTTGACAGGGTTTATCATGCAGGATACACCCGAGGATCTTGTGGGGTGGCAATTCTATTACAGCGCTCTTTGCCCTTAGTGGTGACTCAAACTTGGGCAGATCCACAGGGTCGATATCTGGCTATCACAGGTACAATTGAGGGTAACCTTATAAATCTCCTTTGCATCTGCGCTCCCAATCCAGCACGTGAATCCTTTCTCGCCACGCTTCTCCGGCTTATATCTTAGATCCCTCAGGGTCACACTATAATAGGATGTGATTTCAACGCAGTAATGGATCTGGCGTGGGACTCAACAGGTCCCCCCTCTGAAACTAGACGACAAGGGGCTGCCTCTCTACAAACATGGGTGTCTACTTTAGGTCTATGTGATGTGTCAAGAACCTGGAATCCTAGAATGAAACAATACATGCACACCTCTGCTGCACACCATACACACTCACGTATTGATTTGCTGTTTCTGCCGGCCACAGACGTCCTTTCGGTCTCGCAGGTGCCGAAACTGGGACGGGGCATATCTGATCATGCCCCCCTACTCATTTGCATTGGCGCACCAGACGCCACCAGACATCCAATGTGGAGGCTCAATGCCTGGTATCTACAGGACGCACCATATACTCAACCTGTCAAATGGGAGATTGTGGCTTATATCCACACAAACATGCAGTCCGTTGATACCCTCTGGGCGGCATGCAAGGCCACCGTGCGAGGACACTCTAGGGCACTTCTCCGGCAAAAAGAAAAAACACAGTTTGACCAAATTACTCAACTGGAAGCTCGGGCTATATGTCTAGAACTTCAACTCTCCGAGTCCGGTAGTGGAGCTATCACCAGAGAACTGACTATGCTCCAAGAAGAAATCAGGGCCCACCCCCTTGAAAAAGCAAAACAACTCTGGCGGGTCTCAACCGCTAGAATATATGGATGGGGAGATAAAAACAGTAAAACTTTGTAGTGGTTAGCCTCTACACCCTTGACAGGATGGATTATACCCGAGATAATGGATGCTCAGGGCACCATTCATATTTCTATGCTGGCTATAGCCCAGGTTTTTGCTGCCTTCTACTCTAGTCTCTATAGGGCGTTCCCCTATCCCCGGGCTGAACTAATCTCGCCCATCCTTGATGAAATCCCGATGTCCAGCCTCTCCATCACTGATCATCGTGCTCTAGACAAGCCACTCACTCTCGAAGAAATAGGAGCCGCAATCTCGGAGATGGCCTCTGGGAAAACAACTGACCCTGATGACTATCCAATGGAGTTTTACTCTACTACAAAAATATCCTGGTACCCCCATCTCCTGGCACTTTATCATGAAGCAAGGCAAACGGGCTCCCTTCCCCGAGAGCTTGACCAGGCCACAGTCATACCAGAGATGCAACCACCGTCCCTCTCCTGCTCCGATTATTGACCTATCTCTCTTATTAACGGAGAAGTGAAGATACTGCCGACATTGTTGGCCATTCGCCTGCGGTCAGCCATTCGTTCCTTAATACACTCTGACCAATGTGGCTTCATGCCCACTAGAAGCATGAGACACTGTCTGAGATGCTTGCATGTTGCGCGGGCCCACCAACATAAATTACCAGCTCCGTTAGCTTTGCTACTAATTGACTTTGAAAAAGCCTTTGATACTGTAGACTGGACTTACCTGTCAAAAGTGCTGGACAAAGTGGGATTTGGACCCCTTTTCTGTAGATTGATTTAAATACTCTATTACAATGCGACCACCTGAGTGCAGATCAATGGGGTTATGTCAGATGAATTTCCGAATGGTCGGGGAATCAGCAGGGATGTCCCCTTCCCCTCTCCTTTTTGTGCTGGCCATTGAACCCTTGGCTTGCCTTATACGGTGCGGTGCACAGATATCTGGTTGGGACATGGAACACGAAAACCGTATCGCACTTTATGCAGATGATGTGCTGTTATATCTCTCAAACCCAACTGTTCACGGAAGCATCGGGTTTGACACCCTGTTAAATCGCTTCTTGTGCCTCTTACACCCTCTAGGGATTTATAGCTTGGCAGACGACCATTCCAACATGTAGGCTATGCTTCCATTATTTGGACATCTATGTAGCCCTGGACCCAACTCTAACTTGGTCCCTCAACATTACTCCCCTCACTCGCAAGATATCAGCGGACCTTAAGAAATGGCAAACCTTACCTTTGAACGTATGCAGAGAATTGCCCTCTACAAGATGATGAGTCTTCCCAGATTTTTATATCTTTTTCAAAACTTCCCCCACACTATATCTCGGCACTAGTTTCGAGAGATGGACGAACAGGCGATTTCCTTTTTATGGCATAATTCTAGACCCCATCATGCCTTCCTTAAATGTCAACGTGCTCCCTATGACGGAGAAGTGAGTATGACCAACTTATACTTATATTATCTGGCATCTCGCCTCCTGATTGTCAATGACTGGCTTAATGGAGAATGGCCAGATCCCACCTATAGACTTATGAGCTCGCAACAATGGGCTTCCCCAGAATTTTTGACTGGCTTTACAGGTGCACTGTCACCCAAGCACTCCCTCAGGTGACTTGGCTGGTCTTCACAGGATGGAGAGTGGCCCTATGACATACAGGATGGTGGAAAACGATCACCCAACAGACCCCTTGTGGCACAGCAAGTGGTTTGGGTGAAGTGGCGACATTGGAGGGGTTTGTATGTTAGGGCACTATTGGTATTACTCTACTGGGTGACGTTTGATCAGGATCCCACATGGTCTCCTTTCAGGAGCTGCAACAGTCCTATGCGTTATCTAAGAAACAATTCTATAACTTTTTGCAATTGTGTCATGCTTTAAAAGTTTATGCCCCCCGTGCCCCCCCAGCACAAATGTCCAAGAATTTAACCACGTTGAGGCCAATTTGCTGTTTGGAGCCCTGGGAAAGAGTGGTGTCTCCCAGATATATCATACCTTAATTATCAATACTCCTGATACACTCCACGGTCTGAGAAACAGTTGGGAGTTGTGGCTGGGGCCTTTGGACGATGAGGATTGGCCCCCAAGCCCCTCTAAGCTCCGATTGATACAAACATACTATTTCCACTGCAGTAATCTCACCTCCGAGAGGTTGTCCCAAGCAGGCTGAGATCCAGTCCTGACTGTAATCGCTGCTCTTTTTCCCCAGCAGACATCTTTCATATGGTTTTGTCTTGTCCGATTATATTGCGGTGTTGGGAGAAAGTAATAACTGAGCTCTCTGATGTTTTAGACCTGTCAATAGAGCTTTCTCCCCGTCTGGTTTTACTGGGAGTGGACTATGGGGTGGGTGTCTCTCGAGGAGATAGGGCTTTCCTCGGCACTGCCCTGTTAGTCGCTAAAAGGGACATTGCCTCCCACTGGAAGGTAACTACAGCACCGAAGTTGTCGAAGTGGAGATCCGGAGTGGATTTGTGCGCTCAACAAGAAAAAACTGTTCATGAGGCACGTGGATGTCCAACCAAATACGCCAGGATTTGGGGGCAAATGGATTGGGGGTTTGGGATGAGGCGCTGAATTGTTGTTGTGATTATGTGGGTTGTATGATCCTTGGCCTCTTATTATATACTGTGTTCTCTACTGTATTGGCTCTCATCCTGATGGCATCCTGATGGCATGTGGTTGGAGTCTTATTCAGGACCATTACGGTGACTTGTTTTCTTCCTTGCAATGAAAACAATAAAGTTGTTGGTCAAAAACAAATTCTTGTACAAATGTGTAGAAGTCCTTCCCAGGCTTTTTTACAGGTAAAATAGGATTGTTACACACGCCCTGGGTAGAGCTATATCTTTGAGATCAGTGAGTTTAGTACTGGCTGAATGTATTATCTTGGGCAGGGGTTTTGCGGGTTTTAACCAGATCCGCTCAGGCTGGACAGGTTTGATCTGACCTACATCGTTAGCATGTGTGGACCAACGGGGTGAGGGGACCTGTAACAGGAGAGCTTCCTCATAATCAGGAGCCAAAGTCGGAAATGGGGAGTCAGGGAGGGACATCAGTGCCATAACGACAAATTTGTTCTTGGTGGGCACATCGAGAAAAACACAATCTGAAGAACAATGAATGGTGCACACAAATTTACAAAGCAAATCCGTCCCAAGTAGGTTAACAGGAGAAGATGGGTTGAGGTGAAAGAGGTGCTTGTCAGAGATAGGGACAAAGGTAATGGTGACAGCCTGGGATACTGGGTGAAAGGCCATACTGTTGGCTAATGCCTTTGCATAAATGGAGCTATTAATGAATGGCAAAGTGCAGAAATCAGAAGCCTTCAAGGCAAACGTCTACTGTGTCTACTAGACAGTCAGTCACTTCCCCCTTTATTATCCAGAAGACATAGGGCCCGTCCTGATTAACCAGGACCAGTGGTATCATGATAAAGTTACTTTTCCCCAGGCTATCATAGTACTGGGTGGTATTCAATCAATCAATCAATCAGGGAATTGTAAGCGCGCTACTCACCCGTGAGGGTCTCAAGGCGCTGAGGGGGGGGGTCCGCAGATCTGTTTAGCCGAAGAGCCAGGTCTTGAGGGTCTTCCTGAAGGTGTTCAGGGAGGGGGCACGTCTGATGTCTGCCGGTAGCTCGTTCCAGGTCTTGGCTGCAATGTGAGAGAAGGATCTTCCGCCTGCTCTGGCTCTGTGGATGCGCGGGGTTTCGGCCAGTGCGAGGTTGGAAGATCGGAGGTTTCTTTTGGGTACGTGGAAGTTGATTCTGTAGTTGAGGTATTTGGGTCCGTTGTTGTGTAGGCATTTGTAGGCGTGAGTGAGGATTTTGAAAGTGACTCTTTTCTCCACGGGGAGCCAGTGGAGACTTCGTAGGTGTTGGCTGATGTGTTTGTGTCGGGGGATGCCAAGGACGAGTCTGGCGGCGGTGTTTTGTACTGTCTGGAGTTTGCGGAGTAGGGACTTGTTGATGCCGGCGTAGAGTGCGTTTCCATAGTCCAGTCTGCTGGTGATGAGTGCGTGGGTGACTGTCTTCCTTGACTCAGGGGGGATCCACTTGAAGGTCTTGCGGAGGATGCGGAGGGTGTTGAAGCAGCTGGAGGTGACAGCATTGACCTGTCGGTTCATGGAGAGTGATGAGTCGAGTACGATGCCGAGGTTCTTGGCGTGGTCTGAGGGGGTAGGTGGGCTTCCGAGGGCGGTCGGCCACCAGGTGCTGTCCCATGCAGAAGGGGTGGTACCGAGGACGAGGACTTCTGTCTTCTCGGCGTTGAGCTTCAGGCAGCTGTTGGTCATCCAGACTGTGACCTCTTGCATTCCTTTCTGGAAGTTGAGTTTGGCAGTGGTGGGGTCTTTGGTGAGGGAGAGGATGAGCTGGGTGTCGTCGGCGTAGGATACGATGTTGAGGCCGTGTTGTCGGACGATGGCTGCGAGGGGGGCCATGTAAATGTTGAAGAGGGTGGGGCTCAGTGATGAACCCTGTGGGACTCCGCAGGTGATTTTCGTGGGGTCGGAGAGGAAGGGTGGGAGTCTGATCCTTTGGCTTCTTCCGGTGACAAATGATGGGATCCAGTCAACGGCTGTTCCTTGTATACCTGCGCCGTGTAGTCTGACGACTAGTGTGCGATGGGAGACGGTGTCGAAGGCCGCTGATAGGTCGAGTAGGATGAGGGCTGCGGAGTGGCCTTGGTCCAGGAGGGTGCGGATGTCGTCTGTGGCGGCGAGTAGGGCGGTCTCTGTGCTGTGGTTGCTTTGGAATCCGGATTGGGACGGGTCGAGGACGGCGTTCTCTTCAATGAATCGTGTCAGTTTCCTGTTGACTGTTTTCTCTGCAACTTTGGCTGCGAAGGGGAGGAGCGAGATGGGCCGATAGTTCTTGAGGTCGGTGGGGTCAGCTGTGGGCTCCTTGAGCAGGGGTCTGACTTCTGCGCGCTTCCAGTCGTCTGGGAAGGTGCCTGTTTTGAAGGTGGTGTTGATGGTGCGTTGTAGTTTGGGTGCGATGGCGGCCACAGCTCTGTGGTAGATGTGAGGGGGCAGGGGTCGGTGGGGGCCCCGAGTGGATGCTTTTCATGGTCGAGGCGGTGTCTTCGGCCGTGATCGGTGTCCAGTTGGAGATGGTGGGCTGGCTGGTGTTTCTGGGGGGCGGGGGCCCGTCTGTGGCGCCGGTGGATGGTCGATGAAGTTGTCGACCATCCACCAGGTATTCGGAAGGGGAGGAGAAAGCTGTGAGTTGTGCTGGGCTGGGACAAAGGGAAGGACGACATAATTCAGTTTCATTTGGTTAGGCCTGCTAGGGCACTCATTCTTCCAGTGTCCATACCTCCTACAGTAAAAGCAGTCATTCTGATCCCCCCAATTGCTGGACAACTCTTCCCATGTCTCTTCCTTACTCCTTGCGCTTCCCAAAGCTTCTTCCTCTTCCTCTAGACCAAAACGGTTACATCTGCAGAGCCATCAGCCACCCCTCAGTCATGCCCCTCTTCTTTTCCTGGCAACTCACAAAGTGGTTTGCAACTGTGGCTAACAGCCAAATTGTTAGATTGGCAACCCACACAAACGCTACACAATTATTCCTGGAACTGAGATGGCAACCCTTGGACGAAAGCGGCTGCTACTGCTTTTTTGGCATTGTTAGATGTATCTGCTATGCTGCTCAAAATTCTCCCTAAGGTGATCTAAATAATCTGCTGATTATTCATCTTTATTTATCCTTCCCCAGTCTGCCTTACAAGAACACACCTTAGTTACTGCTTCCTCTAAATTGGTGTATGCTTTGTGTAGCCCTTCTGTGGTGTCTGGTGCCTAATCTGGCCAAGCAGCCACGGTCAGGAGTCATTGGCAAACCTCTGCCAGCAAGACAGCTCTTAGTAATTGATTTACATTCGCCCAAGTAGGGTCATTACAGTTGAAGATAGTCACTAGTGCCTCTCTGAACCTTTGGGGTTCTTCCCTAATATTGGAAATTCTTTAATTAAATTCCTGCGGTCCCCTGGGGTCCAAGGGATCTGGACTGTCACTAAGGCACTATGTTTAAAAGATATATATTTTTATTGTTGTTTTATGTAGAAACAAACAAACAGCTAGGGCATATGCACATCACATCAGCACCATTGTCAAATAAGTCCATAGCAGGCCAGGTTACATTATACATAAAGGGTTGTATTATCCAAATCTTACTGTCCCAAGAGCCAATGGGGGATGGGGAGCATAAAAGAGTGCAAGAAGGGTTCCCCTTGTACCACTCTGGTTACTTTGCTCTGAGGTTGGAAAGTGGAGTTCACAGTACAATCCTGCAATCGTTGAGAATCCCCCTTCCAGAGACCATAATATTCCCTCCTTTTGTCCCATATTTTCTCGAATTTCAGCGTGCACCCAGTCTCCAACTGATCTTACTTAGAACCCTCACCATGGAGACTGTGAACATTCCTGGCATCAGCTGCTGGCCATGCTTAAAGGAAAACACTTACATGTAACCACAACAGACATCTACTGGCATTGTACACCACCCTTTCAGCTCCCATTCAAACGCCAATTCCAGCAATCCATCGTTCTTTAGGGGGCATCTCCCTTGCCCCCCACACTCACGCTATATCTCTTTTTGCTACTACCAGGTCCAAGGAACCAAACAGTAACTTCCTGCGGGGCAGGTGTATATCTCCCGGTATCCCTAGGAGTACAAACTCAGGGCTGGGTGGTATCTCCTCCCCCAGTATGTCACCCAGTATGCAGGTCCAATATTTCTGCATCTCTGCACACCCCCATATAATATGATAAAATTATCCCTCATGGCTGTTACAGCCCAGACAGGTGGGCAGTTGGATATGCCCCATTTTTTGCAGTATGTCCAACGCTCTATAGACGCTGTGTAGGACTTTCAACTGTATAAGTCGGAAGCGCACCCTGATGGCTACTTCCCAGGAATGCATCATCTTCCATTTCCCCCATATCATGTTCCCAACTTCCCTGGAGACCATCGAGCGGCCTATATTTAGAGGATATCACCCTTTTCCCCAACGGATCGCTCAGCAAGTGAGTCTCAAGTGGATACGAGTCTGGCAGGGAGGTCTAATCTATTGTCTGAGCATGTAGAGCATGCCTCAACTGGGTGTATTTATAGTGCTGCGTGTGGGAGAGTTCAAAATCCGTCTGAAGACAGGCAAAAGACTTGATCGCTCCCTCCGTCACCACATCCCCCAGTGTGATGATACCACTCATTTCCTATCGGGTAAAGTCGTGTAATATGTTGACTTCACATAAGAGTGTCCCCCGTCCACAGTGGCGTGGTCTTGGTGGGTTTCCACTTCCATCCCACGTGAGCCTTCGCTCTATCCCAGGCAGTTATTACTGCTCATGGAAGCATCAGGAGACGTGCCCAACCCTTCACATCATGCACATAATGCTCCCAGGGAGGTTCCTGCATAAATGTTATGATGTATAGAGGAAATCCAGTAGCCGAGGTAAGGTTATAGAGGAAGGATTTATTGATCTTAGATGTTAAGATGGTCTCCTAGTAAGTTCTGTAGTAAGCTCCACCAAGAGCAGCCTCTCTGCTGCTCAGCCCATACTCCAACTGACACGCCACATCACAGGCATCCTCACATTCCATTACATCACCATGCACACTAACATTCCAAACAGCACATTCACACTGGCGGAGCAGCAGGGACAAAGAATCAAGAAAGATGCATAATACCATAAACCAGATACAACACATCTTCCCCTTTTACAGAACACATAAAATATTGTGAATACAAGATGGAAACATTGCAGTTACTTAAAGAAACTTGCATGTGAAAATGTTACAATTACAAAATGGAAACACGCATTTCAAAAGAGAACACAACGCATTTCAAAAGAGAACATGCATAGAAAATGCTGCAATATGCAAGATGGAAACATTGCATTATGATGGAACACAACGCATTTCATAAGAGGACATGCATAAAAAATACATAGGAGAACAGGCATAGAAAAAAATGCAATATGCAAGATGGAAACATCGCATTATGATGGAACCCAACGTAATTCATAAGAGTACATGCATAAAAATACATAAGAGAACATGCATAGAGAAAACAGCAATATGTAAGATGGAAACATTGCATTACATATACCAAAAGTGACACACATTTCCCCCTTTTACAGAGCAAATGAAAATAACAGCAATATGCAAGATGGCAACCATGCGCTTAATTTAAGATAAATCTTATAAAATAAAAACAGTCCTACAATAACATCCAAATATGGGAGGAACAATATATAAAAATACATATATCCCCTCCACATGCATACCAAATCTAAAGCACACCCCAAGCAGGCACATACGAAGCAACCATACCGCTCCATGTTACCACCACAACACACCAGCTGGCCAGACTAGCATGGAAATGAGAGATAACACAGAACACCAACAATTAAGAGGTAAGAGACACAAGATCAAACACAAAACTTAGGTACCCCCGAATACAATACACCACACAGGACTCTCCAACTCTCACACCCAAACAAAATCCACTAAACCTAAAAAGGGAGCAATGGGTGGCTTACACCCCACACGTCATCCCTGGGAGAGGGCATCTAATGTACAAGCAATAAACAGGTGGCTTACACCCAACACGTCATCCCTGAAGAAAGGGCATATAGTGGAAATACACCCCACTAGTGTATCAACAAGTAGTAAAAGTAATGAATGGGTGAACTACACCCAACTAGTGAATCAACAAGCAACGGGTGGCTTACACCCAACACGTCATCCCTGAAGAAAGGGCATCTAGTGAAAAAGCAATGCATGGGTGAACTACACCCCACTAGTGTATCAGTCAGTCAAGAATGCTTTATTCGACAACTTAATGTCATAAAAGTGATCATATCATACGACAATACATTTCATTAACACAATTTAAAATAAAAAAATTTTTTAAACCAAAGCATTCCTGATATCAACCCTGAGACCACGACCTAAAAATACAATACGATAGAGAAACATTATATAAAATACAATGTGCAAATGAGCAAATTCATTTAAATACAAATAGTCCCTGTTTTTAACATTCCTAATATCCACCAGAGAACCTGGTCCTAAGGTATAATACAGTACAAAAACGTTATATAAAATACCAGGTGCAAGAAAGCCAGCTCAATCGAATACCAAAAGGATCCCCATTTGTAATATTCCTGATATCAAACCAGTAGACCGAAACCTAGTATATAATACAATACAAAACATTTTATAAAGTGCAAAGTGCGAAAGAGCAACTCAATCAGATAGAAAAAGTCCTTGTTGATGGCATTCCTGATATCGAACCGGATGACCGAGATCTAAGGTACATACAATGTAAAAGCATTTTATAAAGTGCAAAGTGTGAGGGAGTAAACTCGATCAAGTATTGTAGTCCCAGTTTATGACTCATAGTGGGCCTAGAAATAAAAACATGTAAAAAGCAAGACATAATAACTATTAAAAAACAGCTTTTTTCTGCACCTAATGGCTCCAGTTAAAAAACTTGCAACCCCAAAACAGACCATTGGGGAAGATAACATTTGGAGGTACAGTAAGGCCGGCCTTACTTGGGAAAAATGGCAGACTCTGAGTAGTGGCAGGGTAAACTTCTTACGTAATGAAACGTAATAGTCGCAAAAAAATATAAAATGAAGGGTATCCTGTTCAGAGAAATTGTCACAAGGACAAGGTTTTAAAGTGCCAGGTTTTGAAAAGCCTTGGGGAACCGACAAAAGCCAGGGAACCATTTGCAAACGGAATCTCATTAAAACAAAACGATGAAAGGGGTTACCGACGATTAACAGGTAAGGTTGGACTTGGTTATGCATAGATAATGTGGCATAACCTCTCACCATTGGTTTTACCAACTCCTTTTCTTCCCTTAGTCCCTGGCGCTTAATCATAAACTGCTGTCTAATATTTCTAATTTTGAATTTGTCCAGGGGTTTAGGGCTTAGAAATAAATCAGGGCAACCTAACCATTTTGTTAGTTCCCTTAGGTACTTTAACCAGGGGATGCAATCAGCCCTGTCTAACGCTAGACAATCAGTAATTATTATTTGGTTTAGATTTATGATAGGGCTTGCCCAAATTCTCAGCCAGCGCATTAAGGGTGCTACTGCTATCTGGTCTGATATATATCCCACCCCTATTTCTTCATGTAATATGTAGGCAGGGGTAGAGTGCGGGACTGCCAAAATCTTACGTAAAAACTTGTCTTCCTCATGTTGGATGTCTTTTCCATCCTTAAGTCCCCAGATGTCACTGCCATAGGTTACCATGGGGATACATTTTTCCTTATATATCTTCATCAGGGCCGGAATGGGTTTAGATCCCAATCTCTTTGCAAAATGTAATGTTGCCCCCGTCGCTCTAATGAGAGTATTCTTTTTTTGCGTAATTTGTGGGCACCATGACACACACTCATCAAAAAGTACCCCCAAATAGGGGAAAGTTGGGACCTTTGTCAACTCAACCCCTTTACAATAAAATGTAGTCTTTTTTTGGGACTTTCCAGGGCCAATGGACATAGTATGGGATTTCTTAAAATTTGTTGCAAGATCTAGGGAGTCCATAAAAACTATAAAAGCATCTAAAAGTGATTGAAGGCCCACTGCGGTTCTAGCTAATATGACTGTGTCATCCGCGTATAAAAGTGCGGGGATCATCATTTCACCAAACCTAGGGATGTCTTTGCAACTGGTTATTAGAAAATCCCCCAACTTGTTTATGTATAGTGTGAATAAGAGGGGAGCCAGGATACAACCTTGACGTACCCCTCTCTTAACATCCCAAGGGGATGTCAGATCTCCACAACTGTTATTTCTAACAGCAGCTGTATTATTCTCATGAATAGCATATAAGAAATTCACAAGCTCCGGTTCGAGACCCATATCACTTAAGATTGACCACAATTTTGATCTATTGACACAGTCAAAAGCTTGTGTCAGGTCCATAAACGCCAAATGTATTATACCCTTTTTGGCTATGGTATACTTCCCTATTGTTAAATGTAGATTTAAACATTGGTCCAGGGTCCCTTTACCTGACCTAAAACCATATTGCAAGTTGGAAATGACATTTCGGTGGTCCAGCCATGTAGTTAGGCGATTTAATACAACTTTACCCATTATTTTGGCTGCGGAATCTAAGAGTAAGATCGGCCTATAACATGTGGGCTCATCTCTCACACCCTTTTTAAAAATGGGAACAATAACTGCCTTCCCCCAGGATACTGGGTATCCCTGTAAACACGCAGCATTAAAAACATTTGCCAAAATACAAGCCCACACATCTGGGTCAGCTTTGTATAGATCGGCCGGGACCCCGTCTGGGCCCGGGGCCTTTCCCCCAGCTGTGGATGTGATTGCTTCATGGACCTCCTCTACACTGAAGTGCAGTGGCATGCTAGTTTGTCCACCTTTTCTATACCCATTTGCTTCACCCAAGTTTGCATCACTGAAAATATTTCCAAAATATGATACCCATTTATCTGTTGGGATTAAACAATCAGTGTTAGAATTAGGGGTTTCTGAGAGGAAAGGACTATTAACTACCAACCAAAATTGGGAACTGTTTTTCAGTATACTAGCCTGTTGTAGGGCATCCCATGCCTGTTCTTTTAACTCCTTCTTCCTATTCTGAACTGCTAGCCTATAGGCCTTTCTTTTATCCCTAATTTCTGTTTTGTCTCTGGGGGTGGATTTTAGAGCCTGTACAAGCTCCTTATGGGTCATTGAGCATGCACTGTCAAACCACCTTTCAGCCTTCGGCCGTCTGACCCCACCCATAACCGTGAGATCAGATTGTATTTGTTTTGTTAATTTTCCAAAGTCTATCAGAATAGAACTGCCCTGTGTATCTGGGTCCAAACAGGACTCAATTTCCGGGGCACAGACTGTATACAAATTTTCCAAAAAGTTATCTGGTACTAATTTTTCCCACTTTAGTCTACGGGCCTGATCTTTGGTGGTAATAGCTTTATTTGTCAAGCAAATAGTAGGTTCTCCAGTTTCTATAATTGAGAGTGATATAGCGACAGTAAGGGGATTGTGGTCGCCAAAGCCTGACCAGGTAACAATTAGGTCCTCAGTAAACAAAAATAACGGAGCCGACAGTAAAATATAGTCAATGGTGCTTGTCCTTCCATTCCCCACATAAGTTGGCACTGGCGCCGAACTATCTATTTGCTGAAGGCAACATAGATTTTGATTTGCAAGGATGCCTTCAAGCAAAATACCTGAGGATGTATGCTCAAAATGACTAAGTGGAGAGGGAAACTCACCCTGATCCTGATTTGTAAAACAATTTAAGTAGCATTGATGAATATTAAAATCCCCTAGGATTATAACTTCATAGTAATTTTGTTTAGTCTCCTCATAATATTCCAAAAATTCCTTTAAATCATGTAGATGTTCCAGCTCACGCCCTCGAGAAAAAGAATTATAAAAATGTATCACTAACATGGTGGCACGATTTTTAAAAGACAATTCAACAGCCAAAACATTTTGGGATTTACAATCAACCAAACGTGTCCTACAAGAGAGCTTCAAAGAAAACATTAGGAGTAAACCCCTCTAGCTATACCCATATTTGATGGAACAGCGTTTTTATTAAATGAAATAAAACCATCTAAATAAAAACAGTCAATTGTTTCCCAAGTTTCCTGGAGAGCAATGATATGATACCTAGAAAGAAAGTTTTCCCAGAGCGGGTTTCCTTTTTTTGATCTTATTCCTGCTATGTTCCATGAAAGGATCCTTTCATAAGTAGCCGTAATGGGAGTTAGAATGGGGGAAGTTCCTGGGGCTGTAGTATTTAATTCAACATGATTCAAGATTGGTAATGTATGTGCATTTTGAGGCATGTTAACTGGAGGTGTACCCTGATATGTTTTATCCTCTAGTTTTAGTCAGTCATTTTCATCCAGGTTCTGGAGTCTAGCTAGGTGTTGGAACCGATTGCTCATTGGTAAGTTAATGTCTGTATTACTTTTATTAAACGGCCTACCTGGATTTCGGGGTATCTGCCATTGTCCTAGCGTAGGGCATCTGTACTGGCTAGGAGGATAAAAATGTTGTAGTGAGACTACTCTAATTGAGGAGTTTGAACTACTCTGATATGCACAGCCTATTAGCCTCTTCGTGTTCACCGGGTCCCTAAAGTTGACAACAATGCAGTCTCCTGTACCAATCTTTTTTGTTTGACGTCCTATCCGCCCCACTCTTCGGGCCATAATAATGTCAGATGATATACTCAGGCCGTTTATGACATTTTTATTACACCAATGAGACACTTTACGTATTAAGTCCTGAGCAGGTTCCCTAATTTCTTGAGAAAGAGGGGGGACCTCCAGTAAAACTACTACTAAAGGGGCAGATGCAGGGGCTAAATCAAGTATACTTTGGTTCATGACTTTGGGAGTAACGTGAGTAGATTGGCAACATATAGATGGATGCACCCTCTCAGAGTTCAGAGGTCTGCTCACCTGAGCAGCCTCTGCGCTTTCAACTGCAGATCCTATTACCTCGGTTATATTTGACTGACTAGGGCCACTAAATATTCCCTCGGTCCCTGGAACATTTACATTTAAACATAGACCAGATGGGCCAGATTGAATTAGGTTCAGGTTCTGTGATGGGCTTGCCGCCCCTTCCTCCGTTAGTTTTAACATGGCACATTTATTACAGTTGACAATTTGGTCACAAACTAGTTTCTCAATTTTTGCCACTTTTAGCATTATTGGAGCTAAGAGAGCCTTTGTCATTGACTCCAGTTTTACAAATAGAATGTCCAGTGACTGTTCTAAATTCAGACCCGATTGTAAAGATGATTGTGTCCGTGTCTGTATCCGTGGGGATTTCCTCGAAGACTTATTACAAACAGTTTGTTTTCTCTTGGGCGGAGGTAGGTCTGAGGCCACTTCATTCCCCTCTATTATTTTGTCAGCTAAAATGTTTGATGACATGTCCAATTCGTCCGGTGGGAGTGTTTGACATGGTGATACGGAGGCCATTACGCTCAATGAGCCTTGTGAAAGACCCACAGCAGCTGCCAATTTCCCTTGTTCCCCCTCCTCTCTGTCAGTATGTTTCTGGGAAAATTTTCCGACCTCTAATGATAACATTCTTTCAGTCAGGGCTATCTCCTGTGTAATTGCACATGCGGCTTTGGTCAAAAAGGAATCAATTTTTCCAGCCATACAGACTCCAGACGCCCCCCCTTGCGAAGCGGTTGTTTTTCTTTTGCCCATTTGCGAGACACTGAATCTAAAAACCTAATGTCCCCGTATTGTGTCTCAATAAAATACTGTGTTACTCAGGGCTAATGAGAGAGCTAAAAAGTACCTTAATTTGGTGACTGGTTTCCGTCCAATTCCCAAAGTACGGTTTGTAGGATCCAGAATCAAACAACCAAGGGTTCTGCCCCAGCCCGGCCTCCTCCGGTCGCCGACGGGCCCGCCCTTGGCCCGGGCACGCCCGCGCGCGTCCCGCGCTACGGGAGCCCGCCGCACCTCTTATCGCGCTTCCGGGCGCGGGATGTGCTCGTCGGTGGCGGTGCCGGCGCAGGGGTGCCTGGGGCCGGTAGTTAACCTTTTCAGCCGTTCCCCTCACGGCGTTGGGACCGAGGGCGCCTAATGCGGCTTTGCTTTGCTGGCAGTTTCCCTCACGGCGTCGGAATCACGTGAGCATTCCATCCAAGTGGCACATTCCACTGACTCTAGGAGGGACATTGCTGTGACCAGCTCACAGGTCGCCGTTGTCCGTCTGTCGCCTTTCTTCAGATGACGGACAACCACTCTGGGAATGTAACTGGACTCTCCTGGATGCTCCTAATCACTTTTCCTTCACTTTTCCCTTCTCCCTCTCTCCTCCTTGCGTTTGGGCCAGCCACTCTGCGCTCACCCGGCTCACCCTATTTGCTTCTTTGGCAGCGCGGCGCCTCCTCACCTCGTAGCGGTAGCGATTGGCTAACAGCTTAGCTAGGCTCTTGATCTGTACGAGCCTTAGGAGTCAGCGTCCAGCGTCCGAAACTCAGCTTCACCTTTTCTTCGTTGGCCGCACCGGTGTCTCCTATGTTGAGAACCCGGTCAGGCTACACACCCGTACTGCTCCAGGATTTCCTTTTGCTGCACGCCGAGTATAATTTGAACGTACCCTGCCGTACTGTTCCGTAATGCCGTATTTTTTCGTTCACTTGCACATAGTTCACCGGGTGAGTTTTCGGCGTGTAGAGTCGGCATTAGTGTCCACCATATCCGACATGCTCCACTACCGAGGGGAGGAGCAGCAGTCACTAGTGTATCAACAAGAAGTAAAAGCAATGAATGGGTGAACTACACCCCACTAGTGTATCAACAAATCATAAAAATAAAACCAACATGACAATAAATAAGTGAAGATTCCACGCACAAAAACCTTGCACACAGGTAGGAAAACACACTGTCACCAGAAGACTTATAATGTGGCAGAAGCACATTAGAATTCCTACGCACAGGAAAGCATGGCGATAACAGAGAAGAATTAAACCACCGTGACAATAAATAAGTGCAGATTCCACACACAAGAACCTTGCGCCAGGTGGAAAAGCACACTGTCATTGGAAGTCTTATAATGTAGCAGAAAACACAGTAAAATTCATTTGACGATAAATAAGTGCATATCCCACGCACAAGAATCTTGCACACAGGTAGGAAAGCACAGGTAAAGCCATACGCCTCGCACGTTCACCCAGTGCACCGGTAGGGATTCACACTGTCACAGGAAATCCATATAATAAAAGAGAAACTTTGTAATAATTTCAACGCACAGGAAATTTGCGTGCCAGTATGAATTCACACCTACACAGTACAACCGCGTGTAATGACAACATGGTAAAAGCAAGCATGTTATTAAGAAATCAAAGCAGTCAAATTGAATCGAAAAATCATATGTAACATCCTGAATATCATGGCAATGCTGAACATTAATAAATCAGCATTGAAACATTCTGTCTCATACAGGAGACTGGTCCCTCACCCCGGTGGCATGCCAATAACAGAGAACAATATCCAGGTACATTGAGATGCTGTACAACTGTAAGTTAATATGATGACGAACTTCTGACTGACCATAGAATTTAAAAAACTCTCCCACAATGACATCTCTGAATAGTGTGGTGACCTAGAATAAAGAGATCTCACTATGAAATAGACAAAACTTATACCTACAACAACGCTACTAATCGAAAGCTGCGGCACTGTTGCTGGAGGGGACCCAAATGTTAATGGCAAGACTCCGTCGCATAAATCCTGAAGCGTTGCCCTGGAGACACATGATGACGTTACACGCTCTGAGAGACGAAATATATCCAGCAGCACGTTCAGATGGCGTGAATCTGGAGCCAGTCTCCTCCACACACAGCTCTGCCCAACACAAGGTATGCAGCACCGCGTTCAGATGTCGCATCTCCAGGAACAGACTTGTTGTTTATTCAGCACGAGAACGGCATTGCTATGTCAACAGCTGGTACAATCCAGTAAGAGAACAAGCATTGGAAATGCAATAGGTCTCGCCTTTGTTTAAGTTAAAGCTATTAGCTTTGCTAATGGTATTGTATTTTAGCTATGTCTTATTGAGTGTTTGTATGTGATATGTTTTGCCTTTATGTTGGTTGAATTGTAATTGTTATGTGTGTAGTAGTTTAACGCATAGCGTTAGAAGGAGAAGAGCAGTGTTTAAGATTTGGGACAGAGAGTGAGTGAAGAATAGCATGAGGGTTAATGAAGTATAGTGAGGAGGAGAGTAGCATGAGGCAGAAGAAAGGGGAGTGGGGAGAGTAGTATGAGGGAGAAGGAAGAAAGCGTGGAGGAGATTAGCGTGATTTTGAAGGAAGGAAAGTGTGGAGAGCAGTATGAGGCATAAGGAAAGAGAGAGGAGTAGAAGAGTAGTAGGAGGGATATGAAAGGAGTGTGAGAAGTAGAAGAGTAGTGTGAGGTAGCAGGAAGGTAAGATTATTTGCTTAGTATTAGGCATAAGGAAGTAGATAGGTGTAGAAGAGCAGTGTGAGGGAGATTGTAGGAGAAGGAGGAGGAGAAGAGCAGTGTGATGCAGAAGGATTGAGAGTGATGAGGATAAGAGCAGTGTTAGGCATAAGGATGGAGAGTGTTGCGGAGAAGAGCAGTGTGTGCTAGAAGGTTTGTGAGTGTGGATGAGAGTAGTATGAGGCATATGGATGTAGTTGTGTTGGTAGTTTGTGTTGGTAGTGTTGTGTTGTTGGTGTTGGTGGTGGTGGCACTGCGTTGGTGTGGTTTAGCTAATGGTGGTTGTTGCATTCGCTCAATAAACATAAATTTGGTATCCCCCGGTGCCATGGAGGATCTGTAATACTTTTCAGTTCCCTTCCCCCCACCCAGGAGGCTGGCTCCTCCTGACCCTAATGCTCCTTAAGAGACGCTTCCATTCCTTGTCGCTCCCCCATCCCCCACGACCTCTTCGCTTCAGCCCCCTGCGTTGGCCATTCTCTGGGGTTCTGACCCTTTATATCGCTGCCCTTTTCACTCGGGCTCCTCTGACAGGGTCTGGCCCTGCCCACCCTTCCGGGACCTTACGCGGTGCTGCTTTTTCAGGGCGAAGCGCCTTGCATTCTGGGAAGGGAAGTGCAGGCTCGCTACACATTGGCTTCCATGGAAGTATGCGCGGTTGCAAGTCGCGTGGGGCTGGCTCCTCTGTATTAAGCGTAGAGAGAAGCCCAGAGCTCCTGGCCACTGGGGCAGGAAGCCGACCCCCACAGTATATTATACAAAAGTGGGTTAGGGGGGGGTCCCTGTGGCAAGAAGAAAGCTGACGGATTAGGACGACCACATGTCGAATAGTTTAGCAGACTCTGCATTGACAGTGAAATTCTTTTTCCGCAATTGCTTTTCTAACGGCCACATTTTTAACATAATTTCAGGATTCTGCACTAAGACTATCTGCGCTTACGTGTAAACATGGTTATTAAAAAGCATGTAATGAATATATTACTGGCCAGCGTTGCTCGGTTGAACTGTAAGTTGTCTTTATAACTTTAACGTTTTTAGCTGTGCCTGCTGTTTCTCGAGCCGCACTTTGGTTCTGTGGTTTTATGCTGGGTCACGGAAAATGAGCGCGATACGAGAACGATGTAACGTAACTTACGCTCATGTTAAAGCGCTCTGATACCTTCTGGTCGAGTTCGCGCTATGTAGAACTATATAAAAAGAACACGATGGATAGAAAACAAAATGGGAAGTGACTGGATCGTAAATGTAAATGTAAATAATTTCAGTGGTTCTATGGAGTGAGCAAGCCCCCAACACAACTGTGAATACATAATCAGTGCGTGCGTGGATAGAGAGTTCTAGAGAAGTTACCACACGCCGCAAATGAGCGCGATATGAGAACGATGTAACGTAACTTACGCTCATGTTAAAGCGCTCTGATATCTTCGGGTCGAGTTCGCGATATGTAGAACTATATAAAAAAAAGAACACGATGGATAGAAAACAAAATGGGAGGTGACTGGATCGTAAATGGAAATGGAAATAATCAGTGCGTGCGTGGATAGAGAGTTCTAGAGAAGTTACCAAACGCCGCTTGCTAAAAACAAGCGCGGTCCTCTTTCAATAACAAAAAAATGGTTACCGCCTTAAAAAAGCTGTCGCCACGCCATTGTGCGAATGAAAAAAGAAAGTGCTCACCCAGCAATTAGAAGACACTGTGTCACGCCGCGGAGTAAAAGATCCAGTCCAGGTGGGCTGGGCCAAAAGTGGACAGGGTGGTAACCAGGAGGGACTAAAAAGCCTCCGGTACAATCATCACACTCCGTTTAGCATAATTAATGACACCAAATGACGCACACCAATGGAAATTACGGGTAGAGCAGAAAGTCAACTTCTGAAACCGTATTGATTCCAAGAAGCCCTCGCAGAGCGATCAGCGCATGCGCGCTGAAACGCCAGGCGAGACCTAAAAATTCAAACGGCAAAGGACGTGCTGGCCTCATTTAAATAATAACCTACAGGCCGCTGCCAAAAGTACGAAATAGAGCATTAAGATGCTCTAGTGCGCCACCACAGCACAGTACAAGATAGTCGCTGCTGTCAGTCCTCAACCTGCTGAAGTCACAGGTCTTTAACTTGCTGATGTCACAGGTTCAATTCAAAACAGCGCAGCCAGATCATGTAAATACAAGTCCAATAAAGTTCGACTGTTCAAAATACATGCACCCTGTTTTCCTGAAGACCCGGAAATCATGTTAAGTTGGCAAACGTAGATTGAAAATGCAGCACTTGCCGGTACCCTCAGCATAGGAGCAGCCAGTTCAGCGCTGGTGCACTCCGATTGACTGCTGCCATAACACATGAATGCTGCAGGTTCCAAGATAAATACATGCTGTAGAAGTGTCATCACCTGCACGCAACTATTTGACTAAATTACTATGATGAAAGCTGAAAGCAAAAAAGCCAGGAATATGGGCTGTCCGGTGGCCAGGACAATGGTCGGGCTGTAGGGCATTAAATTGCTTTATGGAGGCTCAAGACTTAATTTCCCAAGACGTTTCTTTTATAGTTACTTAGAGTTGATCCTCACGCGTAGTTTCTGTACATTATTCTCCAAATCGTCACCAAGATATGTTATGATGTAGAGAGGAAATCCAGTAGCCGAGGTAAGGTTATAAATGAAGGTTTTATTGATCTTAGATGTTAAGATGGCCTCCTTTTTTTTGTAAACGAATTTTATTCAATTATCAATTAATGCATAGCAAACGAAAACATACATAGTGCATTAGGATTCAGGCATGCACGGTAAATAAGCATCACTTAGTCCATGGGATCATGAGTAAAGAGTGTCCACTGTCAATCGCAAGCTAACAGCGGGTGTGACCCATACCTCAAGTGTTCCTGGTATATGTTACATAGTGGAGTGAGCTCACAAGGACAGTCAGCGCATCCCTCCATTCGAGGCACTCTGGCCCCTTAATTCAGCCCGGTGGTATTGTACATCATCACTATGAACAAAAGCAAAAGATCAAAAAACAAACCCTCCCCCACCCCCTCCCCCCTCCCTCCCTAACAAAACTCCCCCCACCCTCACAGGCATGTCGCTCTATCCTCTGCATTCCAGCAAAAGTGTGACTAGACAGTGAAATCGTTAGTACTGTAAGTCTAAGGAAGCAATCCAAGAAAGGGGAGCCACCACATTCCGACCTTCTGTGGGCTCTCAGGTCCTATGTTAGTGTGGGGACACACGACCAGTCAACCCAGCAGCGCCACTCACTCAGGGGGAGGCGCATCATCCTCCAGGGGGCACTTAAGCAGTTCTACCAGCGCTATCCACGCTCTCGCTGCCTCCAGCATCTTATCGTTGTCTCGTCTCTGGGCCATATGTAACCTCAAGATCCCGTCATAACCTGCCCATTTAATGAACTCCCTCCGCCACCTTGGGGCACTAGGGGCACCCCTCCCCTTCCAATGGCTGGTAATTTCCCGCTTGGCCAACACAAGACCCAGGTAAATAAATTTACTAGTAACTTTATTTCGAGCAGTATGGGGGAACCAGTGCAACAAGCAATATCCCGGGGTCTGCAGAGTGTCTCTGTCTGTCACGTCCCTCAGGGCAGTCGTCACCTCCCCCCAATACCCCCCCAGCAGCGGGCAATCCCAGAACATGTGTAAAAATTCGGCATTGTCGAGGTTGCACCGCGGGCATGCCGACCGAACGCCAAAATATTTGTTTATCTTATGTGGCGTGAGGTATGCCCTGTGGAGAACAAAAAAGTGGATGAGTTGGAAGCGTGCATTCCTGGAGCCTTTCCATGCCCTCTCCACTATTGCATCCCAAGGCTTCTCCCCAAGGGGCACCCCAAGATCTGTCTCCCACTTAAGCCGCAAGCTCTCCAACGGGCGCCTCACCTCCTGGGTAAGTCGTCCGTATAGGCCGGTAACCGCCTTAAACGTCCCAGCCGCTGAGACCACATATTGACACGGCAAGGACACCGGGGGTTCCACCAGTCCCGCCCTCCAGTGCTTACGGACAGCTGCCGTCAGGGCCGCGTGTAACAGGAAGTCCCCTCTAGGGATATCATACCTCTCTATCAAATCATTAAAGGGTAGCAGGGTGTCAGCCTCATATAGGTCCCCAATCGTGGTAATCCCCGCCTCCCCCCAGGCCCTCAACCCCTGCCAGTCCCCTCCGTGGGGAAGAGCCTCGCAAACCGACAGAGGAATCTCAGGCGCGTACGGGGGTCCCCGCCCAGCTCTCCTGTGAACCCGGTTCCAACACTGGCGCATCGCCCATAAGTCCCCTGGAGCTTCTCTTTCACCCAAAGGAAGTCGCAATAACACCTGAGAGAGTTGCCGCAGCTCCGGGTCTGTGCCGCCTCGGACCCCTTCAGCTCGAAGCCTACCAGCCACCCATTTCGTGAACCACTGCAATTGCGCTGCATGGTAGTAGGCCTCAAAATCAGGCACTGCAAAGCCCCCCTCTCGCCTAGGCCGCATCATGGTAGCCAGCGCCACCCTGCGTCTCCCTGAACCCCACAAAAATCCCGTAATCATGGTATTGAGTTGCGTGAAAAATCTCCGCGGGATCCAGAGCGGTAAGGAGCCGAAATAATAAAGCAAGCGCGGCAGCGTGACCATTTTTAACAGAGCCACCCGTCCTGCCACCGAGAGCGGCAGGGACCCCCAGAACTCAAAGTTACTCTTGGTGGTTCGAATTGCCCGTGCGACATTGCCCTCCAAGAGGTCGGCAGCTTCATGGTAGATGCGGACCCCCAGGTAGGTGAGGCATCTACTCTCCCACTTAACATCCAGAACATCTGGCGGGCAGCCCCTACCACTCAAGACAGGAAATAGACATGTCTTGTTCCAGTTAACCCGCAGCCCCGCTTCCCTCTCCAACCGGGAGAGCAGGTTCCTGGCGCCCCGCAAGTCCGCCTCCGAGTTGGCACGAAACAGTAAGAGGTCGTCAGCATATAATGCTATAAATTGGGGTTGACCCCTCTGAATCAACCCCCGATAGTACCCTTCCGAGCGCGCATGCACAGCCAGTGGCTCCACCGCCAGCGCAAACAGCAGAGGAGACAGCGAGCATCCCTGCCTCGTCCCCCGGGCCACGCTGCAGGCCGCCGATATCACACCCCCCGTAAGCACCCTGGCAGTAGAGTTTTGATATAGGATCGCCGTCCAAGCCACAAACCCCTCTCCCAGGCCAAAGGCCCTGAGGACGCTAAAAAGGTAGGGCCATTCCAAACTGTCAAAGGCCTTCTCTATGTCTATCGACAGAATGCACGCCTCGTCACCCGCAGGAGTGGAGTCGTCCAATATTCGAATCAGGCGCCGTATATTCATAGCCGTGTTCCGCGTCGGAATAAAACCTGCTTGATCAATGTGCACAAGCGTCGTCATGTGAACCATCAAGCGACTGGCTAAGATGCGACTCAATATTTTGTAGTCGAGGTTAAGCATAGCCAGAGGGCGATATGCAGTATGGTCCCATGGAGGCTTATCCGGCTTTAGGAGCGGCACTATCACTGCTTCCCGTGTAGAGACAGGCAAGCACCCAGCTCGCCGTGAGCTATTATACAGGGTCAGTAATCGAGGGCCAGTACCTCCACATACGTGGCATAGAACTCAACCGGGAGCCCATCAGTGCCCGGGTTTTATTTCTTGGCCATATGCTTGATGGCTCCCCTGATCTCCCAAGGTCTACGTCTCGGCCTAATGTTGTCGCCGCCGCCGCGTCAATCTGTGGGAGTTCAATGTCCTCCAAGAATCCCTCATCCGGCAGAACTAACGGATCTAGCTGGCTCCGGTATAATGTAGTATAATAGTTCAGGAACTGTGTGTTGATGTCCTGCTGCCCATAATAGGTCGTACTCATCCCTCCCTCGTAATTCCAGGATCGGTGTCCCCTGCGCGCTGGGTTAGCTAGCCAGGCCAGTAAGGCCCCAGATTTATCCCGCTCCGCATATGCTCCTAGTCTCATAGGCCCTACGATCAAAACATCTCAACCTCTCCACCTGCGTCGCAAGCTCTTCCTTAGCCTCCAAGAGCTCTTCCTGTCTGTCAGCCCTCTCTGGTCTATCCTTTCCACCTCCCGGAACGCTCCTCTGCTTTCCGCACATCAGTTAGAAGCACTTTACGAACGCCCACCACTTCACCAATGCAACGGCCCCTTATGACAACTTTGAAAGCATCCCATTCAACATGGGGGCTGGTGGCTGTGCCGGTATTAGTCGCGAAATATTCCTCTATGGCGTTGCCTATGGACGCCTTAAAGACCGGGTCCTCCAAGGACTCCGGCCGAAGACGCAAGCTGGGTATCGTGGGTCTAATATTCATCCAGTTCAGGGCTATTAGCAATGGGTTATGATCAGATATCGTCCTGGATAGGTATTCAATAGAGGTAATCCCCCATGTACATCCGGGGAGAAGAGGATAGCGTCCAGTCTAACATGCAGCTCGTGAAGGGCCGAGAAGTAAGAATAATCTCTTGCGCCGGGTGGTGGGTTCTCCAAGTGTCCGTCAATCCCCACTGTCGCTGCCAATCTCTGCGGGCCTCCGCAACTCTATGGGTGGGGGCGCTAGAAGCGGCGGGTGTGATCTGTCAAGGAGGACGTCCGTTATACTATTGAAGTCCCCCAGGAGGACCGGTCCAGTCAGGGCCTGCGCCAATGTCCGCGAAAGCTGGGCCAGGAATGCAGGTTGATCAATGTTGGGGGCATAGACACTCCCTATAGTGATGTCACGGCCATCTAAGCGCCCATCACCACCACATATCTGCCCTCCGGGTCTATGATTTGCCTAACACACTGAAAGGGGACCCCGCCCGCACCCAGACCAACGCCCCCGGGCAAAGGCAGAGTACGTGGTATGAAACACATGTCCTCTCCAATGGCGCTGTAACGCTGCCCCCTCCTGACGCGTGAGATGGGTCTCCTGTAATAATGCAATTTGAACCCCCCTTCGAGTGAGATAGGCATGGATTTTGTGTCGGCTGGCCATAGTGTGCATCCCCTAACATCTCCAAGTCATACATTTAAAACCTACGGTGGAACCCATAAAGTAATCTCTAGGCCTCTCCGGTGCAGTGTTCCCTCAGCGACATGCCTGCCCCAGAACTCAACCCAAAATCCCCCGGTAAAAACAAACCCCAACTCCCACACCCCAGGACAGGCGCACACAAACAAGTCCCCATCCAAACAAAAGCACTCAAACAGCAAATCATGGGAGTGGCAGAACGCAATCCAACCTTGCTAGGTTCAGAGCCCTCCCGGCCCTCCCTCGCATGTCCATACAACACATGGGGGCCCCCCTATATATGGCTACTGCATCTGTCAGCTTCAAGCCCATACAGCCAATAAAATCCTCCCCTCTGCAGACAACCGCAATCACAATCAACCCCTTTAACGTAGTACTTGTAATGCGCTCAGCCAAACATGCCATCTGCCGTCTGCGGGGTGACATCTGGGAGGTCTACGTCCAAGGTCCCCGGGACACTACTCGTCCCTGAACTTCCAGATCTCTCCACCTCCGGATCTGTACTAGTAGTGGCTGGGCTCACCGAGCCCCGACTAATCTCTGCTACTGCTCGAACTGCCCTGGAGCGCTCCTGATTTCGATCCGCAGGCGACGGGGATCTTCGCGGAGGCAAAGCAGGGGACAGCCGCCGCCGGGGCGATTCCAGGGTTGGAGAGCGCGGTCCACCATCGCCGCGTGTGTCTAGCCAGTCCCAGGCATCTTGTGGAGCAAGGAAGAACCGGTTCTCCCCATCTGCAGACACCCGGAGCCGAGCCGGGAACAGCATGGCGTAGGGGAGGTGCAATTGTCTGAGTTTCCGTTTAACTGCCAGAAAGGAAGATCTCTGCTGTTGTACCTCCCTAGTATAATCGGGAAAAATCATTACCTTGCTGTTCCCAATCTGGAGAGATTGCTTCTCTCTGGCCTGTTGCAGTAGATGATCTCGGTAGTGTAGTAACCGCACCACAAACGGGGCGCGGGAGCGCCAGGTTTAGGCAGTCTGGCCGGGACCCTGTGAGCGCGCTCCAGGGCATAAAAGGAGGAGAGGCCCTCCGGGGCCACCTCTGTTCGGAGCCAGGATTCCAGGAACTGGACGGCGTCAACCCCTCCTCCCGCTCCGGAACCCCCACTATACGAAGGTTGTTCCTTCGTGAGCGGCCTTCGCTGTCTTCAGCCCTCACCTCCAGCACTTTAACTCTAGCCTCCATTGCACTCAAAGGCATGCTGCAGGGTATTAACTTTGTCCGGGATGTCCTTTACAGCGTTCTCATTAGTAACCATCCGCTCTTTGAGCTTGCGGTGATCGTCTTTAATAGAGTGAGATCAGTTCCAATGGCATCAATTTTTGCCTCTAAGGCTGTTCTGGAGGATGTGATGGCCTTCATGATGTCAGCCAGAGTGGGGTCTCCCAGCGTTCTCTCCTCACGACTCCCTACCGCACCATCCTCCTCATCCGTGTGGTGATCCCGGTTCATCTAATCGCAGGACCTCAAACCCTTTTCGTCTGGACGTGCGGCCCATCGCAACACAGCAGCCGGAGGCAGCAAACAACCTCAGCCACCGCGCGTGTAATCTGGCCCCCCGCTCAGTATTCTGTTCTGTCTCTCCCGGCGGTCGGGTTCAGCTCCGGTCCGCCGGCGTTCTCGTTGACCTCCACTGCGGTAAGGGGTCGTGGGATTCAGGCTGTGGGTGGGCGGGTGGGCCAACCGGTGTAGGAATGTACAACACACCAAGCCCTCAGCACCCGGTGTCAGTCAAGGGTCCGAAGGCCAGCAAGGCCGCCCGCGTGCCGTCAGGGCACCCCTCCGCTTCCCACACTTCCCAGTCAAGCCGAGGTCCACAAGTCACCACCTAGATTCTTCTCGGGCCTCCACCAGCCGGGGGCAAGGATCACAGTGTCGCAGCGATTTCAGTGACTCATTCGTGTGCCCTCGTATTGTGCCTGTCGCAGCTAGGGATTCAGCCAGCCTCATAGCGCAGGGCGCCGCTTCAATCAGGGCAAACCCCTCCAGCCTCTCAAAACGTTCATGGGGCTCCCGCACCTTTCTCTCTCGCACTGCTCACCCCACGCCGGGCACAGGACGCCCTCAGCCCCTCGCCACTTTCTGGGGCAGTGGGCAGCAATGCTGGTCGCGTCCTCGTCACCTGCACCTGGCGTACTCCGGTGCCGCGATGGACCCCCGCCGGCGACAAACTGAGGAGCACCCTCTCAGTAACAATGAGGCCTCTCTCAGCCACTTCCAGGGTCCGCAGGGCTGCGCGCTTCCCTTTCAGCGCCGGGCGCGCTCAGCGCCGCTTATCTGAGGGTCAGGCACAAGCGGGATGAACGTCCCCACCGGAGGTCCGGGTGCCACTTCAGACGCTTCTCCACGTCCCGCCACCAGTCCACAGGCGCCCGCAGCTTCCTGCTCCCAATCACTCCTAGGCCTCTGGGAGGCCAGTCGGGCCCGGATTCAGCGCACCCCCACTGGCGCCGGTCTCGTCCCTCCCGTCGCTCATCCGCTTCCAGCACAAGGAGGGCCCTTCAATCTGCAGCTCCCCGCATCAGGGACAATGGCCACCAGTGCCTCTCCTCGTCCCTTTCCACTCGCTCACTCACCGGTTCTCGCCCCTGGCATACAGAGCCGCCATTTTAGGGCCGGGCACCACATTGAGTTTGGCGCTTCCCCGCATCCGCCGCCTGGATCCCAGCGCTCCGTGTACCTCCGGCACCTGGGCAGCTCCGGAGCCCTCTTGCCGCCCTCCAGCGGCAATGCACAGCTCTCCGGTCACGGCCGCCGGCAAAATCCTCGCTGTTAAGCCGCGGCCGCCATCTTAGGTCGTCACCACCGGGATCGAGCAGGGCACTAAAGTGCGTTTTAACACCGCACTATAAGCTACCGGGCGCCGCCGAATCATCTCCAGGGGCAGCAGGCATTCCGACAGGCTGTGAGCCCCCAGGGACCCCCGCAGCACGTCAGGATATATTTTTACAGAGGGAGGCCACGGAGGAGCTCCGAGGTCCGCCACTGCTCACATCGGCGTCAAGCCACGCCCCCTCTTAAGATGGCCTCCTAGTGAGTTCTGTAGTAAGCTCCACCAGGAGCAGCCTCCCTGCTGCTCAGCCCATACTCCAACTGACACTCCACATTACAGGGATCCTCACTTTCCATTACCTCACCATCCACACCAACATTCCACAGCACATTCACACTGGCTGAGCAGCAGGGACAGAAAATCAGGAAAGATGCCTAATACCATAAACCAGATACAACAATAAAGTATTGGTCAAAGCGCACCGCTGAATGCCCCTTGGGGTGCACGCCCAGTCATTATTTACTTGAATCAGTGAGGCCCAGTAGTACGCCCGGAAATGTGGGAGAGCGATTCCTCTGTTATACACTGACAGAGTGACAGAGGGTCAGTAACGCTATCAGTGGATTCCCTCCGTCCCATAAAAGTCTCTTCACCTCCCTATGTAGGCGAGCAAAGTGTGTTTCTGGTATTGGAAATGGTGTATTCAGCATAACATACAGTAATTTAGGGAGGGTAATCATTCTGAGAATAGCTGCTTGGCCAAGAATCGTCGGGGGAGTTTCCTCCAGCGGGCCACATCCTCCTAGAAATTTACGAACTGCGGTTCCAAATTCTCCTTGCAGTAGCTCTCTGAATCCTGTGTGACATATATGCCTCTGTGGTCACATGTAGGGGGGCAGGTATTGGAATCTGATGATCCCAAGATCCTGTCTTAAACAGTATTGATTTCTGCCAATTTACCCTGGATCAGGAGTAGTCTCCAAACTTCTCCACCCTGTCTAGCAAAAAGTATATAGATGTGGCCAGCTTTGCAACATACAAAAGGATGTCACCCACAAACAGTGAGATCCTCTTGTTCTGCCATGGTTCTGTCCCTCGTCTAGCTCTAGTGCCCTAATCCATGTAGCCAAGGGTTCTATACATAAAGCAAATAGGAGAGGAGAAAGCGGACACCCATGCCTGGTCTCCTGCTCCAGTGGGAACGGTGCTGACGTTGTCCCATTCACCATCACTTCCATCGTGGATGCAGGATACAGGCGGGATACCCAACCACGAAAGTGGAGGCCCAGTCCAAAGCGCCTGAGCATCGCGAAGAGGTAGGGCCAGTAGACAGAGGGCGAGGGGTGCCCTTCACAGCATTTAACCAGTTGTGTAAAGTGCCAGATATTTGTTGTGCTGAGCGACACAGGATAAACCTGGTCTGATCTTGGTGGATCTGTGTAGTTATCATACTTTCAACCTACGAGCAAGGACCGCAGCCAAAAGCTTAGTTTCAACATTTAACCCGGAGATTGGGCAATACAATCTACATTCAGATTTCAGTTTATCCTTCTTATATATGACTGTGATTTGCACATGTCGCAGATCTGGGGGAAAGCCTCCCCTGAGGCTATGCGTCTTCAAACATTACCAGTAGGTGGGGGCCCACCTAGGTACTGAGGGCCTAGAGGCCCATAGGAATGAATGGGAATTGCGCACACAATTTGCGAATACCCAATAGGTACTCGCAAATTGCGTGCGCAATTTCAAGGGTGCAAGGGTTCCAAAGGGACACTCTGTTGCACCCCTGAAATGTGCATGTGTGCACATGTGGCGCACATACATGCCCTATGGGCATGTATGTGTGCCACATGGCACTTTGAAAAAGCAAAAAGTGCTTTTTAAAGGAAATTGAAATTACCACCAACTTGAAGTTGGTGGTAATTTGCGATTCCTTAAGGCAATATCGCAATTTGCGATGCCTACTAGCAAAGCATTTAGGAATCGCAAATTCGCGATTCTCTAAATAGCGTAAGAAAATAAGGAATCGCAATTTTGCGATTCCTTATTTTGCGAGTAGGTATTTGCCTTCCTACATTGCACACAGCTGAATTGCGATCGCAAACGCTGAAATTCTGCGAATTTCATCGTTTGCAATCGCAATTTGGCTTGCTACATCTGGCCCTGAGTCTCTTACAGGGCTCTGTAGGGAACCCAGTGGTGTCCTGAGTTTTCCCGCTGACCATAGAGGTCCGTGCGTCAGATAACTCCTTGAGTGTGAGATAGTCTTCCAGTGCCTCTGTTGTCTCTTTGTCTAAGTGTGGAAGACCAGTTTCAGTCACACCAGTGGCGCACAATCCGGATTTTCCCCCAGCCCAGCAGCCACAGTCCTTTCTGGCTTGGAGAGAGAGAGAATGCCGTACAATTAGGGATCTCTTTGAAGGCGATAAGCTTAAAACCTTTGACCAGTGTAAAAGAGAATATCGTCTCCCTGAGTAGGCTCGACTACAATACTATCAGCTCCGCCACTGGCTACACGCACACCACCAAACCATCAAGGGGCAACTCGGCTTCTCACACTCACACATAAACAGTACAATGGCAGGCAGACCTAACAGACGAGGTTACTTCGAAGCAATGGGAGCAAGTATGGTGCGAGATACCGAAAATATACAAAAGCATTACCCAGTGGGAAACCGTGTGCAAAATCATGACACAATGGTACTATGCCCCCCAACGACTACGTAAGATGTATCCCACCTCTTCAATCAGCTGCTGGTGTTGTCAGGCTGCGGAAGGGAGTTTTTTACATATCTGTTGGACTTGTCCACTCCTAACCTTATTCTGGAAGGAGGTCCTAAGCCACATCAAGGACACTGTAGGTTTGCCCATACCTAACACCCCCACTGTCACTATCCTAGGGATCAGGCCTTTGGCACTCTTAGCTATGACTCATGCGGATTGGCGCCTCATCTCGCACATGCTCGGAGCGGCCAAACAACTAATAGCCCTTTTATTGGGAAAAGCCAAGTGCACCGCCCATCGCCCTGTGGTTCGCATGGCTCTGTCACATCATGGCAATGGAGCTTCTTACATCCCGAATGACACACACCAAACCTAAATTCACAGACAAATGGCAATCTCTATTGGACCACTTCTCTAAATTGGAGCATATATGCTTCTCCCCACCTAAACTTCGAGCCCTTCAATTATTTGAAGACACCCGCTAAGCCAGTACATGGATGCTACCCACGAGACTCCCCGTCAAGACACTACAGAGAACCCGACGACCAGCCCTTAACCCTTAACAGGAAGGATTGAGACCCTTCCCCTGAAATACCCCCCTACCCCCTTTCTTTCTCACTCTTCTTGTTACTTGTTCCTCTCTCTTTCTGTTTTTCACTTGATTGTTTCATACTATAGCTGGTAGTCGATAGCAAGATACAACTGATCACCCAAGTACTAAGATACTAGAAAGATGAAGTTTAGTAAGATTGCCTTTACTGAACTAGTGTAACCATATGAGGACGGCTGTAACTTGAATTGTAATCAGTCCACTTCTTTTGCATGTGATATACAACTGAAAACTTTAATAAACAGATTTGAAAAGAAAAATAGCAATACGTTCAGGTACAGTAGGAATGTGTTGCAAATAGCAATAGGAATACTTTACAGTAGTATTAGAAATAATTGGCGGTGTCAATCAACAGTAGAAATACTTAGCAATGTAGAAAATGGACACAGTGCAAATAGCAAGAAATGCAATGTAACCCTATGGAAGGAAAACAGTTATGCATATTAACAGGTAAGTACACCACTTACAATTCCAGTCTTCGGGGATTTGGACCAACACAGGGCAAGGTTCAAGTGAACACCAAATCTGCACCACCAGCGACACAGTGGCGGCCAGGTGCAGAGGTGAAAGGTGGTACCTGAAGCCCAATGTTAGTCTATGAAGACTGGGGGGGATTGGAGATGCTTGGTTTGCAGGTAAGTACCCGCAGTTTCAGGACACTGGCCCCAGGGGTTTAAGCAAATACGGGGGGCACAAGGGAGCACCAATCATACACCACCAGCGGCATAGGGGCACCCAATGCAAGCGGATGAAGGAACTTGGTTGCTCAAAGAGGCCGCAGGCTCAGGCCAGGAGGATGGACGAAGGTGACCAATGACTGGGCAGGTAAGTTGGGAGGTTGGTGGATGCCTGGGCACTGTCGGCTGGGCTTCCCAAGGTCGAGGGCTGATGATGCAGGGGTGCCTTTAGACGTCAGAAAATCTTCACCGGATCCGGTCGCGGTCAGGGGGACACTTCGTGTTGAGGATGCAGGCGTCTTTGTGGAGGCCAGGAGTGGTCAGCCACCAATGGTTTCAAAGTCAGGATCACTGGGGAGACTTCACTTGACCGGTGTGCCACTCAGACTCAGGGCCATGGTCATTGGGTGCAGAGTGGGCAGGACTCGCGGATCCAGAAGGCAAGGAAGTCCTTGGTGTTGGTTTCTTTGTGGACAAGGCCGCTGTCCTCAAGAGTTCTTGGTCTTTAGGGTAGTCAGGCAGTCCTCCCAGAGTTGGAGGTCACTAGGCCTGTAGGACGAGTTGCTTCTTCGAGCAGATTTCTTCAAGGGCTGCAGACAGGCCGGTAGGGCTGGGGCAAATCAGTTGTCACCTGGAGCCTCACTGCTGCATGGCTCTTTGGTCAGTCTTCTTCTTTGGGTCACCAGGAATCTGAGGATCAAGGTTCAGGGGTGCCCCCAAATATTAAATTTAGGGGCGTTACAGGTACTGGCAGGTAGTAGCCAATGGGCTACTTCCCTTTAGGGTGACTACACCCTTTGTATGTCCCCTCCCTTTGGGGAGGGGCATCCCCTAATCCTATTGGCTAAAATCCTTCCATCCAATGTGGAGGATTTTCTAAGGAGGGGGTCACTTCAGCTCGGGACTCCTTAGGGGTGGACCTGGTTGAGAAGGGACACACCTCTCCTGTTTACTAATTTTCCCGCCAACCTTGCTGCCAAAAGAGGGGCTTGGTCAGGGGGCAGGTATCTCCACTAGCTGGAGAGGTCCTGGCTAGCATAACAAAGGGCAGGAAGCCTTTGAGGCTCACTGCCCTGAATGCTGTTCCTGCTTGGGGGTAGGTGATAAGCGCATCCGCCCCAAGCAGGCTTTGTTTCTGACCCACAAGAGCACAAAGCTCCCACCTCAGGGGGTCAGAAACATGTCTGGAAGTGGCAGGCTGGTGCATACCAGTCAGCTGCGCACCAGAGAGTTGGTCGTTTTTGAGGGGGCATCTCTAAAATGCTATCTGAGTGCATTTTACAATAAATCCAACACTGGCATCAGTGTAAGATTATTATGCTGAGAAGTTTGATATCAAACTTCCTAGCATTGAGTAAAGCCTTCATGGAGCTGTGGAGTTCGTAATGACAAACTCCCAGCCCATGTACTCAATATGGCTTCACTGCACTTACAATGTCTAATAATGGACTTAGACACTGTAGTGGCATATTGCTCATGCAGCTTTGCCCTCACCTGTGGTATAGTGCACCCTGCCTTAGGGCTGTGAGGCCTGCTAGAGGAGTGACTTGCCTAGGCCACAGGCAGTGGTTTGTAGGCATGGCACACATGGATGTGTGCCTTGTCGACTCTTCCGTTTTAGCTGCACCTAAACACACAGTCTGCAATGGAAGTATGTATGTGATTGGTGAGGGGTTTCTGAGGGTTGGAAAAATAAGCGTTTTCCTCAATCGCTGGAAAGCGTCACCAATCCGCACTCTTATCGATAGAGTTTCAATAATTCAAATATGTACTCCAATGGTTATTACGAACGTTTCTTTTATTATATTTTTCTGGTATTGTTCTTGCTTCGTTTTAACGTTATCTTGACGTTACAACTTTTCAGTTCCTATCTCTTAATTCATATGCTGATGTGCCCAATGCATTTCGGGCCTTGCCCTTCATCAGGGGCTCATTACTATAAATGTAATTTGTGAGTTTTAATGGATACATTTTAATGGAAGAGACTTAATTCAGTGTGAGATCTATCTCATTTATGCATGCAGAAATTCCATGTCTGTTATGTGCTTATATCATGCGTGAACAGTGTCCCTCGTCTAATGAGTTAATTTTCTAAAGGTATTGTGAGTTATCTGGTGGAGGAGGTCCAAACTAGTTACAGTGAGCATTAGTGAACAGGGGTGGTCCAAAGTGTAACTGGTGATCATGCCTAAATATGATCCTTAATGCCGTACTTAATCATGATGAGTGATTTAGTATCTAATGTGACCGGTAAGTTTTTAAAAAAGTGATCGACAGATCTCTCAAAAGAGTGATTGTACCCCGAAAGTAATACAACTTTGTATGCTCGAGTCATGCTCATACCTCGTTCTAGGTAAATCGGTTAGAAACGTGATTCCAAAGTTCATCTAGATATTCTGAAAACAACAAGATAAGTCGTCTTGAGTAGAGCTTCAGGTTACGGAAACTCTGCAATCCATAGTATAATACGCAATAAATGCGCTTATCTGCTTCTATCGGTGATTGCAGAACCGCGGTTTCAAAATCGTCTATCTAACCTGTATAGAATTTCTGGGTTATATGCCATATTTACCCCGTAAGTAGTAATGTGTCAGATCGGTGTAGCGGCGCCTATGATGCGTCGGAGTGAACCAAAGTGACGGCATGTGATTAGTTTACAAGTGCGTTGAAGTGGTATTCGCAAAGACATGTAAGCCGGGATGTTAAAGCGAACCCGAACTATGGGATTCAATAAAGTATTCAAAAAAGGTATTCAAAAAAAGTCAATGACCTACGGGCTCGATTTATGCAGATCAATAAAGATTTGTCATAACAATAACTTTGTTGCCTAAACAGATATACTAAAAAGCTTTCACTATTAACGTACCTGTGCAACGATGAGGAAGCGCTCATGGCGAGTCTAATTTAATCACCCCATGTAATTTGTCTGAGATCAGAGATATATTAAGGACTACAAACCCAATTCTAGTTCACAATTACTATAAAGATGTCGAAAAATGCAATATTGTAATCATAATTCTAATACTGTTCATTAAATACTGGATATTATATCTGGCTGAATTGACCACGGTTGTACAAAAAACAGTTAAAGTCCAAGCGTTCATTTAGTCCTTTTGAACCCACCGAGTCCAAACGATTTATCCATTGTATTTCTCTTTGGAGTAGAAATTTTAGTGATCGTTTCTACCCATCTTAATTGGTACGTGTTCTAAGATGAGAAATCTCAGTTGGCTAATGTTGTGATGTTGGGAATTAAAATGTACAGCAATGGTAGACTTTTCGTTGTTCGTGCGGATGTTACTTTTATGTTCTGTGAGGTGAGTTTTCATTTTCCTTTCAGTTTTCCCAACATATACTAGGCCACAAGGGCATTTTAGCATTTAAATGACATTGCTCGTGTCACAAGTGGCTGTTGTATTCAACTTGATGGGTGTACCCCGTGTAGGATGTAGTAGTATGTTGCCCTTTATGATGCTATTGCATTTTCCACAGTTTAAACATGGTAGAGTCCCTCTTTGGTTACGCTCATCTTTCTCTTCATTTTTACTTAGAAGTTGTTTCAAATTTTTCATATGTAAGTAGGCAAATCTAGGTTGATGTTCAAATAGTCCTTTGAAATCCTTTTCTGTACGCAACATAGGCCAATATTTTAAAATGCCATTTTTAACTTTTTGGCTTCTAGTCGACAATTTGGACACAAAAACCGTTCTTGTGTCTTGCTCATTAGTGATCTTAGATTTGCTTGTAAGTAAATTCACACGTGTCAACTTTTTTAATTGCCATTTTTAGCAAATGTTCTGGGTAGCTCTTTGTTTGAACTTTTCAACCATGATCGTTTGACTCGTCTTGTACAATTGCTCATTAGAAGAAATTCGCTTTAGTCTCAAAAGTTGTGAATATGGTAAGTGCTTCTTAAGGGATGTTTGGTGAAAGCTGGTGTATTGGAATAAGTTATTTCGATCTATAGGTTTTGTGAAAACACTGGTGACTAACCGAGTATTCTCTAGCGCAGGTGTCTCCAACCAGTCGATCGCGAGCTACCAGTAGCTCCCAGACACCTTCAAAGTGTCTAAGTTCATATTTGAATAAGCACAGGGTCACATTTTCTTTTAATGTTTAGGGAAGGCTGTGTTTACTTTATGTTATTATCATCAGGCTGCAGATAGCAGAGTCTGACATTGAGCAGTGCTGGAGTCAGATTTATTACACAGGCTGGGTCACAGAGGTGAAGAACTGAAGCACTGAGGTATTTAACTGTTAGATAAAAATCCTTGTCAACTCAATATTGGAGCTTTTTTTTTTTTTACAGAGTTTTATATAGCGCGTACTTGACCCGGTATCGGGTATCAGAGCGTTTTACATAGCACCAGTTGCGTTACATGAGGACACATTCATCATTTTTGTTAGGAACGGGAGATTAAGTGATTTGCCCAGAATCACAGGATGTTCAGCGTCATTGCCGAGACTCGAACCCGGTTACCCAGATTCGAGGTCAACCGCCCTAGCCGTTAGGCCAACTCCTCTCCCCAGCTTGAGAACAAAATGATGTTTCTGAATGCTTTTAAATCGCAGAAAATTAAAATGATAAGTCACCTTAATGATTAACTTTTCAATTTAATTTTCTCCCTTTTCAAAGTATCGCATTTATAAGCAGCATGCCTTTTGCTCCCAGTGACCCGTAGACATCGTGCCATATTTATAACTGAAAAATAGCCATTGTTTTCAAATGGGAGAAATTTAAAGTGAAAAAAACATTTTCTATGAAACATTAAGTATTAATGTGTTTCTCCACTTTCAATTAAGCCAAATACTTCTTAATGTTTTATGAAGCATGTTTATTCACTTAAAATTTCTCTCATTTAAACAAATGTATTTTTCTGTTATAAATATAGCACGATGTCTACAGGCCACTGGGGGCAAGATGCTTGGTGTTTGTAAATGTGACACTCGGACATGGGAGAAAATGTATATGATGAGTTTTTGGGGAATCCATAAAAACAAAGTTAACTCTTCAATTTAATTTTCTCGATACAGTGCTATTTTTATAAGTGTAAAATATAGTCATTATTTTAAGTTGGAGAAATTTAAAGTGCAGAACAATGTTCCATATTCCGAACATTTTTGCAGAATATTTTTTCTGCACTTTAAATTCCCCCATTAGTGTTATACATGCCACATATGGCGAAAGGTATGTCCTGTGCCACAAGTATATACAATATAGTCTCTCAGTCACCCACACACATATCCCACTCTGGTAAAAATGCAGGAGTTGCTTAGCTTCAGTAGCTCATGATGATTTTCACTGATCAGAAGTAGCTCTCCCTGCAGAAAAGGTTGGAGACCCCTGCTCTAGCGTGATTTGGACATCTAGGAACGTGATCGTGTTTGTGCTTGTAGTGAAAGTGAATTCTATTCTTTCATCCACTGTATTCAATATTTCAATGGCTTCCAATAGCTTCTTTTCCATCCCTCTCCAGATGAGGAGGGTGGCATATTACATGCTGCAGCCCTTAGAAACCCTCCCTGGTCACAAGGCCCTTGGTACCAGTGATACCTTTTACAAGGGACTTATATGTGTGCCAGAGGTGTGCCAATTGTGGAGACAAAGGTACAGGTTTAGGAAAGAACACAGACACTGGGAACCTGTTTAGCAGGGACCCAGTGCACATTAAGTCAAAGTGTATCAGAAATCAGGCAAAAAGTGGGGAGGTAACCATGCAAAAAGGGGCACTTTCCTACACAACTCCCCCCACCAAACAAAAGAGGATGGGACGAACCTTTCCCAAGAGAGTCTTCATTGTCTAAGTGGAAAAACCTGAAAAGTCCATCTGCATTGGCATGGGCAGTCCCAGGTCTATGTTCCACTGAAAAGTCCATTCCCTGTAGGGAGATGGACCACCTCAAAAGTTTTGGGTTCTCACTTTCATTTGCATAAGCCATCTGAGAGGTCTGTGGCCAGTTTGAATAAGGAAATGAGTACCAAACAGGTATGGTCTCAACTTCTTCAGGGACCAGACCACAGCAAAAGGCCCCCCTTCTCAATAGCACTGCAAGGCTGTTCCGTGTGGAGTAACCTCCTGCTAATAAAAGCAACAGGCTGTTCATGCCCATCATCGTTGGTTTGGAATAGGACTGCTCCTATCCCTAACTCAGGCATCAGTCGGCACAATGAACTGGTTAGAATAGTCTGGAGCTTTAAGAATTGGGGCCTGTTTCAAGGTGTCAAAGACCTTTTGACAACTAACTGTCTAGTTTACTTTCTTGGGCATCTTTTTGGAGATGAGTTCTGTGAGGGATGTCACAACAGATCCCTACCCCTTCACAAATCTCCTGTAATACCCAGTGGAAAAAATCGGGTAGGATGCAGAGGAGGGGAAATGTTTAAAGAACTTACTGTTCCTACCTAGATCTGCTATGATTCATGTGGTAAGAACAGAGACATGTATAATATCTGGGAAAATACTGGCCAAAATGGCGATAATAAGATATTGGCAAAGATTGAGTTAAGGGTAAGAACAGAAAGTCTCCCAATAGTGTAAAAATGGGATCCAGCAAAGTGAATTAAAATGAGCAAAAAGTGTAAGGAAAAATCTGGTGGCGGTATGTAAGGATATGAAGGTTAAGCTGTGCCCACAGAATTTACAAATAGAGGTCTCAAAAAGTGAGTTAAATGCATTAGGTAAAGAGCTGTCCCGTGAAAATGATCAGCAGTACTTGAGGGGGAAACAATCGGTACAATTCATGCTAAAATCTTGGCAGAAAGATGCATGGTTTCGGTATCTAGATGTTCTACCAAATTGCAGGATTAGATGTGAATTGTTAGGAATAAGGATTGGAATGAACCCCTGTTATATCAATGAAAAGTTAAAATCAGAAATGATCCAACCCGGAGAGAACTGTACATGTGATCTGAGCACAAAATGCAATATATTGCACATTTTAGTGGATTGTCTAAAAGTTTTACCCCAGCGGAGATTGATTTTACAACCAATATTTTTAAAATATGGTATTAAGAGTCGTGTGCAAGCTATAGAACTTCTAACTGATATGTGTTTTTTGGATATAGCATGCGCCATTGTGAGGTTTATGATTGAAGTTAAAAAGGTCCTTTAAGAGTAAATAAAAGTGAGGTTTTAGGTAATTTATGGTAATGAAATATATATATATGGTGAACATGTTTGTAATTGGTGTGTTTTTTAAAGACCAAATGGTCTAAATAAGCATTGTTTTGACTGACTGACTTAAAACCTCCTGTAATACCCAGGCAAGCCAAGGAATTCCCTGACTTGGGTCTAGGGTGTGGGAGCTTCCCCATCGAGAATTGTCTGGATCTTGGGTTGTAAGGTCTCCACCTCCATCTACACCTACAAGATGGCCCAGGTATACAACAGTACCCTCCCTATCTGGCATTTGGATGCCTTGATAGTTAGGCCTGCATATTGCAGGGCCTGTAACACCTTAACCAGGTGGACCAGGTGATCCTGCCAGGATCACCTTTAGTGCTGCCTTTAGCTCTAAAGATCTCCAGCCCAGCAAGGACTTGATTCAGCAACCTTTGGAAGGTGGCAGGGACATTTTTTAAGCCAAAGGGCATAACAGTGAGCTGATAATGCCCATCTGGTGTGGAGAATGCTGTCTTGTATATTGCTCCTGTGACCATGCCAATCTGCCTTACCCTGCAGTTAAGTCAAAAGTACTGAGAAATTTGGCTGCACCCAATTTGTCTATAAGCTCATCAGCCCTTTGAGGCTTCTGTAGTCCACACAAAACCTAATTTCTCTCTTTCCACCCTGTGGGTAAGGCTTGGGGACTAAGCCCACTGGGCTGGTCCAGGGACTCTCAGAGGGTTCAGTAACCCCTAACTCCAGCATCTTGCTTACTTCGGCCTTGATGCTCTCCTTAACTTGGTCAGACTGCCAATAGATCTTTGTTTTGACAGCCAAGCTGTCTCCAGTGTCCACATCATAGCTATACCAGTGTGTCTGTTCAGGGGTTAAATAGAAGAGCCCAGCATACTGTTGCAAGACTTGCCTGCAGTCAGCCTGCTGTTGGGCAGAGAGGGTGCCTGAGTAGATGACTTTATCAACTGACCCATCTTTTGGACTGTAAGAGAGGTGGTCAAGGAGAGGTTCACTCTCTGTCTCCTGATCCTCATCATTAATCATCAGCATGGTTACATCCGCCCTGTCACAGAATAGTTTAAAAGGTGGTTCACATGGATCATCGTCTTGGGTGTCCTGCTATTGCCCATGTCTACCAAGTTGGTGACCTCCCTTTTATTTTCTAGGACAGAGTAAGGAACACTCCATTTGTCTTGGCGGACCCTTGGTCCCACAGGCTCCAAAACTCACATCTTCTGCCTTGGTTGGAACTCCACCATTGCAGCCTTTTGGTCATTCAGAGCTTCTGTAGCTCTTGGCTGGCCTCAAGATTTTTGTATGCTTTCTCCATCTACACTGTCATTCTAGAACATAGGCCTAGTACATAGTCCACAATACCCTGTTTAGGTTCTTGGAGAGGCTTCTCCCAACCTTCCTTCACAAGACAAAGTGGTCCCCTAACAGGATGGCCAAACAGAAGTTCAAAGGGGGGAAACCCTACTCCCTTCTGAGGCACCTCTCTGAAGCGAAAAGCAGGCATGGCAAAAGGACATCCCATCTCCTTTTTAGTTTTTCAGGGAGTTCCATGATCATACCTTTCAATGTCTTGTTGAACCTTTCAACAAAGCCATTGATTTGTGGAAGAAAAGGTGTAGTGAACTAATAGGCCACTCCACACTCATTTCACATGTACGTCAGGTAACTAGACATGATGTTAGCACCTCTGTCTGAAACCACTTCCTTAGGAAACCCTACCTTGGTAAAGATACCAATGAGGGCCTTGCGTACTGCAGGAGCTGTAGTAGTCCTAAGGGTAATTGCTCTCAGGATACCTGGTAGCACGATCCACTGCAACCAGTATGAATTTGTTTTCTGATGCTGTGGGTGGTTAAGTGGACCCACTATGTCCACTCTTAACCTTTCAAAGGGAACCCCAACCACTGGTAGTGGAATTAAGGGGGGATTTGGGTGACCATCTGTCTTGCCACTGGCTTAACAGGTGACACAGGAGCTGCAAAACTCCTTTACTTTCTGGGACATGTTTGGCCAGTAGAAATGACTAACTAGCCTATTACAAGTTTTTGTCTGGCCAAGATGCCCAGCTAGGGGATGTCATGGACCAATGTGAGGAGGAAGTCTCTAAACTGCTGAGGCACTTCCACTCTCTGAGTGGCACCAGGTTCGGGGTCTCTGGCCTCAGCGTAAACGAGTCCCTCCTCCCAATAGGTCCTGGGGGAGCCACTGACATCTTCCTTTTCCTGTGCAGCAGCTTGCTGTCACAGGCTCCGAAGAGTTGGACAGGTCCTCTGTCCAAGGCATAGTTTTTCCCTAGAGGGTCCCCCTGGGCCCGGGAGCTCAACCTGGTATGGTTCAAGTTCCATAGGTTCAGTTCCCTCTGGGGTTGACAAGCCCTCTCCCTGAGGAGAGGGGTCCTGAGCGTTTTGCTGTACAGAAGCTGGTTCCCAGTCTTCTTAAATGTTTGCTTGAAAGGTTGGGCCATTATTCCAGACTCCAACATTTCTTTTTCACCATGTGCTCAGCTTTGTGCCCTTGTTTTTACACACACCAACTCAGGGATTCCCAACATGACTGCATGGGTTTTCAGTTCTACCTCAGCCCATGCTGAGGTCTCCAGACCATTCCCTAGCAGACATTCAACTGGAATCTTGGAAGAGACCACTACCTGTTTCAGGCCAGTAACCACTCCCCATTCTAATGACTTCACAGCCATGGGGTGGACTGTTGCGACATTATCAGCGTTGGTGACTAGATAGGTTTTTCCAGCCACATATTGTCCTGGGAAACCAGTGTTTCTTTCACCATGGTGACACTGGCACCTGTATGCCTCAGAGTTTCTACTATAGTCCTATTAATCCAGGTTTGCTGCTTGTATTTCTTCATATTTGGGGGCCACACAGCAAGAGTGGCCAAATCTACCCCACCCTCAGAAACTAAAGTAGCTTCAGTGTGAACCCTTATTTGCTCTGGGCACAGTATTAATCCTACCCGAAGACTTGCCATTCCATTGCTAACTGGAGGAGAACTAGGGGCATTCGTTTTTGGACAGGCAGGGTCTCCAGTTTGGTGTCCCAACTTCTTACAGTTGTAACACCAGGCCTTAATGGGGTCACAATTGTTACCTTTGTAACCACTGCTGGGTTGTGAAGAGGTCTGGGGCTCACCCTCCTGAAGGTTTTTGGAGGCCTTTAGAAGACTCTTCTTTTTTTATCTTTAGGCTGATCACCCACATTCCCCTGGGGAGGTTTTGTAACCCCTTTCTTTTGCCCCCCCCCCTTCCCCCCAGTGTTGTTCTTGGTCACCTTAGTCTTGACCCAGTGGTCTGCCTTCTTTCCCAATCAATTCTTGTGACAAAATTGGACCTAGGTCTACCAGATATTGATGCAACCTTTCATTAATGGAATTACTTAAAATGTGTTTTTTCATAAACAGATTATAAAGCCTATCATAGTCATGCACTTCACTTCCAGTTAACCATCCATCTAGTGTTTTCATGGAGTAGTCTACAAAGTGAACCCAGGACTGACTCAAGGTTTTGCAAGCCCCCCTGAATCTAATTCTATATTCCTCAGTGGTGAGTCCAAAGCCCTCCATCAAGGTACCCTTCATGAGGTCATAGGACACAGCACCTGTGCCAGTGAGGGTCAGGAGTCTGTCCCTGCAATTACCAGAGAACAGTCCCCAAAGCAATGCTTCCCAGTGTGACTTCTTCAGGTCTTCATGCACAGGCCCTCTCAAAGGCTGTGAATCATTTTCTGATGTCATCACCTTCCTTATATTTGGGGACAATCCCTTTGGGGAGTTTAGGGTCATAAGAATTATCTCTGTCCCTAGGTTTTATATTGCTGCCACTATTTATGGGTGCTAGACCCATTTCTGCTCATTCCTTTTCTATAGCCAAGTGTCTATCCTCCAGGGTTAGTCTTCGATTCAACCTTACTAAAAGGATGTCCTCCTCATTGAGGCTGCCCTCAAAGTCACTTGGGGTGCCTCCCACTTGTGTGGGATCTAGGTATCCTAGTTAATACTTTTGGAAAGATGGGTGCAGGGACCACATCTTCTCTAGGTAGGTGAGGGGATTGGGAATTGTCCTCCTCATCACTACTTTCTCCTTCTGGAGGGAAGTCATCCTCTTCAGAAGGATGTCACTTAGCATATTCTGCTAAAAGCACCTGGAGCTTAACCTTGGTAGGATTGGAACCAGTTTGTTTGCAGATGGTCTTTAGCTCCTTCCAGCCAAGATGGAGGTATGGGGTCAGGTTGAGTTCCACAACCATATCCTCTGCATCTTCCATTATTTCACAAATAGTTGGGGCCTTTTTAAAAGGACTAAAAACAACTTCTAAGCACTTTTACCACTAACTACAGTAGGCGTTTAAACTTTTAAAAATACTAAATGGACTTAGCCAAGGCCCTAACAAGACTTTTAAAATTTGGAAAAATTGTCAATTCAAAAATACACTTGAATCTGAAGGCAATTTTGGATTGTAGTCATGTGCTCACTTATTGTCACAGTGGTCCAGCAAATGCAAAGGTGTAGACCCCACTGCTGATCCACCAATGCAGGAAGCTGGCTCTGTATATACTATACCAAAGTAAGGTATAGTGTTCACAGAGTCAGTGAATCCCCAGAGGCTTTACAGGGGCTAAAGTAGATAATACCTTACTCTCTTTTGTGGTAGGGTGGTTGAGCAGTTAGGCTTATCAGAGGGTTGTATTGAGCATTTGTTGTACACACACATTCAAGAAAAAAGGCACACACTCAATGACTAACTCCAAGTCCAATGTTTGTATAAAAATATTATTTTGTTACTTTTATTTTAGAACCAAGAAGAACTCAGTTGCAGGTCAGTGCCAGTTTAAAAATAGCAATACTTTCAGGTACAGTAGGAATATGTTGCAAATAGCAATAGGAATACTTTACGGTAGTATTAGAAATACTTTGCAGTGTCCATCAACAGTAGCAATACTTAGCAATGTAGAAAAAAGGCACTTACTGCAAATAGGCATAGCAAGAAATACAATGTAATCCTATGGAAGGAAAACAGTTATACACATTAACAGATAAGTACACCACTTACAATCCCAGTCTTTGGGGGTTTGGACCAACACAGGGCAAGGTTCAAGTCAAAACTGCACCACCAGTGGCACATGGGCAGCCGGGTGCAGAGGTCAAAGGTGGTGCCCGGAGCCCAATTTTAGTGTATGGAGACTAGGGGGGATTGGAGATGCTCGGTTTGCAGGTAAGTACCTGCGGTTTCAGGGCTTAGGCCCCGGGGGTTTAAGTAAGCACAGGGGGGCACAAGGCAGCACCAATCACCCATCACCAGCTGCACATGGGCAGCCGGGTGCAGGGTGCAAAGACAGCATCGGGCGCTCAATGCAAGCGGATGGAGGAACTCGGTTTCACAAAGAGGCTGCAGGCTCGGACCAGGAGGCTGGACGAAGGTGACCAATGACTGGGCAGGTAAGTTGGGATGTCGGTGGATGTCTGGGCTGGGGCCTGAAGATGCAGCTGTGCCTTTAGACGTCGGAAAATCTTCACCGGAGCAGGTCGCAGTCAGGGGGATATTTCGTGTTGAGGTTGCAGGCATCTTCGTGGAGTCCAGGAGAGGTCAGCCACCGATGGTTTCGAGGTCAGGATCGCTGGGGAGACTTCACTGGACTGGTTGGCCACTCAGACTCCCGCCGTGTGCATGAGGTGCAGAGTGGGCTGGACTCGCGGATCCAACAGGCAGGGGAGTCCTTGGTGTTGGTTTCTTTGTGGACAGGGCCATGGTCCTCTGGAGCTCTTGGTCTTTAGGGAAGGCAGGCAGTCCTCCCAGGGTTATGGAGGTTGCTAGGTTGCAGAACGAGTTGCTTTTTCAAGCAGGTTTCTTCGAGGGCTGCAGACTGGCCGGTAGGGCTGTTGGAAAATCAGCTGTCGTCTGGAGTTTTCACTGCTGCACGGCTCTTCAGTCTTTCTTCTTCTTTAGGTCGCCAGGAATCTGAGGATCAACGTTCAGGGGTGCCCATAGATACTCAATTTAGGGGTGCTAGAAGTACTGGCAGGTAGTAACCAATGGGCTACTGACATGTAGGGTGACTACATTCTTTGTATGTCCCCTCCCTTTTGGGGAGGGGGCATCCCCTAATCCTTTTGGCTAAAATCCATCTATCCAACATGGAGGATTTTCTAAGCAGGGAGTCACTTCAGCTTGGGACACCTTAGGGGTGGTCCTCGTTGAGAGGGGACACACCTCTCCTGCTTACTAATTTTCCCACCGAGCTTGCCGCCAAAAGTGGGGTTTGGTTAGGGGTTTGGGCATCTCCACTAGCTGGAGAGGTCCTGGATAGCATAACAAAGGGCAGGAAGCCTTTAAGGCTCACTGCCCTGAATGCTGTTCATGCTTGGGGGTAGGTGAGAAGCACCTTCACCACAAGCAGGCTTTGTTTCTGACTCACGAGAGCACAAGGCTCCCACCTCAGGGGGTCAAAAACATGTCTGGCTGGAAGATGCAGGCTGGTGCAGACCAGAGAGTTGGTTGTTATTCAGGGGTCATCTCTAAGATGCCCTCTGAGTGCATTTCACAATAAATCCAAGACTGGCATCAGTGTGGGTTTATTATGCTGAGAAGTTTGATATCAAATTTCCTAGCATTCAGTAAAGCCTTCATGGAGCTGTGGAGTTCGTAATGACAAACTCCTAGCCCTTGTAATCAATATGGCTTCACTGCACTTATAATGTCTAAGAATGGACTTAGACACTGTAGGGGCATATTGCACATGCAGCTATGCCCTCACCTGTGGTATAGTGCACCCTGCCTTAGGGTTGTGAGCTCTGCTAGAGGGGTGACTTACCTAGGCCACAGGCAGTGGTTTGTAGGCATGGCACACAGAGATGTGTGCCATGTTGACTCTTCAGTTTTAGCTGCACCTAAACACACAGTCTGCAATGGAAGTATGTATGTGTTTGGTGAGGGGTCTCTGAGGGTGGCATAATACATCAGCCCTTAGAAACCCTCTCTTGTCACAAGGCCCTTAGTACCAGTGGTTCCTTTTACAAGGGACTTATATGTGTGCCAAAGGTGTGCCAATTGTGGAGACAAAGGTACAGTTTTCGGAAAGAACACAGACACTGGGAACCTGATTAGCAGGGACCCAGTGCACATTCTGTCAAAGTGCATCAGAAATCAGGCAAAAGGTGGGGGGAAACCATGCAAAAAAAGGGCACTTTCCTACACTAACTATAAGCAAAAACCTGTTTATCCCCAACTCTGGAAAGGTCTGTCCCCCTCCCACCTTAAACAACTTTAGGAAGAGAAAACGGTCAAGTTTTAAGGAATAGTTCAATAGAGCTCCCACCCAGCGGTCACTGCTACCTAGTCATTATACCTACCATTAGCAGCTTCCACCCAGCAATCCCCCGACCCAAATATGTAGAGATCCACTTGGCAGGTCCCCTCAAAAGTGCCCCATATCTCTGGTTCCTGAAGCCGCATCTGATATGCTGCTGTGCATTGACATGATCAAGGGACTCAAATGGGGCTATCTGCAGTCATTGGAGTTACCGCCGGTCTTGGCCTAAAGGCGTCCAGGGTAGATTCCATTTCTGAGTCTGACGGAGTGACAGACAGCCCCGGGCTCATCCCCTCCTTTGAGTTGTGAGATTGACAGATATTCGCTACTTCTGCTACCATCTAGCTCTCTCTGTGAAGATGAGGGGCGACCAGCTGGCGAGGTGCCCTTCCAGTTCTATCGGCTGCCCCTCTTTCGACCAGCTTTCTGCCAGGCTCCCTTCCCCTCCAAAGGCTCCCCTCTTCGTTCCAGCCACCTCCAAACCTCTGCTGGTGTTTCAAAAAAATGCATAGGATTGTCCTTATCCATTTGCCGGATAAAGGAGCGCATACGTCAGTCCTAGTTGCCTTAGTTTCACCTTTAGTTTAAACAAGCATTGGCATAGCCAATAGGTCTCGCCTTTGGGACCTTATAAGTGTTTAGCCATGCAACAGTTGATGTTGTTGCACCAAGGATATTCTGCTGCATAACTAAATACTTATAAGGTCCCAAAGGCGAGACCTACTGGCTATGCCAATGCTTGTTTAATCTAGTGTTGCAATGTGTGACCTGCAGCCTCGTGCTTCTGATCACCTGTAATGTGGAAAAGGTAACGAGTGGGCTGGAATGGAGTGCTGGTTCGCCCCTAGGCCTGTGCATTGTGATATTAATTAGAGAGTCAATCGCCTCCAATAAGCATTGCCTGGGATATAATTGTATTTTGCCCTGCTAACCCTTTTTGTGCTTTGACAGCCTGGACAATGAAGAGATGAGCGTGCAACAAATCTTTCAAGACAGGAACCTGATCACTTCCGTTTTGCACACAATGCAGCCATTAGCGCAGTGTTAGTGTGCGTCATGACGCCTCTGATGGGTTCTCCACGTTCGTCAAAATTAATGAAAACGAGGTGTGAACCAGCAAGAGGCGCTTCTGTGTGTGAGAATGGTCGGCACGTGGGCATGCTCAAAACATAGCGAAACTGTATTGTTTTGTGTTTTAAATGAAAAAAATTATGTTTCCTCGTCTGCACTGCAGTCAGAGTGCACGTGTCATTTTAAGTGTCACAGCCTTCTGTGGTGAAATGCAGAGCCACCTGCAACAGAGGAGAGGCCTGAGAGGAGGAGAAGAAAAGGAAGGGCCAGTGGTGGGGAGAAAACGATATATGTGGCAGAAAAGAGGCGGGGGCTGATGGGGGACGGGGGAGGTAGGGAGACAGTTAACGAAACAATAAAATTACCCGGTTGATAGGCAATCTGATTGTTGTATCTGAGCGAGAAAGAGACGGGCGTAGAGAGATGGGAAGACAGAAGAGTATGGCGGAGGAGAAGGAAAGTTATAGACCGAAACAAGAAAAATGTGTGGAGAACATGAGCGAAAAGAAGGATGCTGAGGGAGAAAAGATAAAAATATGGAAAGGTGTAGAAACATAAGCTTACGATAAGTATAGGATAAGGAAAGGCGTGGAGTAGAAACATGATGGAAGGAGTGCGTGGAAATCAAGAAAAACAAGCAAATAGTGCGCGCGAAAATGATCGCGAGCAAGACGTGCGGCCGGGAGTTGTGTGTGCACGCGCGCGCAAAAATAAAATAAAAACAAGCCCGGGAGTAAAAAAAACACGCGAGTGTGCACGTCGCGCGCGCTTGTGCGCGTAACAGCAACCTGGTGGCCGGCTTGGTAGCACTTTCAAAACCCCCTTACTAAAGGTCGAGCAAGCAGCGCATGCGCTGCTCTAGGCTCGACCTAAAAAACGAATGTCTATTCAGCTGGGTTTGCAAAGTAAAGTCCAGGAAGAGGTGGACCACTGACCAGGGGCCATGAGACCTGACCATTTACAAGACCTGGTCCCAGTCTTGGAAGTTCAGTCAGTCAGTCAACAAACTTTATTCTGTTTGACAACTATAAAAGTAGCATAGAAAATACATAAAGTACATAAAAAACATGGACATAATCAAAAATCATTACACACATTATGCACTAACCATGTCAAATCATCTAAAATTTGATGTCCTTAATCAGATACATTAAAATTAAGTGTTAAAATTTCCAAATTTGTGAGCTCCAGTGCTCAATTAATGTTTAAAAAAAGAAATTTGCAATCGTACAAGTTACATTACAATTTTTACGTAGACAGCAACAAGAATATGATTTACGGTTCATCTAGCATATAAAGTCATTTAAGACATTTAAAGTGCAAAGTGCCACCTGATAGTGGAAAAATTAATGACCTTTAAAAAAATATAATCTGTGTGTGCAATTTTTTGGCATAAAATGCAGTACTGAATTAAAATTGATCATTTCCCTACTAAACTCCTTAATCGCACTGCGGCAAAGATGAATGCATAAATCATTTGACTTACGTATTGTGTTTGAAGGAGCTGAAGATAAAATAATTCTGGCCTACATTTCCTAATATTCATGACCCTCAATAGTGGAATAATAAATTCTCTTTGTGGTTTAGAATATAGTTGGCAGAAAAAAAGGAAATGCAGCAAAATCTGAGATGAGTTGGAGTCACATGGGCAGAGGTCCAGGTGAGAGTCACAATATACTTTGCTGGGATAAGAAACCAGTAAGTGAGCAATATTAAATCTAAATCTGATCAGATAGAATCTTTTAGAGTGACCAAAAGGGAAAAAAAGGTATGGCTCTATTCTTTCAGTGCTGACCAAGGGGAGATAATCAGCTACATGCTTCTTGCCCAGTACCATACTTTCCTTACGCTCCGTTAAAACAGTTAAAAATTCCTGCTTTAGCTGAGATTTCGTGATGGTAGTGATAAGTTGTGGGTTAGTAAAGCAATCTCGCCTCCCTATAAGTTCCAACTGCCTCTTAATGTAACTAAGCCACAGTATTTTGTGAGCCTCATTCAGACTTAAACAGTCCTGTATTATTGCTCGATTGAGAGCTGGTTCTTCAATTGTCCAAATCGAGCGCCATAACATAATAGGGGCAGTTTGAATGCAATGTGTTAAGGGAATCAGGCCTAGTTCCATATGACCTAAGATACTTGGGAGGCTCAAAGAAGCTGACATTAGTCTCCTAAGGAAAACATTTTCTGTTGTTTGCAAGGTAGAAGCATTACAGAATCCCCAGACCCCGGCCCCATACAAGATGACAGCACAACACCGTGCAATATAGATGTTAATTATTGCATCAATGGGTTTGGGGCCCAATTTCCTTGCAAACCTAAATAGAGCCTCAAGGGTTTTTTTCGAAGCTCCTCTTCCTAACCTCAATCAGTTGAAGCCAAGAGCCTTTATGGTCGAAAGGGACACCCTGGTAGGAAAGGTTTGATACCCGGCGTAACTTATCATTATTAATAAGACAAGATCTTAATTAAGAATGTGCTTTCCCCACCACCATGACATGTGACTTAATTGTATTAGTATTTAGGCCCAAATTACTCATAAAATCATAAAATCTGTTTAAAAGGATTTGTAAGCCCACACCAGTGCTTGAAATCAATACACATTAGTCCGCATATAATAATGCAGGAAGATTTCTCCGACCCACCCTTGGGACATCAGCCGCCCCCTCATTCAGATAACTCTCCAGATCATTAATGTATAGACAAAACAAAAAAGGGGCTAGCACACACCCTTGTCTGACCCCACAGTTGTTTAATCGGGGCTGACAGTTCACATTCCGGCCCATATCTAACTGTGCCCGTCACGTCCAGATGCATCTGAGCTAAAAAATAAACCATAGGTGCATCTATACCCATTCCCAACATCTTTTACCAGAGTTTCCTTCTCACCACCCAGTCAAAGGCCGATGTCAGGTCCATAAATCCTAGATAAAGATTGCTTTTTTTGCCAGGGTGTATTTACTTATCACCAGATGGAGATTAAGACATTGCTCGACGGTGCCCAAATCTCTCCTAAAACCATACTGAATGTCTGACAATTTCTATTTTTCGGCTATCCATGTTTCTAAACGATCAAGTAAAACCCTACCCATTAACTTACATGTAGAATCAATCAGTGAGATAGGGCGATAACATTTGGGGTTTGACCTATCTCCCTTTTTGAAAATGGGAACAATTATTACACTCAACCAAGATTTTAACGGGCCCGAGATTGCAACAGAGCTTAGGATGTTGGTGAACACTGAGAGCCATGGATCAGGCCTTGCCAGAAAAAGATCAGCCGGGACACTGTCAGGACCAGGTGCTTTGATCTTCATAGTCTGATTTAATGCCTTTGCTACTTCCTGAACTGTTGGGGGGAGGGGCATCTTTCGCACACTCCCAGCTATGTAATTATCAGATTCTGTTGTGCAGATATGCACCCCTCCACTCTTGTAAACTTCAGAAAAGTGAAGTTCAATAACCAGCCCACCATCCGTCTTAGTGGTCCCCCTGGGACCGGCGGGCATCCCCGGTCTCGGTGTGCTCTTTCAACCGAAAACAGAGATGGTGGATCACTGTTATATATGTTGTTAATGAGTCACTGTTCCACATAGAGATCCACTGACTGCCCCTCGATCCTCTTGGGCAGCCCCGTGATCCTAATGTTCTTCCTGCGGGAGTGACCCTCCGCGTCCTCCGCTCGTTACTGGAGTCGCTCCACCAGTGAGGTTAGATCTTGAATTTGGCCCTACATCCCTTCAATGTCCAGGGTTGCCTGGCCCAGCGTGTAATCCATCTTCATGACATGAGTGGTCAGCTTCCCATGGTCTACTCCGAGGAGCCCCAGGTCTATCTTGGTCTCCACGGAAAATTTTAGATCTGCAATGCTCCCTAAGATCTTCCTCAACTGGTCCGCATGACTCCCCGTGGCTGCTCCCATGCCTTAAGCATCGGCTCCACCCTGCCCATGCCAGTAGATTGAGAGAGAGATTGTTGCCCTTTTGGCAAGGGACTTCTGTTAGGTCTAGGTTTGACCATTGTCTGATGCCTTGGTTGAGTTTCGTGCTCCGTCAGTTTGTCGTGTGATCAGTCACCCCCCCCTCATCGTTGTTGTGCTACATATTCTTTGCTTGAATGCAGATCATAGTGTGTGGTATGTGGCAGCCTCTATCTCGCTTCATATTGAAGAGGATCTGTGACTACCTCAGCCTCTCTCCAATGGGCACCTGGTGCCTAGTTGTCAGTTCCTCCCAGCTTCAGCACCCCCTTATCCTCTTCCCCAGCCGTTCTTGGTACCGGGCCGGGTGAGGGGGGCAATCAAACAGGGGTGGAGGGCCCTCGGAGTCTTGGGCCATCTATCCCGCACTGTCTCTTTCAGCCACCAGCGCCTCTGTGCCCGCTGAGGATGGCGTTCCCATAGGCCAGGGGGGGCAGTCCTCTGGTCTCAGCTACCTTCCTGGGAGTACTTGTGTCCCTCAGAGGCACTAACTAGTGTAGGGAGGAGGTTCCCTCCCAGTTCTGTAGCTTTTCAGCAGTTTGGGCACCCCAGCCAGCTGGTCGTCACCCGGAGCCGGCCGCAACCTGATCTGCTAGAGAGGGCCCGGGTCATCACCTCTTGTCGCCGGGTCCTCTCTCAGGGACATTTCTGAGGCCGCTCCTTCTTTTTCCGCCTGTGCAGGAGGGCTCCTTATTAGTCGTTGTTGGATGTGGAGGAAGGGAACAACAGGGGGTAGAGCAGATCTTTTGCCCCAATGGCAATCCCTTGTGTTGGCTCACCGCAGCCTTTTTACCTCGCCGCCAGGTCTCCATTTTCCGCAATCTTGGTGGGCCAGGGTTCGGCATTTCACTGTTTCGTGGTCACTCCCCTACCTTCTCGCTCCCGGCAGCACCTCCCAGCTGGTTCAGGCCACCAAGTCCCAGGATAAATGGCCAGAGCGGGGATCGGCGGTGGAGCCCGGAGATGTGCGTCCTACACCATATTGATCTTAGCCACGCCCCCTCACTAAGACACTATTGGCATGAGGTAATTGCCTTAGTGGATCCTGAAGAGCAATCCCCTCTTACGTCACATGACTGTGAGTGTAAGCAGCAACTGGCGACTAAACAGGTCATTTGTAACTTAAAAACATCTCTCCGTTAGAAGAAATTGGGGACTTTGGAGTTGCACCCTGTGCTCCTATACTTGTCCTTGGATCTTCAGGTTTGTAGGATGGAGGGGACTTAGGGTGGCTCCTTTGAGATGCTGAGGTTACCTGAGAGTGTGTAGGGGTGTAGGGAACAGATGGAGGTGAAGAAATCAACAATGTATTCAGGAGTCACGTCATCATGAGTAGGGGTTTCTTTAAGCAGTGCAAACATTGGGAAACTTGGCCTAATGATAAGGTCTTTGTCATTTTTCTCTGTCACTCTATCATCAGCTAAGTCATTGCTACATTTCTCTTTTAATGCCTTCACTTGTTCCTTTAATTTTTCCTGGGAATCTTTAAGACTCTGCACTTGAGACTCTCTTAGATGTCTTCATACCAATCAAGATATGCATTACATTGGTCTTCTGGTGCCCCACTTTTCCTTGCTTCCAAAACTCTCCTTAGGTGTACTATTTGATCCAAATCAAACTTTTCCTCTACCGAAAATCATTTGGAGGGTTCCGTTTTGTGTATCAGTGCTATTTAACCAAATACTTGCATGTCCTATACCCAAAATGCACATACATATAATGTGGTAGGGCTCCTTTTGGTGGGGTGTCTTCCCTTGATTCTCACACGCTGTACCTTAAGTCATACCTGACATACTGTGCCTTAGGACCCTTAGAACTCAGAATGTATTGCCTTGAACCTAGGGATTTGAACCTAACACTTTAAACTTAGCACTTAGAACCCTCTTTGTATTTCCAAAATTCTTACCCTTACATGTTCTTACCCTCCCCTTGATTATTCTGGCAAACTGAGTCTCCTGCAGTCATAGGATATGGGAGTCCAAAATGGCCGACGGGTAAGGAGCTCCGGCCGGGAGCTCCCCGGTTTGGGATTGCCTTTTGGCACAAATCCCTGGCAAAAACCCCCGATTGGACCACCCCCACCACCGATTGGACCTCCTCCACCACCGGAGATCCTTAGACTGCTTTCCCGGGATTTCCAGGGCCGACCCGCGGCTTTCGATGACTTAGCTCCCAGGCACAGGAACTGGTCGGACGTGGGAGACGACCCCTGGCGACCCGACGCTCCCTCGCCATGACTGGGCCCTTTGAGCCGTCCTCAGTCGACCCGACGCTCCTGCCTCATCGCTCCGGAGTACAACTCCTTCATCCCCCGATGCTCAGAGACGAGACTGTTTTCCTTGGTCGGACACACCACCCCATCGCTGGTCGAGCTCTCCCTTGGGCTGGGACGTGCTCCCTCTCGCTGCTGTTCCCGCTAACATCGCGCGCACAGAGGGGCATTCAGAGTGAGGTCCTCCCTGGTTGCCCCCACTGGCAGGGCTGCCGGTGCCTATGTCTGTCCTCTTCTGCTGGCCACCTATAAGGGCCATTTCAACTCGCTCCACCACTGACAGGGCTGATGGTGCGAGCGTCTCTGATTGAAGTGAGGAGCCTTTCAACGCGGACCTCCGCCGGAACTCCGGGGCCTGAGCCGAGGCTCCCCTACTCACAGCCATCTCCCTCTTCCTCCCCTCTCATCGGGCACAGTTCCCTGCTCATCTCCGCTGCCAGGACTTCCTCCTCCCCGCCTTTTCACCGAATTTCCCCGGCGACCAGTTCTCAGCGGATTCTGTCGCAACGCTGCCGATGCCTCTGTATTTTCTCCGGATGGCCGCAGAGGAGCCGAGCTGAGGCTCTCTCCCCCTGACCCTCCCCCGCCTCCAGACTTGACTGCCGCTGCTTTTCCCTACTGCTAGCCCGCCTGCCTCGCCTCCCGTAAGACGTCTGGAACTATTTGGAGGTTTATTTATTTTATTTTATTTGAGAGGAGGTAAGAACTACTCTTTTTGAACTTTTGGACTAGGACTCATATGCACCCCGCCATTTTGGGACCATCTCCTAAAGACACTCTTGTCCTATCCGCCATTTTAGCGACCTTGGTCCGTACCTCCGGTCCCGCCGGTCTCTAGCTGGGCGGCCTTCCGATCGTCTTTCTTCTCCACGGATCTACTCATCGTTTGTGAATAATGCTGATGCCCCTGATCCCATCACTCATCACCCCCTCTCCTACCTCTTCCCTCCCTCACTCTCTTTCTACCTCCCCTATTCCTTTCCTCTCTCCCCTGAATTTCTCTCCCCTTGCCTGCTTTTTCCCTATGCCTGAGCCATGCTTCTGTAACTCATAAATATATATATATGTAAATATGTAATATATAATTGTCCAAGCCTAATCGCTGTTAAATGTAATCCTATGTGAATTTACTATTTGTATATATAGAACTCTAACCACTAGTATATGTAGTAGACCTTTATACTTACTACCATTCCTATGTGATTTTAGAGTTTATCCGTTTGTATCTCTTCCTTGAGTGACTTTACAACTTGTATGTTTATATCTTCTGCTTGAGTGACTCTACAACTTGTGCATTTGCAATTTTTTTTCTGTTTGTATCTCTTATGTAACTCGTGTAATCCAAAGTCCTTATGTAACGCAACTGGTTCTTTTGTAAAGCGCTCTGACACACTCGGGTAATGTTCGCGCTATATAAAATCGCATTAAATAAATAAATAAATAAAATGGGAGCAGAGAGGAGGCCTGAGGACATTGCTAACTGACCCCAGAAATTACTGACTTGGGATTTTTGATACTGTCACTTACCTGTTCAAGTTGTGCGCAATTGGTTGTTCACGGAAAATCATTTGCTTTGCAGCCGTTTTCCTCTGACTACAAGGCAATACATTCTGTTGTGGGAAAAAAACACTTTTCCCTGGTAATACCAGAATACACATTTATTGAGATGGGCTGAGGTAGTGTGTTGACCGATGGAGGAACATCAGTCACCAGACTGCTTTCGAGACTGAAAACACAGCAAGTATATACACAAATCTCACGGTCAAAGGTCATCTGATTCCCCCGTAAAATGAGGCCTGTACAAACAGAGGGGCAGATTTACAAGCCCCCTGCGCCACCAGTACGTCACTTTTTGTGACGTACCAGTGGCGCATGTTACTGCTCCATATTTACAAGGACAGAAAAAGCCACCCTGCGTGGCTTTTCCTGTCCTTGTAAATATGGCCCCTTTACACGCAGCAGTTTGCGTGAAAGGGGCGTTCCATGGGTGTTGCTGTGGGTGTTCCCACGCAACACCCATGGAACAAGACACATTTCCAGATTTACGAGGAATCGTAAATCTGGAAATGCGTCTGAATGCGCAACGAGGAGAAATGTTTTCATTTCTTCTCGTTTTTTCCTCTTTCAATGCGTGCTGCATTCTACAGCACGCATTGAAAGAGGAAAATGCCTGTAGTGATTGTTTTTGTGCAGGAAGGTGCCCCTTCCTGCACAAAAACAATCTCCCCATGACGCAGGCATCCTTGCACCATGGTGCAAGGGTGCCTGCGCCGGCGCATGTTAGCAGTTTGTGTGCCAGCGCAGGGGAGAGCACAGGAATGCGACATATTATTGTAAATATGTTGCATTCCTGTGCTTTGGAAGTGCCGCAGCGTGGTGCAGCTAAAGGGCTTCCGTTGCCGCGCTGCGGCACTTCCTTGTAAATCTGCCCATAGTGTGTTATGGCTTAACAGGTGAGTGACATAATTTAAGCAAGGCTTCCTGAAATTAGAAACCTTTCCAGCTTCCCTAAACACAATAGTAAGTAAAATACCTAATAGTTTAGCCTTGTACAGTAATATATGTAAGCAATGCATGGGAACAGCAAATGTCTCAAAGCAGAAGTGGCTAGTTTGTATTCTTTCAGGATCAACACAGGATGAAAAGTGACCTGCACAGATATTCTTGTTGAGGAGAGGAGCACTGGTCTGGTCAGGCCATAGGACACAAGTTTAGATTTGCACACAAGCTTCTTTTCTTATTTTTATCTCTCATGTTGTGATGTTTTTCATTTATCTTCCATAACGTTTTCCTTGGTGCTGTATTGAAGGAAGTGGAAGCTATCCCTCATATGATCTTTCCTCCTCCAGGGGACCAGAGAACTATGAGTCACGTGGGTCAGGAGCTGGTTGTAAGGAATGTTGAAGGTGTTTTGCAATCGGATGGTGGAGATCGCTGTCTGGCCTTGTGAAACAGACAGGTATTTCCCTAGCATGTTGCATGATTTTGTTTTGAAGGATATTTTAGTATTTTGGTGTTTTCTCATTCCAATCCGAGTTTCTTTTGTATTGTTCTAATGGGGCGCGAGGGGTCGTGTGAGGTAGCATGATCCTTGGAGTATGTAATGTGTGTGTGAAGAATGTGTGTTCTGTGTGTGTATGTAGGGAATGCAATGCATAGGTTTGAGTGGTAGAATGGTTAGTGAGTTCGTTTGGCACTGGCTCTTATAGTTGCAGCTCTCCTCTTGTGCTCAACTTCTGTACCTCTTTCTTGAGGAATAAACTACCTTGAAGTTGTCTCATTGACCCCTGCATCATATTCTATTACCCCCCACAGTTTTGATGGGTGTAGAAATGGTGAGTGAGAGTAAGAGCTCTATATAAACAAAAACATAGTAAGGAATATTATGATATTGGGAGTAGGGTAAAGCAGTGTTCATATGCAGTGGGTGATTGTGAGCTCATATAGAAGAGTGGAAAAGGGAGCAAAGATTTAATGCAGCAGTCAGGGTACACAAAGCTACTACGAAGTCAGGGCCTGATTGACAAAATTACACCCAGTCGGATTTTGTGAACTGACCTATGTACAAATAGGTTGGTTCACAAAACACTGAATTTCAGGAAGTCACAGAAAGACCTGCCTAACTAATATTGCGGGAACAAAAACAGTATCCCAATATTTTAGAGCACCCCAAAATTTGAAAAACTCTGACATATTTTACCTCATACGGTTAACTTGCGGAAAATAATTGCATAAAAAGGCACCCTCCTCGACATCAGTTTTGCAGAATATCAAAATAAATAACTGGTACCACTAAATAACCGAATTCTGGATCATTTTATTACAAAATTCTCAAAGTCAAGTGGTACAGAATAAATGTCATGAAGGCTCAAATGCAAAATCATTACAGAGTAGCCAAAATCAGAAATCATTCTAAGTCCCAAATGAGCAGCAAAACCAAAAGGATAGGACAGCATCCCTACTAAACAGGAAAGTCTGCAGGAAAAAAATCAGCCTCACCCCCAGAATCAAGGGGTTCTCATACACAATTCTTATGTAACACATTAACTAAAACAGCAAACTCATCATAGCATGATCACATGTATCAACTCTTTAGCAAATCAGAAGAAATAACGTCAACATCTTTATATGTTAGCACTTTCCCATGCTAAGAAAGCACCCCTCATCTTCTGTGCCACTGCCATTCGGAGATGTTAGAACAAAATAGAAACATTTTAATAATATCAGGTAACATAAAGGACTAGAACTCGGTTATTCAACAGAACTACAACGGAAAGACCTTGAGTGTGTCAATATTTCTAGAAGACTAGACATTTAATTAGTAAGTGTTAGAAATTTGCTTCCTGGTTGAATGGGGTGTGAGCCCTGATCAAGCAGCGACCACAATCCTAGTCAGGGGAAGGCACAAGCAAACCCCAAGTTAACCTGTGCTCAACCCCCCGGTAACTTGACACAGAGCAGTCAGGCTTAACTTAGAGGCAATGTGTAAAGCATTTGTGCAACACTTCAAACAGTAAAACAGTGAAAACAGTGTACAAAAAGATCCCACATCAGGTTAGACAAATAGAGCTTAATTTAATAAATAAAACAAGACCAAAATGCCAAAAATCCAATTAGTAGAACCGGAGTCATGAATTTTTAAAGAATAAAGTGTAAAATACCGCCTAAAAGCAGAAAGTGCCCACTGTGGCTATCTGGTCGCGCTGGACTGGGTCAAAGTCAAGAGTTCAGGCCGACCGTGATGGAGCGTGGGTCAGATGCAGTCCTATATTAATCCCGCAGAAGTTTTACCTTCTCAAGTTTTCTGCCAAAAGTCCAGTTTGCGTTGGAGAGGGTCGCGAGGAGCAAGGAGAGCTTCGCAGGCAGTAGTAAGGGTAGTGCAAGAGCAGGCCGGGCATCGCAGATGGGCAGGCTGGAGCTTCGTGTTGGTGGTCCCCCTCGGGCAGTCGCTGCTGCACAAATAGATGGGCTGGCGGTGGCCCGCGCTGATTTTTCGGTGCAAGCGACACAGTTCCGGTGTGAATGTGCCCGTTCGTGGTTGCAAAGACCCCAAAAGCTTGAATTAAGAGCCTGCTGAGCCACACCAAGGGTGCACTTGGGGTCAGGAACTCGCTGAAGACGGGACCAGGAGCTTTTGGGGAGCCTTTTATGTCACTGAGGCTCAGATTAGGATGCTAGCCCTTTAAGTCACTCTGGGGTCCTGGGTTTAAGATGAAGTTGCAGGTCCAGTTCTTCCTAAGGCAAGAGGGCAGCAGGCAGCAAGCAGGTCATCACAGCAGGGCAACAGTTCCTTTGAGCAGCAGTCCAGCAGAGTGGTAGTCCTTGTAGCAGCATAGCAGTCTTTCTTCCTGGCAGTGTATTCACAGGTCTAGAAGTGTACTGAAGTGGTGGTGCCTGAGTTCCTTCTTTTATAAGCAATTGTGCTTTTGAAGTGGGAAGAAGCTTCTAGAGGTATGTCTTCGAAGTGCACAGATGCCCTGCATTCCCTGCCCTGGCTCCATACTAACTACAGGGGGTATGCAGTCCTTTGTGTGGAGACTTACAGCCTATTCAGGTGTAAGTGAGGCTTGGCCCAGCTCTTCCCCCCATCCTGCCAGGGATGACCCATCCAGTCACACCTAAGCTCCCATTGTGTGTGACTGTCTAGGAGAAATACACAAAGCCCAACTGACATCTACACCCAGTCATGTGACCTGAGACAGGCAGCAGGCACCAAATGGCTATGGCAAGAAAACGCCAACTTTCTAAAAGTGGCATTTTCCCAATAGTAATTTACAATTCGACTTCACCATAACTTAGGATTTTAAAATAGGATTCCAGAAACACCAAACATAAACCAGTTATCTCTTTACATTTGGAAATTACACTTATACAATGTAAGAAGGCAACTCTAATGTTATCCTATGTGAGAGATAGGCCTTGCAGCAGTAAAAAACAAAGTTTTGAGGTTTTCAATACCAGGACATGTAAAACATAAAAGTCTATGTCCTACTTTGTACATACATTGCATCCTGCCCTTGGGGCTATCCAGGGCCTACCATAGGGGTGACTTATATGTATTAAAAAGGAAGGTTTGGGCTTAGCAAGAGGTTTATTTTGCCAGGTCGACACGGCAGGTTAAAACTGCACACACACACTCTGCATTGGCAGGCCTGGGACATGTTTAAAAGTGCTATTTAAGTGGGTGGCACAATCAGTGCTGCAGGCCCACTAGTAGCATTTAATTTACGGGCCCCAGGCACATGTAGTGGACTTTATTAGGGACATATAAGTAAATTAAATATGTCAATTGGGTATAAGCCAATGTTATCATGCTTTGAGCCGAGAGCACTAGCAATTTAACACTGGTTAGCAGTGGTAAAGTGCGCAGAGTCCTAAGACCAACAAAAATAGGAGGTCTGAATGCAAAACGGTAGGAGGAAACCACGCTAAGTATGCCAGGTCTAACAGTAAGCCTTCTGTTAAAAAAGTGAGTAAAACATTACATCAGTTGTCTTCACTCTTACGGAGCCTGTGGGGAGAGAATATGTGTAGGGGAACCTGATGGGAGGGGATGAATACAGGAGTGAATGACAGAAGCAGCATCCATTTGTTCCAAATGGAGGTTTCACTTAAATATGGCATAACCAATTCATGTTAATAAACACAATTCGAAACCTCATATTAAACTTGTTTCAACTATAATCATATTAAATCAACATTTGTTTATTAGATCCAACATAAAAATCATTATTACTCATTATTATTTGTGGCACAAAACTATAGACTTTAAAAACACTTTCACAATATCAATTGGTTGAAAGGGACAGCAGACCACCATCCCTACGATGGCTTTACAAAACGGAAAAGTTGTTCTTCTTTTTTAAAGCTGTGTGGGTTCCTTAAAGGAACACGGGCTGTTTAAAAAAAAAAAAAGTTTCCGTTTTGGAAAACTTCAGTGATAACAGGCAGTGGTCCCCTAGATGATTGCCAACTGCCCCCCAAAGCTGCCACACCACACTGATTCGTAGAGTGGAAGGGATCCAAAGGTGACTTCCCCTTTGCATATCCGTTACCACCCCAAAGTTGATAACAGGTCAATGGTGTGCAAACTGAATTACGGTCACAAACCATTGATATATACCTTACAGACTCCCAATTTGGAAGAAACAACCTTAACACGTCCCTTCCAAACTGAGATTTGGTATGGGTTTCTAAACTCATTTTGGTATTTGGAAAAGGTTTTCTGAATCGTAGAATGGGGTTAGTACATCAGAACAATTGATTAAGCAGTTGCAATCCCTGTAAATCATGATTTTCGAAATCTAATTCACTTTATACATAAGATCCTCAGTGCTTCTCAAAGGTAAGGACTGATGGAGTAAGAGGAGCGTGATTAAATTGCAAAGCTTGCAATCCAATATTCTCGCAAAACACTAAATGAAGGTTATCCTTTTAGTTGGACCAGTGAGGTTAAGAAAGTTTTAGCAATTGCTCTTTGGACATTGAGAGTCACTGATTAGAGCTTCGTTGTCGAGGATGCTACTGAAAATATAGAAAGATCTCCAGACGGGTGCCACGATGATGATACAGATCAGTCTGGAAGCAGCCTACTGATGTGGAGGGCTTCTGCGCATGGCTGTTGTAATGAAAAAGTTGTTTGGAGTAAAGACAAGGTACAGAAGGGCTCGGTTATAAATGATGAAATATTACGCTCTGGTTGTGTATATAATCCATAATCCATATTTTGTAAAGCGTGAACATATCACCCCTAAGGGAGTCGGGAGATTAAGTGAGCTATTGCTCAGAGTCACATGATGCTGAGCTGAGCTGCCTCCGGTGCCCTCGATTATATTGTGAGCCCCGCGCTCCGGAGTCAGCCGCTCTGGCCACTGCGCCACACCTCTCCCCCTCCTTGTAACCAAAGTAAAGTTGCTTAAAAGACTGTGTATTGTAATTTATGTTGAATCATAAAAAAGGATTTCTTCTTGTCTCTTTTTGTTTTTATTTATTATAAAAGAGGATGTGTTGATTGATGGTTATATTGTATATCCCGGAGTAGTTATGTGACATCACTATGATATATATTTCTGTATATTTGTATTTGCATTTTCCTACACCATGCAAGTTTAATTTCTTTTATCCCAGTTTGCTTGAAATGTTATAATGTTTGTGTGTGTGTCGTTGTTGTCGTCTTCGAATGTCAGGTGAATCCTTCACGTGATCTTCGCTTGTCACAGCAGTGTACGTCGTGGGTTTTGCTGTTTAATAAACTTGCATAGTTTTTACTTCATCTGGATTGAAGAGTATAATTTACTGTACATTAACTCGGTTGTTCAAATGTAAATTGCACTGACACGTAGGCTGGTTGAGGCTGAGCTACAGAAAAATATAAAATAATCATATTTGTTTTGCATGGTTTTTTTTTCCTCCCTTTTCTTTTTTCGGGAGGGGGCAGAGGGGGAGGTCACCTCAGGTGCAATTCCAGGGCACCAATAGTAGTACTTGGGGGAGGGAGAAGGTGGATAGCGGGACTTGCCGCTTTCTCAAGGTTGAGCAGGTATGACTACCTGCTCACGACATTGGGCTAAGGGTGGGTTCACAGGGGTGGGCAGGGAGCATGGGGGAAAAAATGAAATCCATACTCTTAGATTATACTTAGCTGAGTATTGTAATCAGTGTTATGTGAAAGTGAAAGAGGATCATCTCGCTTCTCGATTAGAGAGGGCCTCAGGTCTTATACTCCTATTCTTGAAAGGTCTCGTTCCAGGTTTTTGGAAATTTGCTCTGTCCACGTAAATGGGTAATAAGGAAAGATTGAAAGTGGTTTCGTTCAATGTAAATGGCCTCAATAATAAGAGGAAAATGCGGGCTATTGAGGCTTGGATAAAAACAGAGAATCCCTTAGCCATATTATTACAAGAGACCCATATTCCAGCTAGTAAAATTTCTAATTTTGCAATGTTTAGAACTTGGGCAGCGTATAGGGGTTTTTCCTCGTCTTCGGCAGCACAGAGGGGCACGGCGATTTTCCTTAGCAAAAGACTTGAGGCCGAGGTAATTAGCTCTGCATGTGATCACAGTGGTAGGTGGTGCTGGGTTACTTGTAATCTGGACCATCGGCTTATGACATTTGCTAGTATATATGCCCCGGTTGAGGATAATCCTCTCCCGTATGAGGAATTTTTTCAATCACTAATTCAAGTCTCTGGAGATTTGATTGTGGGGGGGGACTTCAATTCATTAATGAATCCTAAAATTGACTCCTCATCGAATATAAAAAAACAGCTAAAACGTAAAACTTTGAAATCTGTACTTAGCTATAGCTCGATGCTTGATATAGCCGATCCCTGGCGGACTGCGTTTCCGTCGGAAGTGGTGTATACTTGCTTCTCAGGGAGATTTCAAACCTTCTCTCGTATTGACTTTTTTCTTGTCTCCAGGAAGTCGGCTTTTTTACAACAGAAAATTCTCCAAAATGGGTTCTCAGACCACGCTTTGGTGATATTAGAGCTTGCTTTAGGTAAAGGTAGTTCAGCCGGGAAAAGGTGGTCGTTAAATCGGCAATATTTGTCAGACGAAAATTGGGTAGCTAAAACTAAAATACAAATTGCAGAGTTTTTTGAGCGAAACCATAATTCCGCATCACCCCATGTGATTTGGGACTCATTTAAAGCATTTTTTCGAGGCCTAGCCATTAGTAAAGACGCAGAGAATTCCAGAAAATGGAAGGAGGAAAAGCAGTTATTAGAATATAGAGTGCAAAGTGCCCTAGATAGATTTCTTCTTGGCCCCTCGCCCTCAAATAGACGTTTGTGGGACCAGGCTAAGCGGAATTTGTCTGAAACATATTATGCTAAAAGTGATTCCCGCCTCCTTCAGGATAGGCAAAGGATATATGAAGAAAGCAATTACACAGGAAAATTCTTGGCATGACAGGCTAGGGAACGAGCCGCAAAGAATCAAATACTGGCATTAAGATGCCCGACCTCTGGCACTCGGTCAGAAGACCCTGAGATAATTGGAGACATAGTGGTTCAACATTACAAGGCCATTTATAGCAAACAATTATCAATTGATATATTTTCGCTGGAAGACTTTCTGCAGGAATTAGAAGTGCCCGTTCTATCAGAGGAGGATAAAGGGCACATGGTGAGTCCCTTTACAAAAGAGGAGTTAAGGCTTGTTATTAAAAATCTTCCTAGCGGCAAAGCTTGCGGCCCGGACGGCCTGCCAGCCGAATTCTTTAAAACCTTTTTAGATGTGATTGTGGACTATCTTTTATTAATCCTAAATTTAATTTTAGAGGGGGGTCCTATCCCGCTGTCATTTCGAGAAGGAAGTGTAGTCAGTTTTCTTAAAAAAGGCAAAAATAGCGAAGACCCTAATTCATATCGTCCAATTACGCTTTTAAATTCTGACTACAAAATACTAACTAAACTTTTAGCTAATCGTTTTAATGGAATTGCCTCAGAGTTAATCCATCAGGATCAAAATGGTTTTATAGCCGGAAGGCAGTTAGGCACGAACATGCACTTTTTGGTGGAGGCACTTGACTATTTTGATACCCAGAAGATACCAGCCTTAACATTATTTTTAGACGCCGAAAAGGCTTTTGATTTGGTGATCTGGGAATCCCTATTTTGTATTTTGGGTAAATTTGGAATCCCTTCTAAAATCATGGGGTTGGTTGAGCGGCTATATTTGAGGGCCGAGGCAAATATCATTATTAATGCTGTGAAGGCAGGTCAAGTGAAAGTAAAAAGGGGCACTAGACAGGGATGCCCGTTGTCCCCGGTGCTATTTGCCTTCTTTATTGAGCCCCTTGCGATTGCCATAAGGAATAATGTTGATGTTTGCTCTCCACTTTGAAATATGAGTAAAATAAAACTTTATGCAGACGATATCATGCTCCTCATAAAACCGGAGAAGGAAGTTCAGGCTAAGGCCTTTCAGATTTTTGAACGATATGAGGCCTTTGGGGGTATAAAATCAATAAGAAAAAAACTGAAATTTTATTATGTGGTGGTGGGGTATCTTCGGATTTACATCCCGATATTATCTCATGTTTTAACATAAACCCGAAGAGATATCTAGGGGTTCAGTTTTCACCATTGATTTCAGAATTATATGTCTTAAATTTTGCTCCACTTTTGGACAAAGTTCGAGATCTGTTTACACGATGGAGTCCCCTCCCTTTGACTATTTTAGGCAGGGTGGCTTTGATTAAGATGTCAGTGCTTCCACTTTTTAACTTCCTTTTATCGGCAATTCCATGTGTTTTAGGTAATTCTTTTTCACGAAAATAGAGTCTATGTTCACTTCTTTTGTGGGCTAAGAAGGTACCCCGAATTGCACTGAGCACTTTATATGAGGAGCGAGTAAATGGTGGGTTAGCTCTCCCTAATTTGAAGGAGTATTACTTTGCATACTTTGCACAATATGTGTCAAGATTTCAGCAGTTATCACAGTCAGGCTTTTTTGAAAACTTCTTTATGAATTTAATCTGTGGGGAGAAAAAGATCCATTGCCCACTTTTAATTGTCAGATCTCCTAAATTAGTTCGCTATAAGTGTTTTCTTTGGTTTTTTCATAAACGTCGGGCACTATATAGAAGATATTCTATACCAGTAATTAATTGCTCTACTCCCATAGCGGTTCTCATTTCCTCTGCAGCCATTAAAGATCCAAATATAATTACCCAAAATTGGATTAAGGCAGGGTTTCGGAAACTTTCTGATTTCCTGCAGAATGACCGATGGCTAAATATAAATGAAATGTCTCGTTTAATTCCCCGGGATTTTCTTCTACTAGGATCATACAATGTCTTTAGGAAGTTCCTTAATGAATTGGATTTGGTCCAGATTATTAATCAGAAAAGTTTAACCTGTGATCTTTTAGAAGATTCGGTTTTAAAGAAACCAGGGAAATGGAGAAAACGCTTAGCCGTTATTAAAGGGAAAGATCTTGAAGCGAAGGCTATAATCAAATGGGAGAAATATGAGGAGACGGAGATTACTTCTAATGTTTGGTCCACTATTAATAAATTAAATTTCAGTACCGTCAGAGGTGCCAATTGGCAGAGGATGCTATTTTTTAGTAAGTGGCTTCTGTACAGAACCCCTAGTTTTATAGTGAAGGCGTACCCTAATAATTCGGAGCAATGTTTTCGGTGTCACAACTATCCTTCTGCTAATTGGACACATATAATACTACAGTGCCCTCTGATTAAGAAATTTTGGATAGAAATCTTTGAGTATTTATCAGCAGAGTGTATATTAATAAGTGAGCCTAATGCCCTGCTGATAGTGTTAGGCTATGATCCAGATCTTGGCCTGACAGAAAAACTCATTAAACTCTTGTATATTGGAATGGCCGTTGCCAGGTCACTTTTACTTCAAAAGTGGCGCACGGATTTAATACCCTCGAAAATTGAATGGCTCTGGAAAATGGCACAAGTTAAAAGATCTGAACGAACGTATGCTGCACGGACGGGAGGGCTGAAGAAGTTTGAGATGATATGGGCTGACTTTTTTAATGGAGATGTTTAAGCCGCATAAGTGATTTGGGAGTTGGGTATTGGCGGAGCCCGAAATTTTTAGGAAGTCTTGGAAAATAACAGTAATATGGCAATGGATGTTTTAAGATGGATAGATGTTTCTCCTCATGGTTGTAAAGTCTAGCGCTTGACATGATGTCTGCTGAAGCATTGATTATTTGTATTTATGTCGAATCATGTTTTACAATGTTGCTGAATTGTAGGATCTCTTTTATGATAATAATGCTAATTTTATGGATTTCAATAAAAAAAAATAAAAAAAATATATATATATTTGTTTTGCATGAACTAGCAAGATAGATGCACAGAGAAGATTTGCTATGTAATGCAGGCATGGAAGCCAAGTTACATAGAAAGCTTCCAAATGTTGGGCTTTCCAGTGGGAGAGCAATTCTCTTATGAAAAATGCTTGCCTACGGGGTGCTTGATATTGTGCACAAACGTTCAGCTTTTTTCTGGAACACAGGGGTAAACAATAGATGGGACTCGTGGCAATTATCCAGAGCATCAAAATTTGGAACGTTACAGGTCCAGTTGTTTCAAGTGCTATGTGTGACATTTAAAAGAAATGTAACACAATACAGAGCACTGAGGGAGCACAGTGCCTTTTATATCCTCCCACATTTCTCCTAGATGCCTTGTGGTAATTGCAGTGCATGATAACACTCACTAAAACGTGTTTGCGATATTCACAATTGTTGGCGCAGTCTGTGCTATGTATCTCCAGACATGTGTTTCAGGATATTTATTCTTCTTCAGTAGAGAGTAAATCTTACATTTGGAGTGCTGGAAATTCTGCTCATAGTCTTCGCAGGTTTCTGTACCACTCCCCAAGCGCAGGTGCATCCCCATGAGCTCGATAGACCAATAGCTCAACATGGAGAAATTAAAATATTCGGAGAGCACACTACCTTGCACACCAGCGCACAATTCATCCAGATACATTGTGGAAAATGCAGTGCAGCTGGCATCATGTAAGTGCTGAGACAAGCCCTTCTAGAGTAGTACGGTGTATATATTTCTGGAAGATAGCTGTACAGTGTGGCAATGAGCGGTTTTCAATAGCTTTCCTTTTTTAAATATTTTTTCCATTGTTGACTCCATCAAAATACTATTACCAAAAAGAATAAATTACTAGACATAAAATACATTGGAAACATCTTATCTTGCACCTCAAACATCACAAAAACCCACCCAATTATTACAATTATTCCTGTTTCATCACAGTGTATCGCCTTAAATAGATATCCAAATTACCTCAAATACTGTAACATTTTCTACCAGTCCTATCCTTAAGATGTAAAATTACCTGTATTTTCAAACTTTACCCACTTTATTATACCATGCCACAAACGCTGGTAGTTGAGTTGATTCCAGAAATCTGTGACGACTGAATCTCCTATCAACATGGCAATAAAAATAGATTTCCTTTATCCCATAATCATGCTCTCTACTGCCTAGTATGCTTACCTGTAGGTTTGGCTCAATGTCTTGATTTATAAAGGAATACCACAAATACCTACCAGTAAGAACCAACTTCCACATATGCATGCCATTTGAAACCAACCCCAGATATTTGCATTCTGACACCTGGGACACTGGTTGGAAATATTGTGATTAATCTTGCTCAGGAAAGGATAATAATGTAACACTATGATGATGGTGTGGATAGATGCTTTCTAAATATATTTTTCAGGGGTGGATGCTAAGACTAAGTTAGCAGACTGAGTATATTCCCTTTCTTAGTAGAAAACAGATAAACATGTGAAAATGTTAGTATGACACTTAACACTTTCTGACAGGTGACCAAGTAAAATTCTAGGAATCAGTCCAACAAACAAGTATAGTGCTTATGGGGAGCAATACTTTTTCACATTTCCAAAATAGTGTCTTCTGAACTCTGCCATTAACTAAGATAAATGATGTATTACACCTGACAAGTAGACATTTTTCCAACTAAACCTATATTTACAGAAACTGAGTGTTGTGTAATGTATTATTATTCATGAGCACGGGAGTACTGGATATATTTAATTATTTATTGTGCATGTGTGCTCTTGAGCTCTATACTTGTTTTGTTTGTATTCAAGGCGCATTCCTGTTCTCCTGTACGCTCCTCCACTGTTGGGCATTATTCTTGAACGGCTGGTGTAGGGAGAGCTTTGGAGAAGAGGTGCTCCTGCCTTGGTTTTTTCAACTTTCAATAAACGGATTTCAACTCAATTGCCTTCTCCAAGTCTTTACACTGAGTGATGGGATATATATTTTGGTAAAACGTTGAAAGGCACTTCGGTATATGATAAATAGGAAAATGGTAGGAAAAAGTTGGGTTTGCAGGTTTTTTGCCTTTCTGAAATAATGTCTGAAAATAAAATAGTTTCATTACAAGACCAGAGGATACCATTATGCATTATTCCTTTAATGCCACTCCACGCAGCACTTGAAAGAACAATACATCATAAAACAAAAGCAATCTAGAACAGAACCTCCTCAGAGTATGAGTAGTCCATGCACTGAACAATCTTCCTCTTTTAAATGCTGGTCCCCGCTCAGATAAGTACTTCTTTATCTTAACAAGCTTTTTATACTGTTATTGCTATTAACTTTGTTTGTTTAACATTACTTTGGTTTCCAATCTATGGCAACATCTTCCTGTTTGTTCCCAGTCATTTTGGTGTTTATATTCCGAGTAGTTTTGGTGTTACATAAAATAGGCATTGTGCATTAATGAGCCTGTTACAAAGCGCAACTTGCATCATGCAGGTCAAAGATTTGTATTTTAAGTAGACAGCTCAGTGGCCTGCAACTCGTGCTGCAGAGATTTGTGTGTTACCTGCAGGTCATAAGTTATAATTCTTGTAATATAGCTCAGTGAGTTATGAACCAGTGTGAAAGAGCTGCATGCAAACTATAAGGCTTAGGAGTAGAAACATACAGTTTTTTCCTTAATCTTTCTCTATTATAAGGTTCCTTTTAGATGGTAAGATGTACTTATTAGTAAGTACTAGAGAAATGGTTATTTGTGTAATTACTCACATAGACTGATATATGTGACCTTCCCTCAGCACGTGCATACCTCTTAAATGAAAAGCTTGGAAAACCCCAAAACTTGCCTTCAAATCATAGCTTCCAGCTATCCCGGGAAGCAGCTAATCATCCGGAAGCATCGCAGGTGACATCCTGCAACTTTGTTTTACTAGGCGATTAATCTCTCTTTACTTCCAGAGGATAAACTGGTGATTAGATATGGCAAATAGATATTCAGTAAGGCCAATTTACAGGGCTTATTCCTTTTAAGCTTTCAGTTAAAGCCTCTTCCTATGTTTGAGAGTGTATTCATTTAGGCTTACCTTAAGCCTATAACTTGCGCCTTTTTTTATATAAACATGCGCCTTATTTACATCATGCCCAAGAAGGACAGGCTATAAGCCTACAGCTTATTTACAGAGTGCCAGAGAAGGGCAGGGCATCTCCTGAGATCCTAGAGGTGAAAGTTAATGAGGAGATCTTTAAGTAATTATTCCAACATGAGAAGCGTATCTGTATACGCGAGACCATTGGGAAGTAATGCTCAAGAAGAAAGCTAAGAGTGGTTCTGACAGTGAATGATGGTCTATTTCAGAGGGAGTCTCCAACTGTTGGGATAAAGGAGGTATGAAAGAAGAAAGACCAATTGTATTGAGAAAGGGTATATACTCTTAAAAACGAGGCTCAAGTACCTCAAAAGGGAAAACGCAAGACATGGATACAATTGTGATGGGTGTCCTGAGTGACACACAAGACATGGACACTCAAGAAATTGAGTGTGGAGAGGAGGTGCTCCAGAGAGATGATGATGAGCTTTATGAGGAGTATGTACTTGACCTCCATGGGGATGTTGATGGAGATGACCTCTTCAGTGAGGCTCAAAATCAAGTTCCTTCTACCTCCAAAGATGACTTCAGTAATCCGTTAGGAGAGAATATGTTCTCGTCCCACAGTATTATACATTCCAGAAGTGCTGAAAGGTGGCCGGTTGAACATGTGGGCAAACTCATTGAGAGGTGGATCGGATTTCCACTAGAGAAAGAAGGGAGGAATATCCTCAAGGCTGAATGTTCCAGGCCAGTGCTCCATGGCAAGTACGCATAATGCCCAATTGGCAGGTGCCCTGTTAGAAATGGGGGTCTCTAGTTGGCAGAGGTAGGGACCTTTGACCAAGTAGGGACCCTTGCTTCTAGTCAGGGTAAGGGGGCTACACTCCTAAATAACCCCTGCTCACCCCCTTGGTAGCTTGGCACGAGCAGGCAGGTTTATCTCAGAGGCAGTGTGTGAAGCATTTGTGAACACATACAGTAATACAGTGAAAACACTACAAATGGACACCACACCAGTTTAGAAAAAAATAAGTAATCTTTATCTAGATTTAACACAAGACCAAACGACAAAAATCCACAATACAATACTCAAAAATATGACTTTCAGATGGTAGAAATAGCTTAGTTCAATGTAGATGGTAAATGCGACACTTTACTCTCAAAGTACCTGGGATGCGTCACGCAATGCAAACAAAAGGGTCGCAGGGAAGTTGATGCGGCGTTCCTTACACTCAGGGGAGTGGATGCGTCGGTTCCTTACTGCAGCCCAGGGGAGGTGATGCGTCGCTTCCTTACTGTGTGGGGAGTTGATGCGTCGTTTCTTACTGCAGCCCGGTGACGATGCGACAAGATGGCGCCTTGATGCGATGCGACGATCCGGTGCGATGCGACAAACTGCCGTCTTTGATGCGATGCGACAACGTAGATGCGATGCGTGCACGCCCGACGGCCGTGCGGCGAAATCGATGAACTTTAGAGCCGCGACAGGCCCTGCGACACACTTCTCCGGTGATGCGACGGCAACCTCTGCGGCGGCGGAACGCTTCTCCGGTGATGCGACACGTTTCTTCGGCGATGCGACGGCGAACAGCTGCGGCGGCGACACGCTTCTTCGGCGATGCGACGGCAACTGCTGCGGCGGCGTCACGCTTCTTCCTCGTTGCGTCGCGCTTCCAGCTCCCAGCGACACGCAGACACTAGAGGTACCCGGAACAACAGCAGGCACCTCTCTGCAGGTAGAATTCCCAGCAAGGAAATTCAGGGGGAGCTGGTGGTGAAGTCTTGGTGTCACTGTGACTTCAGACAGGAGGCAAGCTCAGCTTCAAGCCCTTGGAGATCTTCCTCAAGATGATAAAAGTACACAAAGTTCCTTTCTCCCTTTTCTTGGAAATGAGTAACCACTGCAGGCCAACCCCAGACAGCAACCAGCACTGGGGCAGTCTCCTCCTTCAGCTTCCTTGGTTTCTCTCCTTGACAAAGGTCCGTCTTGATTCCCAGAAGTAATCTAAAGTTCTGGGGTCTGGGCCCCAATATTTATACTGCAAAATCCTTTGTTCTCTTGTTGTATTCCGCTTTAGGTGTCCGTATATAGGTTTTCCTGAAACATGTCCTTATATAGGCACAATTCACATTGCCCTTATATAGGCATAAGATCCCAGTCCTTATTTAGGCATTAGCCATCCTATCCAAATACAGGCATGGTCACCTACATCCGTCCACCCTAACGTCACAACGAGTTCTTAGAAACCAGACCCTTAAGCTCTTGGGAGTTCCCCTAGCACAGGATTATTGATTTCTCCAAGAACTCATTTATTATGCATGAACCGCTATACCTTAAGGGTTCATTCCTGACGTCTTCCTCTGCCCGACTTTACGTCAATGCTAACATTCCAAGGCACCTACCTGGTATAAATATACCTTCCCTTGCCCAAGCTAGTAGGAGGAGACCTCGACTTTAGAGGAGCCTGTGTCCCGGCCTGACGCACTGACAAGAGACACTGTCATCCCTGCTCGCAGAGAATCCAGCTTCCAGTGTTCTGACTCCCTTCGCGGGGTGTTAGAGTTCGAGACCCGGAAGGAGATTCCCACCTCTCTCATTCTGACTAGAACCTAGGAGCTGACTAGAACCTAGAGGGACTCTTGGCATACTAGACTTGGTATACTATAGCATACCATACTATAGAATACTTCACCTACTTCTTACCTTGCACTACACTTAGGTTAGTGTTGTATATTGTAACCTCTCATGATATGGTCGCTATGTATTCCTTTGCCTTTCTCTATGTCTCCCCTTACTCACCCTTCCAGAATACCTGCGTGTATTCTCTATTCTATGTGTGTGTGTTCTAGGAACAGCAGTTGGTGATTTGGTCAGCAGGCGTTGTGTTGCCTCTAGCTGTGCTCTTGAATAAACTCCTGTTTACAACTACTTAAGCATCCGTAGTTACTTACTACAATTTGGCGACGAACTGGGATGATTGCAGCTGACCGGATCGCAGGAGGGTGCTGTTTTCCATCGTTTCCCAACCACGGCTAGCAGGCGACACTTCACCAAAACGAATCCACGAAAATCAAAGGATCTTCGTCCAACGAGACAAGGCGGACACACAGCCGTAGCGACACGGGACAGATGGTCCCAAAACGAAGAAGGAGAAGTTTACTGACGTCATCCAGCAACCGTGAGTCTGTATGCGCGCATACCTTTGAGCGCGTCTCCATACTCCAGCGCGTCTCCACGTCTCCATGGTTACCGCCCACCGCGCCATCAATCAAAACCAGCGTCAGCAAGCGTAAGGGAAATTGCACGCTGCGTTTCAAGCCTCGCTTCCTTTCTTCTCTCAACGCATCGCGTCGGCACGCTAAGCGGACATTTTGAGCGCAGAGTGCACAACTAGACGCGTTGCTAGGGAACCAACCATCTGTCGAGAAAAGCCGTCGGAAGTGTCAGATTAGTCAAATCAACACTTTGCAGCGCGTCGTAGGGTGTACCTGCGGTGATACGCACACCTGTACCCAGGTATGTTTACAGTGCTTATCGTACGATGATACGCACATCCTGACTTAAAAAAAAAAAAAAAGCCATCAATTTTTGTGTTTTTCTGTGCATGTAATAACAGTGGAGGGGTTTGCAATCAATACACATTCAGTGTCTGGTAGCTTTCCTTCAGACTTAATAACAGTGTAGGTTAGCTCACCACCAGACCTACGTTGGAGTTTGTGTATCTCACATCATCACAATGTCTCATCAAATAGCAGTCACCCTTCCACCACCATTCTTAAGTGAACCTGGTACTCCCTCCACTCCCTGGGAGGATTGGATTATCATCTTTGAGAACTACCTTGATGCTCTAGATGGTCAGGAATTTTCAGGGAAACGCAAAAAGCATTACTCCTCAGCACACTCGGTAAGGAAGGACAACGCATCTTCAGATTTCTTCCTCAGGCACTCCAAGCCAATGGGCAGCCCGTACCAGACGAGTACAAAGAGGCAATTTGCAGGCTAGAGGTTAGATTTTCCAAAGAGGAAAACTTGGTTATGAACCGTTACAAATTCTATACTCATCGCCAACGGAGTGATGAATCGATTGATGATTTTGTGGCTCGATTAAGAGAATTATCCGTAAAGTGTAAATTTGGGCCCATGAATGACGAACTTATTAGAGATCAGTTAATAGTTCAATGCAATAATAAAAAGATTCAGGAAAGATTATGGGCTGCGAAAAATCCCACTTTGAAAGTAGCCATCGACTTGGCCAAAGTAATTGAGGAATCGGAAAATTGCATGAAGGAAATACAAAGGAAAAACTGTTCTCAGCAAGAAGTGTCGGAAGTTTCAGACAAAAATCCGAGTGATGAATGTGATTTAGGCGATGATGAATCTGTTGCTTTGGTAAGAAGCAAAAATAGGCCAAGCAACAAAAAGTTTGCACCCAATAAATTTCCATCCAAGTTTTGTTCACGTTGCGGCAGCAATGGACACACGTCTGAATCCAGGTTCTGCTTTGCATCAAACAAAGAATGCTTAAAATGTGGGAGGCTTGGACATTTTTCAAAGATGTGCAAAACTAAGAATCGGCCGAAAGTAGCAGTCATCCAAGATTCCACAGAAGGATTCAGAACAGAGAAGGAAAGGTTGCTAGTTGTCAGTGACATTGATGTAGTTGGTGATGATGATAAGAGACAAAATAGACCTAAAGCTCTTTTTAACATCGATAGTCGTGAAGTTTCCCTCATGGTTGATACAGGCTCCAGATATACCATAATTCCAGAATCCTTACTTAAATGTCATTGGGAAAACAAACCACTATATAAAAGCGATATATCTCCCACAGGATACCAAGGGGACACGATTGATATTTTAGGGTATTTCGAATCTCATATTTCCTTTAAGAATAGATCCATCAGAGGAAAAGTCTATGTCTCTGTTGATGGTCCTCCTATACTGGGTTGGGTCCATCAATACGATCTCCATATCATTATCAACCCTAGGGCACCTTCTCAAGTCATGGTGGTCGATGACTACTCTTTAGATGACATATTACAGGGTGCCAATGCCATATTCAAAGATGAGCTGGGTGAATTGAAGGGTTACTCTCATCTTATCCGATTAAAAAAGATAGCATTCCCATCCAACACAAATTAAGGAAAATTCCTCTATCAGTTAGGGATGAAGTCAAATCCTTGTTGAATGAAATGTTGCAAAATGGTGTAATTGAGCCAGTAGAGGCATCCTCATGGGTGTCTCCGGTTGTTATTACAAAGAAATCGGACGGAAAATTGAGGTTCTGTGTGGACTTAAGGTCACTGAATAAATGTGTTGTTGCAGACACTTTTCCCCTGCCAAATATTGGAGAGTTAGTATCTACCTTGCAGGGAGCGAAGTTCTTCTCCAAATTAGACCTTAAGAGCGCATACCATCAGATAAGACTTCACGATGATTCTAAACATCTGACCGCATTTATAACTACGGAGGGAACATTCCAGTTCACACGGCTCCCGTTTGGTCTAATTTCAGCGGCCAGCGTTTTTCAGCGCATGGTCACGGAGATCTTCAAAGGTGTTCAAAAAGTAGTCTTCTTCCAAGATGATATTCTTGTCTTTGGAGACTCTATTGCTGACCACAATCTTGTACTCAAGGATGTCTTGCACAGAATTATGGAAGCCGGCCTTACTCTTCGGAAAGAGAAATGCTCCTTTCTTGTGCAACAGATAGAGTATCTTGGTTATGAAATATCAGCTCTAGGAGTCAAACCCAAGAAAAATCTGTTGGAAGCGATTCAGTCTGCCCCATGTCCATCTGACAAAGATCAGCTCAGATCCTTCATGGGGTTGATTGAATACTATTCTAAATTTGTGAAAAACTTCTCAGACAAGACATTGCCGTTGAGACTTTTACTCAAAAAAGGTGTAAAATTTGGATGGGGGAACGACCAGAATACATGTTTCAGCCTCATCAAAAAAGAAATTTGTGAAGCCAATGTTTTAGCCCCTTTTGACACGAACCGTACCTCCGTAGTCATGGTTGATGCAAGTGCCACTGGTTTAGGTGCTATTTTATTACAGAAGTATTCTGAAGGGGAGAGAGCAATTGCTTTTGCCTCTCGCACTCTCACTCCTTCAGAACAAAACTACTCTGTTATTGAAAAGGAGGCACTCGCTGCTGCTTGGGGTGTGCAGTATTTCCGTACTTATCTGTGGGGTACCAAATTCCTCCTCAAAACTGATCACAAACCTTTAGTTTGCATACTGTCTCCCGGTGGGGCGGGCAAGGGTTCTCCAAGGCTAGCTAGGTTGGCTGCCAAACTCCAAGAATATCAATACGACATTTCACATGTCCCGGGTTGGCGCAACTTTCAAGCTGATTGTTTATCTAGAATGTCTATCAAGTGGGAAGATCTTGATGATGCATCTCTCAATGTTGAGAATGAAGAGTGGGCTGTTGCGTCAGTTCAAGATGTCCTTGCTGTCAGTGAAGGCACCTTCACACACGAGGAATGGTGTAAAGCAATGGCTAATGACCATGTTCTTAAACAGGTCATTCTTCTTATAAGGTTGGGTTCCAGACGGGAGAGTTGTGTACACATCTCGGCTCGTCCTTTCCTCAAGGTATTAGATGAGTTATCAACTTGCGGAGATAACATTCTCATGCGAGGTGACAGATTCGTTCCACCTTCAAGCTTAAGATCAAAACTACTTGATATTGCCCATGAAGGACACTTGGGACAAACTTTGACCCAGCGCAGGCTGAAAGCCAATTTTTGGTGGCCGGGCATGGATTCTCAAGTGTCTTCATGGATTGAAAAATGTTCAACATGCAAAGAGGGTGAGAAGAGACTTAAAGTTGCTGTTGGTTCATCTATGGGTCAGCTAGTAAGTTCTAGTCGTCCGTGGCACAGCATTTGCCTAGATTTTATTGGACCAATGGAGGAGCTACCTTTGTGTCAACGTTTCGCCATTGTGTCCATTGATGTCTTCTCCAAATGGCTTACAGTTAGATTTGTAAAAGACATTACCACAGACAGCACTATTACTTTTCTGAAAACACTCTTTCAAGAAGAGGGCTATCCTAATATTCTCATCACAGATAATGGTACACAACTTGTCTCCCACAATATGTGTTCTTTTTTATCTAAGTGTGGCATCACACATCATCGCACATCCTTGTATAACCCACAGGGTAATGGTTTGTGCGAAAGGGCCAACAGACTTGTCAAAGGCATTATTCAGATGGCTTGCTCCAGTGGCGTTTTTGCTCATGACATGGTCCAAGATATGGTATGGGCCTATCGCACTACTATTCATGGCTTAAATGAAAAGTCACCTTTTGAACTAATGCGAGGCAGAGTTCCCAGTACGAAACTTACTCCGTCCTGGATTAAAGAAGGAGTTTCTAAAGGTGGTCACCCTGTATCCACTCCCATCTTTTGTTCCGAAAGGACTTTCTCTCCTCATATTTCAAAAGGGGATCTTGTCAAAGTAAAACCTGGTAGAATTTCAAAAGGGTTAACCAAGTTTAAAGGTCCATTCAGTGTTAAAGAGGTGTTTCCCCATTACGTGGTCTTGACCAATGGGGAAAAATGGAACCTCCGCAGAGTTGCGTTATATAAAAAAAAAGGTCCTGCACCTAACGATACCACTGTCCAAGACACTCATGCCTCTACAGGTAACAGTGGTTACATGTTGTCAACAATGGAGGATGTTCCCTTGTCTCCAGTTTCTATTAGTAGAAGGAGTGTGGGTGGAGGTGATGCTGGTGATTCGGGAAGTACTGCCAACTACTCTCCTGGCAACTCCCTAATCTTCACATCACTCCTTTGTCTGTGAACAACAGAATCACAAGGTGTCGCAGACCTCCAGCTTATCTCAATGATTATTGCTGTTAATTGTACATACAGGATGGTTGTTTTACATTCTTATAGTATCTGTTTTTCTTTCCCCATAAAGGAGGAAGGTGTGTTGTATATTGTAACCTCTCATGATATGGTCGCTATGTATTCCTTTGCCTTTCTCTATGTCTCCCCTTACTCACCCTTCCAGAATACCTGCGTGTATTCTCTATTCTATGTGTGTGTGTTCTAGGAACAGCAGTTGGTGATTTGGTCAGCAGGCGTTGTGTTGCCTCTAGCTGTGCTCTTGAATAAACTCCTGTTTACAACTACTTAAGCATCCGTAGTTACTTACTACAGTTAGGTACACTGGGGTAGAACTAGATAGAGAAGCATCTTATGAGTACTCGCATTTTTAGCTTATGTTATTTATGTATATGAATATATATGTCATAGCTAAAAGATAATGCTAGCGCAGTATTATTTCTTTCTACTGCTTACGCTGTACATTATATACCTCGCATACTGTCTTACGATTGTAACAGCGCATATCTCTTACACGAGAAACAAGACTTGTCAATAAATCCTTTTATTGAAACGCCCGTCTATTATTTCTGTGTAACTCTGAAGAAACTAAGCATGCACGATTAGCTGAGTGAAACTGTTATCTATTGTTTCCACGATTCTGAGAGTGTTCCGATTCTAAAGGGAAACAAAGTTGTCATGTTTATGCGGTTGCCAGAAACTACTCCTTCTTGTTTACAAGGAGTTTCTAGTGGCCTCTGAGTTAGCTGGTACAAAGTAAATTAAGTTTAATATACTCGATAGGGACATACTGACCTCAGTCCTATGTCAAACCTATAGGGTATATTATTCCAATTAATTTAACGCTAGATACTGAGTAACTCAGTCGTGCTTTTCTCTCAGAGACCCCTACTCACATACTCCATAAGACATCTGGAGTGGGTAGGGTTAAGTATCCGCCAAAGCTAAATAGCTGTTTGGTTTGTTCAACGTTGAAGGATACAGTGTTCCAAAATATTGTGCACCTTATCTTTTGGTTCCTTGAAACTTGTTCTACATTTTTCAAAAAACAATGTCTGACACCGAGAACGGTACAGCTGCGGCTGATCCAGTCGTAACAGCTTTTAATGTTACAGGTTTAAATGAAACCGATGAGGGTGTTATAAACATCCATCCTAACTTAAGGAGAGCCATCACTCTAAAACTTATAAAACACGGCCTAACACCAAGAGGTGGTAGAGCAGTTTTCGTGATAGAGGCACACGAATCCTTTCAGACAGAGGTATTCTATTCATGGATAGTATTCCCAGAATCAAATCCAGTAACAAAAATGTTTCACTTCTTTAAAGAAGATGAACCACCAGAGGAATATATTCCTTTTGAGGATATTGAAATTCCACTCACATACCAGGAGCATAATCTCTGGTTTAAAGGCGCCCTAAAACATCACAAAAACATTACCAGGCTTGGTCCACTGGGTAGACCAGGAGCAACATGGCCGATTCTAGCCGGCTATACACCTCATCCTGACATCGAAGAAATGTCAGAGGATGAATTACTTACTCAACTACAAGAGTTAATAAAAATTTACAGACAATTAGTCCAATATGTCATGCGGACTTTCACAGTCCAACCACCAATGACAATTCCAAATCAAGCCCCTCAACAGGGGAATACACTAAAAATTACTCCACAGACTTTACACGCAGTCATGGGTAAAATGCCCACAAAACGTGAACAAATTCCATTCTGGATAGCTCAAAAATTACTCAAATTGAAGCAGTATTTCCAAATACTAGCCCTTATGAGAAACACAGAATCCTAACAATCTGTTTACCAATGGGGATCATACCACAACTGGAAGTCTGCACCACTTGGGGCACAGTCTTTGCTGCCATCTATACTAAAACACATGGTGTTCCGTCAATTGCAGTAATACCAGACGTCCTGAATCAAATTCAAAACGAATACGGGGCAGAACCTGCTCTGAATTTAGGTATGAAATTACTGAAAAACTTCGACCAGGTCTCAACAATAATATTATCTAATATTAAAGGGGAGGCAGCATCAGTGGCGATCCGTCAACGCTTAAGGGAATTTGATGTCACAGAACATCAACATGAACTACCCAGAATAATAGAACAATCTTATGCAGAATTAGGCAGAGATAGTTTGGGTGGAAAACCTTTGAAGCCAAAACTATCTGAAGGTCCTGAGAAGGACACTATTAAACAAAATCCTACATCTTCTAGAAAGAAGTGGGAAACTAATAAACAAAATTCAAAAGAGAGACGTTCTCAATCTCGAGATAGGTCTCCTCAAAAGGAGCCCTCTGAAAGGAGGTATAACCTCAGGAATAGGGATAATTTAAGAAAACCTGACAGGTATCAAGATACTGATACACGTTCCTCTCGTATCTTTCAGATATCGTCACAGACATCAGAAAGAAGAGGACGGTCAGATCACAAAGAAGAACGCGTGAAATCCAAAGACGATAAACACGTTCAGAAAAATAAATCAAAACCTCAATTCACAAAAAAGAAGGTAGCAGGTCTGAAGATCAGACAGGCCGAGAATAGTGAGAACACAGCTCAAGAACGGAGAATGGGCTCAGACGATGCTGGACAGTGCAGCAGAAGTAACAATAGCTCGCCAGAACCTGAAGGAACTTCTGGAGATAGTGGACTTGAATGAGTACATCACAGTAGAGACTGTAGACACCAGGGTTAGTACTCCACAAAAGTTATATGCAATAACACTCCGAATGGAGGGAGACATACCAAGAAAAGTGAAAATACTCTTTTGGGAGAAACTTTCAAGGGGTTATGATATACTTCTAGCAGAAAAGGACTGGCCACCAAACCTTGTCAGGGAGTGCCCACATGGCGAGGACATCATTATGCCAGCCTTCTCCAACCATATTCCAGTTCACCTAAAATATACTTATGCCAGGAAATGGGCAGTTGCCCAGGCCCCAGCATTATACAAAAATCATGTAGGATGGGATGAGGACTCACCTCACCACAAAATACAGCTAAAAAATCAACCTACTGCACAAAGGCAGTACCCAATAAAGCAAGAAGCTAAAAAACAGGTCAGGGAGATCTTAGATCAACTTGAATACCAAGGGGTGATTGAAACATGCACCTCTTCAATTAACAATCCTTTGTTTCCTGTATCCAAAACAGACAATACATATCGTCTAGTTTTGGATTACAGACACTTGAATACTTGTTCCAAAACATTTGCAGTGCAAAATGCACATAGTACAGCATTAATGAATAACATTGTGCGCAAAAAATATAAAACCACATTGGACATTTCAAATGGTTTCTTTTGTCAAAACATAGCACCTGAAAGTAGGTACTTAGCTTTCTCAATAATGGGGACCCAGCGTCAATTTTGTAGACTCCCACAAGGGTTCAAAAACAGCCCGGGGTTATTCTCAGCAAGAGTAACAGAGTTACTACAAATTTATGATAATGAGGCATTGTCATATGTCGATGACATCTATCTGACAGATGATGACCTAGATAGGCACTTGAACAGGGTGAGTACCATTATATTGGGCTTCACCTCTGAAGGCTATAAATTCAACTTTAAAAATCCAGAATTGCCCATCTCAATGTCCTTTTCCTAGGATATGAGCTTTCAAGTGAAGGCAAGAGCCTAGCAGCTAACTTTCTAGAAAGGTGCGCGCTGCTCCAACCTCCAAAAACGCTGAAAAATTTACAATCCATCTTGGGTTTCCTAAATTTTGGAAGAACTTACATTCTAAATTATGCAGAAAGGGTTAAACCTCTCTACGAATTAATCAAACCTGATTTTTCAACAAAACATTGGACACAGGAACACACAGAAATCCTGCGTTCACTCCAAGCTAACATGTTAGCAACAGATCACTTACAAACACGCGTAAATAAACGCAATTTAGTGATCCGAATAATTTCGGGTCAATGCGGATTCACCTATTTAACATTTAATGAGGGGGAAAAGTACCAATAGCATACAAATCACATTTGTATACACAAGCAGAAATGCGCTTCACTTCAACAGAAAAAATACTGACAGCAGTTCAAACCGCTGTAGCAAAAGAAAGAGCTCTAGCCCAAGGGAAACGCATTATTGTCGTAACTCCAGTACCAGCCTTAGAGGCGGTTACAAAAGCGAGCATTCCAAATGCAAAAGCTTTACATCCTAGATGGATACAATGGGTTAATTCTCTTGCTGCAATAGATGTTGAATATGTTTTTGATCCTGATTTAAAAACACAAGCGTTCCTGCAATATGAACATGAATGTCCTCTGCCCACTGAAATTTTGCCTCTCGATCAGTACGAATTTATAATTTATACTGACGGATCAGCACAACCCGCTACAGGGAGTAAGCAAGCTTACAGTGCAGCGTGCGCAATAGTTAAAGGTCGCATGCGCGATGGTGACTTTAGACCAATGGTCACTAAAACTCAATCTCTAGGAGATTGCACAGCTCAGCGAGCTGAACTACAAGCATTCAAACTGGCACTTGAAAATACAGATCGCGAATTCCCCACACTTATAGTGTGCGATTCTTTTTACTGTGTTCAGTCGTATAATGAATATATACAGAATTGGCTTGAAAACGGGTTCAAAGATGCAAAAGGTGGCACAATAAAGCATAAAATGCTTTGGGAACCAAGTAGTTCAGTTAAGAAACGAACTACCAAAAGCTCACGTGATACACACGCTGAGTCATCAACGTGATGGCGTTCACGTTGCAGGGAATTCATTGGCTGATGAAGCCGCAAAGGGGGCTGTTCAGACGGCTTCCGTAGCTGCGATCACTCGTTCAAATACGAGAATAGACAGTGAGATATTGTTGGCTGTCAATGCTTCAAGCAAAGGCAGTGGTGCAGCGTTGCCAAAGAAATTTCCACTCAAGTACTCTTATGTAATTGATGCGAACAACGTTCCTTTTGCTCGAATCCCTGGAGTGGGGGATAGGGTAATTCCAAACATGGAACGTAGAGCAGCTTTAATTTATGAAGCACATCTGGGGGAGGGTCTGTCACATCAAGGGATCTCTAAAACAATATTAACATTAAAAGAGATGTACTGGTGGCCTGGAATGGATACACAGATTCACATCTTCATCAACGACTGCAGAGACTGCAATAGACAGACTAGTGCAGAGCGCCATCAGACACCAGACTACGAAGTAGCCTGCCCAGTACAGACACCATTGTTAGACAGCATTAGACTATCTACACGCAGGCGTCCTTTATGACAAATGCAATCCCACAAACACTAAGTCAAGGTTCCTATGGATATGGCCTCAGCGCTCGGCTGACGCTCGAACTGGTATAAAAGATTTGCGAGTCTTTATCGGCACATACGCAATTGGCACACTACATTCTAACCAGGGCCCTGCGTTTAGCTCTCGGGCTTACAAAGAAGCCATGGCCAGTTTGGGCGTAGCATTGCGGTACTCCTCTCCGTTTCATCCTGAGGGAAATTCTGTTGTGGAAAGGAAAAACCGGGACATAAAGCAGTCTATAACAGCTAGAGTATTAGGTTTGGGTGATGGGTGGGTCAAACATCTTTATGGGGTCCAACGCTCATTAAATAATTTGCCAAGAAGTTCTCTAGGGGGGGTCACTCCATATGAGGTCCTATTTGGGACAAGAATGTGGGTCCTGATCTTGAATGTAAAGGCACAGTGGTGGTAAATAAACCCTTTGATATCAAAGATCGTTTGTCTGTTTTACAGGATCTAAATGAACTAAGATCGAAACAAAGCAACGTGTTCCTGAAGCCAACCACCACTGGGGTAACACCGGCAGTCCCAGCAAGGCCTGTCTGGATCCCAAAAGTTGGGGATCTAGTCAGAGAGAAGATTGCGGACAAGAAGGAATTTGGACCTTCATACAGACAACCAGTAACTGTCCTAGCCGTCCACAGAACAAGAATAGTACTTCTGCCACCCCTTGCTGGAAAAAATGAGAAAAGATTTGTGTCAATCGACCTCATCAAACCACAGTATGTGGCCAATACTAAATAGTAGGCCTCGTGGACTCCGACCTAGTAGCAGACGCATTCCTCTCACTACTATTCAAGAGGTTCAGACTGAAAGACTCATAACCATCGAGAATTCAGCAGTAAGAGATGAAGGACTAAGCAACAATGCTATGGAACTCATCCCTCTTGAAACTCAAGTAACAGTTCGCCCTGATACACCTGTCTACACCAACGTAACAAGTGATCAACTGGTTCCGGCGATTTTGACAAATCCTGATGCAATTCCAACAATTGACCGAACTGCTTCTGGCTATTTCATTAACTTTGATACGTTTTCTGAGGATCCAAATGAGCCTGAAACGACGCCAGCCCAAAAAACTTTCAAACAAAAAGTACAAGACCTTTTTCATTTCCTGAAAGAGACTTATCTGGTTTCACCATGGATTGAACTATGGATTATTTCTGGAATATTTTTCTTTCTGCTTTGGCTAGCTTTGGTTATGACTCTTAGCGTGCTTATAAAGGGCAGATACATCCATATGGACACTGAAAGTAAAAATGTGAACTTACTTTTAAAACCACACAAATCATCCCATCGTGAAGCAAGAGACTTGTCAGCAGTGAACATCACAGCCGTTCCTATACAGGATGGTATAGTGTGGGACAAAACCGATTTCGACATATTCGGCCCGACGGAACTTTTGAACATTTCACATTTATTTAAAATTTCATTAAGTGACTTTATTACCTCCAGTACCTATTCTGATGATTGGGACTTTGATACTGTTAATGATATGATGTCTGATCTAGAAAGGTCTGCTGCATTCTCTAACAATGAATACTTAGAGGGTTCATCAGACTACAAACAGCTTTATTGTTACAACCACTATGGTCATCATATCTTGCATAAATCTGCAACACCTAGAAATGTGTTTATGTTTAACCAATGGGAACATTGTCCTACACCACCAAGGGGTAGTTCAAAAACGTTTGCTAAAATGTTTCCATATTTTTCAGGGTACAATACATCTGATCCAGAAACATTTTACTATACAAATTTAAACAAAACAGGACAGAAAATTATGTTAACTAATACAAAACAGATTTATTCTGCAGCCTTTATTACCCAACTGTCTAGACTAGGATTTGACTTTTGGAAAGACACAATCGACACAAAATCTGTCTGGGGTTCTAAAGATTGGCAAGTGCAGGGGATAGAAGCTTTGTTTAGAGCATGTATCATCCCACAGCAAATAATGTTTTTGAATGACACTGTGCAACAAACGTCTTGCCTTGGTTTAGCCAAGATCAAAGACATGAACACACCTTCTGTACCAACACCTGCAAGTAATAGCACTACACAGGGAGCGGTCACAGTAGACACAATACTACAAAACAACAGAACAGATCCTGATTGGAAAAAATGGTTGCTCTCCACAGACACAAACATCTGTCAAGAAAGATTCCTGAATAGAATACAGGGCTTTACTATCCATAGGCCAGACCCACATTATGTTCAACGACAACATCCAGGGGTAGTAACAACATACAGTGTAGGAAAATTGTGCCTCGACTGGTAACAAAAATCTACACTCGAGGATGTGAAACAACACTTATCTTTACTTAAAGAAGACGCAGACCTTAGGGATTTCTTGCTAGGACCAAGAAAACCGCATCAAAAACGTTTCATATGTGCCGGCATTTATGCTGCTTATAATGAAGTATGGAAGGTTTCACAGGCAGAGGCTGCAGAAAGAATACGTGAGCTTGATCGTATTAACTTAGAGAAATCTCTCACTGTGGTCGACAATGGGTTAACAACTTTGTCATCCAGAATTTATTCACTGGACAACATTGTATCCTCTGCTATTGACATACTGGAACAAGATTTAGCCATGTTACAACAAGGCCAATCTCAGTTACGTTCTATTATGTTATTAGGCTGGACGCTGCTATCCTTGCGTGCAGGCTATGTGCCTTGGCGTTTTATCAACACGTCGTCTCTGTTTTCAGAATACAATCTAACGGATAAACAGATCGAACTGGCACAAAGGGGAGCAAAGTATACAGTGCTGAGCATTGAAAAACTGAAAAAATTACCATTTACGGTAGCAGAAAAACCAGCTACAGAATGGCTTATCCATGGCAAAATAACTCTGCCTGTCACTACTTTTCATTTTCAGTATTGCCTCAAACAAATGCAAGCAGGCAAATATGAAAGGTTGGGTAAAGAATACATTAAGACATCCTGGGATTTACCTTACGAATACAGATGTTGGAGTGGGGATCGTGAAGTGTTTCTAAGCGGTACAAACTGTGAAAATGCACTGAGCGGTTCACTCATATGTCAGGACATTTCTTTACACAGGGCTTGTAATGGTTCTGTGGCAAACTTGTCCTGCCACCTGCAGGGTACACCAGCTACTGTGATTAATCCAACGTTTGGAAAACTTTCTAACGAGAGTTACCTCATGTTGAATGATCAGAGTTGTTGTGGCATGTTGCCAGGCATCCCATATCTGGTAACGGTTAGCTCCAGGGTTACCTGTTGTATGCAAGTATTGTTCCCCCAATAGACACAGTCAGGGAGTCGCCTCTATGGCCTTCATTGAATGTTTCTTTTATACGTTTTGATACTTTAAGCAGAATGAAAGCCATGCTTTTGCAACAAACCGTGCCTTTGACCTCGGCCAAAGAAATCTATGATTTACAAATTGCAAGGACTTCGGCTGAGATACAGGCTCTAATTTGTACAAACTGCCCTATACATTTCGTAGAAATGATGGGATGTGTCTTAAACATGTCTGATACGAGCGGGATTGTACATGTATTTAAGACCATGTGTTCAGGACTGTTAACACCTTTTCAGGCAGTCCTTGGAATCATTCCAAACTTCGCACATTCGGTGTTTGGTGGTGTGCCATTAATTCTAGCACTGGTTGCGGGAATCCTGTTTTTATTCCTACTACTACGCTATGGCAAGCCTATCAACCAGCGTCACTCCCAGCAATTTGGAGAAAGCTCTCCTAGAACGGAAGTGCCGTGAGCGCATAGTGCAACTTTTGGGCATACCTCGTCTACGGGAACTTAATACAACATGGTTTCTGTCATTTAGACCAATCTGGCAAGATTGCATCTTACCTGTTCTACGCTGCCTGCTTTGCGGTGAAGAATGCGTGCTAGACGTCTGTCTAACACTCCCATCAGTCATGCCAACGGAAATCGATACTCTGCTGGACCCGATAACGGCCCATGCTCTGTGTTGTCCCCAGAAGCTACCAATCCTGATGACGGCATTCATTGAGATCTCACAGACGCTTCCTGCTGCTGCTGAGGTACGAGATGGATCAACAGGGACACAGGTAACAACGGACGCGAACATTGCTGCGGCATCCAATGCTGAGGGTGATGCTTCACATCTCTGTGCAGTTAACCTTCTAAACGAGGTGTTCCAACTGTCACCGACATCGGTAGACGATCTTTTGTCTACAGGAATAGATGATTTCATGTTTACACCAGACCCATACACTGACTTTGATTCGGCTCAGAGTGTACCGGGGAAGCAATGAATTTGGCCTCCATATTTTCAAAACAGAACTAAACTTGGAACTCTTCCTAAAGATTGAATTTTTTTTCTCTCTCTATTTTTGAAAATACATGGCAATTCAATCTGCTTACAGTAGAACTATTCATATAGAACGGACTTCTTTGAATACTTCCAGGGACACATTGTCACCTTATTTACTAACAATTTCATTTAGTACCATGTTATGAAATGGCTTTGATTTTTGAAAACTTGTCAACCATTTCGTCATATGTATATATTTCTGTTTATTCATTCATGTTGCATTTATTTCCAATATATGCTTGGAATGAAAAAATGCTTTAAAATGTACAGTACCTATTGCATTACATGTTTAGCAACATGTGGTACTCAGTTTAATGTTTAGCATTTAGTACTATCGTTCATTCGAAAGTGGAGTGGGTGTTGTATTCCGCTTTAGGTGTCCGTATATAGGTTTTCCTGAAACATGTCCTTATATAGGCACAATTCACATTGCCATTATATAGGCATAAGATCCCAGTCCTTATTTAGGCATTAGCCATGCTATCCAAATACAGGCATGGTCACTTACATCCGTCCACCCTAACGTCACAACGAGTTCTTAGAAACCAGACCCTTAAGCTCTTGGGAGTTCCCCTAGCACAGGATTATTGATTTCTCCAAGAATTAATTTATTATGCATGAACCGCTATACCTTAAGGGTTCATTCCTGACGTCTTCCTCTGCCCGACTTTACGTCAATGCTAACATTCCAAGGCACCTACCGGGTATAAATATACCTTCCCTTGCCCAAGCTAGTAGGAGGAGACCTCGACTTTAGAGAAGCCCGTGTCCCGGCCTGACGCACTGACAAGAGACGCTGTCATCCCTGCTCGCAGAGAATCCAGCTTCCAGTGTTCTGACTCCCTTCGCGGGGTGTTAGAGTTCGAGACCCGGAAGGAGATTCCCATCTCTCTCATTCTCAAGGTATGGAGCTGACTAGAACCTAGAGGGACTCTTGGCATACTAGACTTGGTATACTATAGCATACCATACTATAGAATACTTCACCTACTTCTTACCTTGCACTACACTTAGGTTAAGTACACTGGGGTAGAACTAGATAGAGAAGCATCTTATGAGTACTCGCATTTTTAGCTTATGTTATTTATGTATATGAATATATGTGTCATAGCTAAAAGATAATGCTAGTGCAGTATTATTTCTTTCTACTGCTTACGCTGTACATTATATATCTCGCATACTGTCTTACGATTGTAACAGCGCATATCTCTTACACGAGAACAAGACTGTTCAATAAATCCTTTTATTGAAACGCCCGTCTATTCTTTCTGTGTAACTCTGAAGAAACTAAGCATGCACGATTAGCTGAGGGAAACTGTTATCTATTGTTTCCACGATTCTGAGAGTGTTCCGATTCTAAAGGGAAACAAAGTTGTCATGTTTATGCGGTTGCCAGAAACTACTCCCTTCTTGTTTACAAGGAGTTTCTAGTGGCCTCTGAGTTAGCTGGTACAAAGTAAATTAAGTTTAATATACTCGATAGGGACATACTGACCTCAGTCCTATGTCAAACCTATAGGGTATATTATTCCAATGCGCAGAGCCTATTAGGGAAATAGGAACTACACTACACTCTGAAGGCAGAGAGTGTCTGTGCACAGCCAAAACCAGTTCTGTCCTCCCTGGTGCTGCTTCCTGGCAGGAGGTGGAGACAGCATTGTTGAAAGCAGACCTGGCCCAGGTAGCTGAAAGGAAATCTCCTCCCCCTACTCTCTATTCTATGAGGGCTCAGGTCAGTGAAAGGAAATCTCCGCCCCCTACTCTCTATTCTATGAGGGCTCAGGTTGGTGAAAGGAAATCTCCTCCCCCTACACTCTATTCAATGCAGGCCCTATTCAGCCCAGCCCTGACCCATCAGACTGCTGGAGGCAAGGCCCTCTCCAGCCCCCTGTCACTCACAAACCAGACATGGAATACACAAACCTAGCAGAGGCATGCTGGATGGTTAGGCAAGAAAATACCTACTTTCTAAAAGTGGTATTTTCAAACACAGAATGTAAAAATCACCCACACTAAAAGATGTATTTTAACATTCTGAGTTCAGGCATACTAAACTTTATTTTCCTATCTTGTTCCTAGGGTCAGTTAGGATTATAAGATGTTATAATCAAACTGCCCATTCTGGCCTATGCGAACAGATAGCCTTGCAATAGTGAAAACGAAATTGGCTGTAATTTACTATCAGGACATGCCACACACATCAGGGCATGTCCTACCTTTCACATACAATGCACCCTGCCCTTGGGCCTACCTTAGGGGTGACTAATATGTAGAAAAGGGAAGGTTTAGGGACTGGCAAGTGGGTGCACTTGCCAAGTCGACATGGCAGTCCCAGACTGCACACAGGCTCTGCAATGGCAGACCTGAGCCACATTTTATAAGCTGCTTCTGTGGGTGGTACAATCAGTGCTGCAAGCCCACCAGCAGCATTTGATCTACATTCCCTGGGCACACATGGTGCACTGTACTAGGGTCTGACAAGTAAATCAAATAAGCCAATCATGGAGTCACTAATCCATTACAACAATTTACAGGGAGAGCATATGCACTCTAGCACTGATCAGCAGTGCCCAGAGTCATAAAACCAACAAAAACAGGTAAAAAACAAATACAGGAGGAAGGCAAAAAGTTCAGGGATGACCCTGCAAAAAGGGCCAAGTCCAACAGGCCCCAAGAAGGGTCTTTAGAGATTCCCCAACAAATGTCAAGATCGACTTCTTGACATTGTCGACCTACCAACAAGGATCAATGATATGTCCGAAGAGGCGTATTTTAGGGGCTTCCATTAGACTTGGAGGCTGGCTCCGGCACGTTATGGTTCTCCTGGGGAACGCCAAAGCAGGACTAAAGGCCGAATGCTTAAGGCGGCCCTAAAGAAAATCAACCCCAAGTTGGGAGATTTAGCAGAGAAAGAGACCACAGAGAACACTAAGGGACTCGTTTTCGATGAATACATGGTGAAAACCCTGGGCAAGGGGCCATGGTCACACTGGATACCAGGGTGAGTATAATGTTTTCTCATTCTTCTTCTTCTCAGGGAAGATTGGGTGATCACCTCAAATATTTTACTCAAGTGTGGGAAACCATTACACAGGATCCATGGGTTTTAAGACACTGTCCAAGGTTTCAGATTAGATTTCTCAGAACCCCCCATTTTCAGTATACTTCTCCAAGGGAGTTGGTTTTGAATACAGGTAAACAAAAAGTAGTACACAAGGAGGTCAAATCTATGTTGTTAAAGGGAGCGATTTTAGAAGTGTGCAAAGAAAGAAGAGTTTTCATAAGTACACTCTTCCAAGTAGAGAAAAATGACAGGGGAAAAAGATCTGATTCCTGGTGTACAGACACTTCAAGATGGAAGGGATCCATCTTTTAAGAGGCATGTTGCTGAAGAGACAGTTAGTTGGTAAGTAGTGTTGGATGATAACATGGTGGGATTCTGAGGGAACACTCCACCATGAGTATTCCACTGTTATTATGATGTTTCCACTCTGAGTTCTGGGTTGGGCAGTTTGAGACAGTAAGCTGATGGATGAGGTGCAATAAACGATCTCTACTCTCAAACCAATGTCTATGTCTAATGTGTTTATATGAAATCAGATCCTACAAATTGCTGACACGAGGATGAGATCATCAGGAGTTTATTAAAGTGCACCTCAACATCTTGAAAAAAAACATTTTGTACCTTTGAGACGGATTGGGTACTTCCTGGAGTCGCAATGTATCCTGTGGAGGCGCATTCCTGGAGCAGAGGAGTGTGGTCAATCCTCTGGGTGTTTTCTGCGGTGAATTTGAGGTACTGTGGTCATTCTTGGCAGCAGAATGGAAGGTTTTGGGGCATCGGAGGCCTTGGAACGCAGTTGTGGTCAACAAAGAACAGTTGGGCGGTGTGCACAATTTGCTGTAGAAAGAGGGGCAGTGGTTTTGATAACAACCACCACTTCCTTTAGAAAAAGGCTGGATCGCGTGCGTGATGACGCACAGGACAAGATCTATTTCCTCAAGAAACAGGCCTACTGGTGTACATTTCCACGCACAGCAGCCATTTTAGTGAGTTGGGCTCACTCAACTGAATTTCAAGGAGAATACGATATTCATGAAGTACAGCCTACGCTGATAAGTATCTTGTGTCTGCTTCACCGGTGATAGGCACTCCAAGAGCTGAGGGCAAAAGCGGCAAGACTTGTCAGTTGGTGTCAGGCACACCAGGAAGGGCAATTAAATTGGTGAATTTTGTGCAGTTTTGTAAGGCACTCGGGCAGCTGGAGTCTGTCAATTCAATGACAGGCACACCTGGTGGATCTATTCAAGTGGCTTTGAAACAAGGTTTTTTGCTGGTGGCAATTTCAAACCAAGGTAAAAAAATAAAATCCCCTTTGGCAAGATCAATCACTGCGCTCTCATACATACACACCAATAGTCAATCAATATCACCAAAACATAAATTTGAATTAAAATGAGTAGATATATATGCACTGTGTGGGCCAAGTTTCTTTTAGCAGTTTAATGTATATTCTTTTTTTTTTAAAACACATTATATACAATTTCATTACTAAAAAAATGTGTTCCATATAGTTTAAAAAAGAGCATAAAAACAGACAAATTATAAGACAAATAACACGATATTAACAAATCAATAAGCCTTCATTAGACAAACAACACAGTGGGAGAACATATTAGACAATTATATAATGTCATTAAACAGACACCAGTCTGTAACAGATCATTTGTTTTCAGTCAGAATATTACTTATATTTAATTAACTTCGACTAACAAATGTCCCAAAGATCTAGTGTATCAAATTTTGTAAAGCGTCGACGCGTTTCGGTGTGTACTAGAATTTGACAACCACCTTCTTCAGGAAAAGCGATATCTCCCAGCCACAATTTGTTCTCTTAATTTTCCATGAACAAGAACTCCTGGCAGACCTCACAGGACTTTAGAGAATCCAGAGATAGAGGTAAAGACTCATATGTATGTGCATATATCCCTTCCAATTACTCCACAGGGACCTGTCTCTGTTGTGCAGTCAACCCCTGTCACATGAATGATTAAAAAGAGGATCCAGCACCTTCAAAATGGTTAAAAAGTAGAACCCCCCCGGAAAAGTTCTCGATGGGGGAAGCTCCTTTACCAAAGATTCCCATAGGCAGTAAACCACTCCTATCTCTCCGTGAGGCCACTGTTGCCTTAAAGCCTTAGCAGAGTAACGGGGTAGTGACCAAACTACACGGAGGTCACTACCCCGTTTCTCTGCTAAGGCTTTTCTTGTTTGTGGAAAATTAAGAGAACAAATTGTGGCTGGAAGATATCGCTTTTCCTGAAGAAGGTGGTAGTCAAATTCTAGTACCCACCGAAACGCGTCGATGCTTTACAAAATTTGATACACTAGATCTTTGGGACATTTGTTAGTCGAAGATAATTAAATATAAGTAATATTCCAACTGAAAACAAATGATCTGTTACAGACTGGTGTCTGTTTAATGACATGATATTATTGTCTAATATGTTCTCCCACTGTGTTATTGATTTGTTAATATCGTGTTATTTGTCTTATAATTTGTCTTTTTTATGCTCTTTTTTAAACTATATGGAACACATTGTTGTTTTTAGTAATGAAATTGTATATATTGTGGTTTTAAAAAAAAAAGAATATACATTAAACTGCTAAAAGAAACTTGGCCCACACAGAGTATAAATATCTACTCATTTTAATTTTAATTTATGTTTTGGTGATATTGATTGACTATTGGTGTGTACGTATGAGAGCGAAGTGATTGATCTTGCCAAAGGGGATTTTATTTTTTTGACCTTGGTCTAACTGGTGCCCTACCTCTTTGGTATTAAAGGGCCTCTCTTTCATTGAGGCAATTTCAAACTACATCTAGGGACCAATTTTTTTCCAACATGTGGAAAAGCTTATTTGAGTGGTGATAGAGACACCTGTGAAAATAGTGCTGAAGGAACATATACATATATATTATATGTATATATGTGTGTGTATATATATATATATATATATTCACTGAAAAAACCATAGGTTTTAGGGACAGTTATAGTTAGTTGGACATTGCACTCGTACAAAACCCGTGAAATTCCCCCGTTATAGTTAGTTCAGCTAACTATAACTCGCGCCCCCGCAATGCACTGCTGATGACGTCACATATTACATCACTCATGACATGGTCAGTGACATCACTGATGACATCACTGATGACATCTCAAATGACATCACTGATGACATCATCCAGTGACTGTGTGTTTCTGTAAAGTTTAAATATGTTTAATATATATAGGGAAAGGCGTATTGAAGAATGAGTGGGTGTATAAGTGTCTGAATGGATGATTTAGTACGTGCGTGACTGACTCTACAAGTGAGTGATTAAACGTATCTTACTGAATGCATGGGTTAGTGACTAAACTGTGTGAATGTCTGTATCCGTCTGTTGGTGTGTAAGTGGATGCATGGATTTGCGAATAGCTACATGAGTGTCTATATGGGTTATTGATTGGTTCTATGAGTATCTGTATGGGTGCCTGAGTGTTTGTGTGGATGGGGTGTGTGCGACTGTGCATAGATGTGTGAGTGGGTGATTCACTGGGTGGATGGTTTCAAGAGTGCATCTGTGATAGACTGTATGGGTGGGTAAGTGTGTGTAAGAGTGTGTTAGTGAGTGAATGTATGTCCCAGTGGTACATGTGTGAGTAACTACATATGTGAAAGGCAGTATATATGTGTATTGGAGTATATAAATAGCTATAAGCGAGAGTGAGTGATTGTGATAGTGGCTGTATGGATGAGTGTGTGCTTGTATCAGTGATTGTATAAGAGCGTAACAATGTGCTAGTATTTGTATGATTAAGTGAGCTGGTGTGTGTATAACTGTATAGGTGAGTAAATGGCAGTGTGTTTAATTATTTGCATGACTGACTAGGTGTGTGAGTACCTCTATGGATGAGTGGCGGTGTTTGAGTGTCTATATAGGAGTAAGAGTGCATATGATAGTCCTGTACTGAGTGACCATAAGTATGAGTGACTGTACGGGTGAGTGAGTGGATGTGTGTGTGTAGACCTAAGAATCAGTGAGTGGGTATGTAGTTATTGGTGTTGGAGTGTCTATGGTTTTGCGAATGGCACTCTGTAATTTAGATTGGGTGTATCAAAGGTTATATTAGGGTGTGAGGAGCTGCATCAGATTATCACGTGGATGATGTCATCAGTGATGTCATTTGAGATGTCATCAGTGATGTCATCAGTGATGTCACTGACCATGTCATGAGTGATGTAATATGTGACGTCATCAGCAGTGCATTGCGGGGCGCGAGTTATAGTTAGCTGAACTAACTATAACGGGGAATTTCACGGGTTTTGTACGAGTGCAATGTCCAACTAACTATAACTGTCCCTAAAACCTATGGTTTTTTCAGTGAATTTCAAAGGTTTTTTAAATGCTAATTTCTAACTATAACGTGTCTGAAACCTATGGTTTTTTCAGTGAATTTCAAAGGTTTTTAAAATGCTAATTTGTAACTATAACGTGCCTGAAACCTACGGTTTTTTCAGTGAATTTCAAAGGTTTTTTAAATGACAATTTTTAAATGTATTAATTTTTATATTAATTTTTTTCATACTGATTTACTACATTTTTAGAAACAATTTCTTTTACATATTTTATTTTTTAAATTACATTGTAATTACATTATACATTACATTACAAAAATACTTTCTCAGAATGAATTACTTTAGTTTAAATACTTTGCACATAGGCAATAGACTTTTAAGTACAGTAGTTACAGTTGTTGCAATGGGCAACACATTTTCAAACACAATGCAACATTCAGCTCAATGTGAATTTCTAGTTAAATGCAATTAGTTACTTTATGGATTACTTTTTCTAACCACAGGACTGGATCCTAGATTCAGTCCTGGTACATCTCCTGTAAACAGTTGAGTAAAAGCGTTTTGGTTACAGTCGTGATTTTTAAGGAATATTATTGTATTTTAAAAGTTGACACTTAGAAACTTTTTCTCATAGAATCACCAATGTTATCCTATGGAAGGAAATTCACTTAGCAGGTAAAAACTGTTATCGTTATTTTTCTTACTCAGTGTTGGATCCTGGATCCAGCACTGGTGCATCTCCTGTAAACAGTTGAAAGAATGCGTTTAAGTCATACAGGCGATTTTTAAGGAATATTTGTAGTTTGTGAAAATCGACACTTTGAAACTTTTCTGCTGAAAACCAGACAATGGATTCCTATGGAAGAAAATATAAGTTACTGGTAAGTACGGTTAAAATTACTTTTCAGGACCAGTACTGGGCTGAAAGATACAGCACTGAGGTCTCTCCTTATAACAGGTGAGTAAATCGGAATTCGTATTTCGGCTGATTTTAGAGGAATATTTGTATGTTTCAAAAATCAACACTTAGAAACTTTTTCAGCAAAAAGCAGGCAATGATATCCTATGGAAGGAAATTCAAGTTACTGGTAAGTACGGTTAAAATTACTTTTGAGGATCAGTACTGGGCTGAAAGATGCAGCACTGAGGTCTCTCCTGATAACAGGTGAGTAAATCGGAATTCGTATTTCGGCTGATTTTAGAGGAATATTTTAAAGTTCCAAAACTCCACACTTAGAAGAATTTCCAAGTGAAACCAGTCAATGTTAGCTTATGAAGGAAATTCAAGTTACCGGTAAGTACGGTTAAAATTACTTTTCAGGACCAGTACTGGGCTGAAAGATGCAGCACTGAGGTCTCTCCTGATAACAGGTGAGTAAATCAGAATTCGGATTTCGGCTGATTTTAGAGGAATATTTGTATGTTTCAAAAATCAACACTTAGAAACTTTTTCAGCAAAAAGCAGGCAATGATATCCTATGGAAGGAAATTCAAGTTACTGGTAAGTACGGTTAAAATTACTTTTGAGGATCAGTACTGGGCTGAAAGATGCAGCACTGAGGTCTCTCCTGATAACAGGTGAGTAAATCGGAATTCGTATTTCGGCTGATTTTAGAGGAATATTTTAAAGTTCCAAAACTCCACACTTAGAAGAATTTCCAAGTGAAACCAGTCAATGTTAGCCTATGGAAGGAAATTCAAGTTACCGGTAAGTACGGTTAAAATTACTTTTCAGGACCAGTACTAGGCTGAAAGATACAGCACTGAGGTCTCTCCTGATAACAGGTGAGTAAATCGGAATTCGTATTTCGGCTGATTTTAGAGGAATATTTTAAAGTTCCAAAACTCCACACTTAGAAGAATTTCCAAGTGAAACCAGTCAATGTTAGCCTATGAAGAAAATTCAAGTTACCGGTAAGTACGGTTAGAATTACTTTTCAGGATCAGTACTGGGCTGAAAGATGCAGCACTGAGGTCTCTCCTGATAACAGGTGAGTAAATCGGAATTCGTATTTCGGCTGATTTTAGAGGAATATTTTAAAGTTCCAAAACTCCACACTTAGAAGAATTTCCAAGTGAAACCAGTCAATGTTAGCCTATGAAGGAAATTCAAGTTACCGGTAAGTACGGTTAAAATTACTTTTGAGGATCAGTACTGGGCTGAAAGATGCAGCACTGAGGTCTCTCCTGATAACAGGTGAGTAAATCAAAATTCGTATTTCGGCTGATTTTAGAGGAATATTTTAAAGTTCCAAAACTCCACACTTAGAAGAATTTCCAAGTGAAACCAGTCAATGTTAGCCTATGAAGGAAATTCAAGTTACCGGTAAGTACGGTTAAAATTACTTTTCAGGACCAGTACTGGGCTGAAAGATGCAGCACTGAGGTCTCTCCTGATAACAGGTGAGTAAATCAGAATTCGGATTTCGGCTGATTTTAGAGGAATATTTGTATGTTTCAAAAATCAACACTTAGAAACTTTTTCAGCAAAAGCAGGCAATGATATCCTATGGAAGGAAATTCAAGTTACTGGTAAGTACGGTTAAAATTACTTTTGAGGATCAGTACTGGGCTGAAAGATGCAGCACTGAGGTCTCTCCTGATAACAGGTGAGTAAATCGGAATTCGTATTTCGGCTGATTTTAGAGGAATATTTTAAAGTTCCAAAACTCCACACTTAGAAGAATTTCCAAGTGAAACCAGTCAATGTTAGCCTATGGAAGGAAATTCAAGTTACCGGTAAGTACGGTTAAAATTACTTTTCAGGACCAGTACTGGGCTGAAAGATACAGCACTGAGGTCTCTCCTGATAACAGGTGAGTAAATCGGAATTCGTATTTCGGCTGATTTTAGAGGAATATTTTAAAGTTCCAAAACTCCACACTTAGAAGAATTTCCAAGTGAAACCAGTCAATGTTAGCCTATGGAAGGAAATTCAAGTTACCGGTAAGTACGGTTAAAATTACTTTTGAGGATCAGTACTGGGCTGAAAGATGCAGCACTGAGGTCTCTCCTGATAACAGGTGAGTAAATCGGAATTCGTATTTCGGCTGATTTTAGAGGAATATTTTAAAGTTCCAAAACTCCACACTTAGAAGAATTTCCAAGTGAAACCAGTCAATGTTAGCCTATGAAGGAAATTCAAGTTACCGGTAAGTACGGTTAAAATTACTTTTCAGGACCAGTACTGGGCTGAAAGATGCAGCACTGAGGTCTCTCCTGATAACAGGTGAGTAAATCAGAATTCGGATTTCGGCTGATTTTAGAGGAATATTTGTATGTTTCAAAAATCAACACTTAGAAACTTTTTCAGCAAAAGCAGGCAATGATATCCTATGGAAGGAAATTCAAGTTACTGGTAAGTACGGTTAAAATTACTTTTGAGGATCAGTACTGGGCTGAAAGATGCAGCACTGAGGTCTCTCCTGATAACAGGTGAGTAAATCGGAATTCGTATTTCGGCTGATTTTAGAGGAATATTTTAAAGTTCCAAAACTCCACACTTAGAAGAATTTCCAAGTGAAACCAGTCAATGTTAGCCTATGGAAGGAAATTCAAGTTACCGGTAAGTACGGTTAAAATTACTTTTCAGGACCAGTACTGGGCTGAAAGATACAGCACTGAGGTCTCTCCTGATAACAGGTGAGTAAATCGGAATTCGTATTTCGGCTGATTTTAGAGGAATATTTTAAAGTTCCAAAACTCCACACTTAGAAGAATTTCCAAGTGAAACCAGTCAATGTTAGCCTATGAAGGAAATTCAAGTTACCGGTAAGTACGGTTAAAATTACTTTTCAGGACCAGTACTGGGCTGAAAGATACAGCACTGAGGTCTCTCCTGATAACAGGTGAGTAAATCGGAATTCGTATTTCGGCTGATTTTAGAGGAATATTTTAAAGTTCTAAACTCCACACTTAGAAGAATTTCCAAGTGAAACCAGTCAATGTTAGCCTATGGAAGGAAATTCAAGTTACCGGTATGTACGGTTAAAATTACTTTTGAGGATCAGTACTGGGCTGAAAGATGCAGCACTGAGGTCTCTCCTGATAACAGGTGAGTAAATCAGAATTCGGATTTCGGCTGATTTTAGAGGAATATTTGTATGTTTCAAAAATCAACACTTAGAAACTTTTTCAGCAAAAAGCAGGCAATGATATCCTATGGAAGGAAATTCAAGTTACTGGTAAGTACGGTTAAAATTACTTTTGAGGATCAGTACTGGGCTGAAAGATGCAGCACTGAGGTCTCTCCTGATAACAGGTGAGTAAATCGGAATTCGTATTTCGGCTGATTTTAGAGGAATATTTTAAAGTTCCAAAACTCCACACTTAGAAGAATTTCCAAGTGAAACCAGTCAATGTTAGCCTATGAAGGAAATTCAAGTTACCGGTAAGTACGGTTAAAATTACTTTTCAGGACCAGTACTGGGCTGAAAGATGCAGCACTGAGGTCTCTCCTGATAACAGGTGAGTAAATCAGAATTCGGATTTCGGCTGATTTTAGAGGAATATTTGTATGTTTCAAAAATCAACACTTAGAAACTTTTTCAGCAAAAAGCAGGCAATGATATCCTATGGAAGGAAATTCAAGTTACTGGTAAGTACGGTTAAAATTACTTTTGAGGATCAGTACTGGGCTGAAAGATGCAGCACTGAGGTCTCTCCTGATAACAGGTGAGTAAATCGGAATTCGTATTTCGGCTGATTTTAGAGGAATATTTTAAAGTTCCAAAACTCCACACTTAGAAGAATTTCCAAGTGAAACCAGTCAATGTTAGCCTATGGAAGGAAATTCAAGTTACTGGTAAGTACGGTTAAAATTACTTTTCAGGACCAGTACTGGGCTGAAAGATACAGCACTGAGGTCTCTCCTGATAACAGGTGAGTAAATCGGAATTCGTATTTCGGCTGATTTTAGAGGAATATTTTAAAGTTCCAAAACTCCACACTTAGAAGAATTTCCAAGTGAAACCAGTCAATGTTAGCCTATGGAAGGAAATTCAATTTACTGGTAAGTACGGTTAAAATTACTTTTCAGGATTAGTACTGGGCTGAAAGATGCAGCACTGAGGTCTCTCCTGATAACAGGTGAGTAAATCAGAATTCGTATTTCGGCTGATTTTAGAGGAATATTTGCACAATGGTGAAGGGAGGGGCGGGGCCTGAGGTGACATCTGTGCAAACGCGCCCGTGGCGCGTTTTAAGTTGGGGGATTAAGTCCCCTTGAATCATGAGGGTCCCTACGGGCCAACTAGCCCACCAGGAACCTCCAGTATGCGCCAGGGGCTGCGTTGCAGAGACATGTACAGAGGCCACACCCCTTTTACACCTCTCTGCAACGCAGCTCTGTGGCGCTTTCTGGACGTACCTGTTGGGCTAGTTGGCCCCCAGGGACCCTCAGGATTGAAGAGGATTTAATTCCCCATCTTAAAACACGCCACGGGGCCTGTTTGCACACATGTCACCTGAAGCCCCGCCCCTCCCTTCACCACTGTGCAAACGCGCCCGTGGCGCGTTTTAAGTCGGGGGATTAACTCCCTTGAATCCTGAGGGTCCCTGGGGTGCAACTAGCCCACCATATACCTCCAAAAGCGCCATAGAGCTGCGTTGCAGAGAGGTGTAAAAGGGGCGTGGCCTCTGTACACCTCTCTGCAAGGCAGCCCCCTGGCGCATACTGGAGGTTCCTAGTGGGCTAGTTGGCCCCCAGGGACCCCCAGTATTCAAGGGGAATTCGTTCCCCCTCCGTTTGCAGAGTGGTGAAGGAAGGGGGCGGGGCCTACGGGCCCGATCGTTTTTTTGTTGTTTTTCCCCTCTGAAGGGGGGCTGTGTGGCCCCCTTCCTTTTTCCTATTTTTAGGCCCTGGGGACCCCATCCCCCAGGGCCTTACCCCTTTTTTTAAATTAAAATAAAAAAAAACGGGAAGGGGGCCGCGTGGCCCCCTTCCCTGGGCCTGTATTGGCCCCGGGGACCCCATCCCCGGGGCATGGCCTCTTTTTTTATTTGGAGGGGGCTGCGTGGCCCCCTCCTCAGGCCATTTAAGGCCCCGGGGACCCCATCCCCGGGGCCGGCCTTGCACTTTTTTTTTTCTTTCCTTTTTTTTCCTTTGGGGAGGGGGCTGCGTGGCCCCCCTCCGTGGCCACTTATGGCCCCGGGGACCCCATCCCCCGGGGCCTGGCCTCTCGTTGGGGACTGTGGGGGTCCCCAAACCCCCACAGTCCCGCCGGCTCCCCGTGTCCTACGGGAGCCGGCATTGCTGTACACATGGGGAGCAGCTAACATGCTGCTCCCCATGTGGAAAGCAATCAGCTTTGGATATTGGAAGAGAGAGCAGGTTTCCTGCTCTCTCTTCCAATATCCAAAGCAGTTTGCAATGACAGGACCGGAGCCGCGAGGCTCCCGTCCTGTCATTACAAACAGCAGTGTCCCGGGGTAGGCACCCCGGGACACTGCAGGAGCCGGCTCTGGGGGTGGCGGTCCCCAGGGCCACCACAGGCTCCAGGAGGGGGCCGCGCGGCCCCCTCCCTACATTTTGAAAGCCCCGGGAGGTGGTGGTCCCCGGGGCTTGGGGTCCAAAACGGACCCCCATTTTAATTTTTCTTAGTGCCCCGGGGAGGTGGTGGTCTCGGGCGTGTGGGGGCTGGAGCCCCCCACACAGGTTTTTAATTTAAAAAAGAAGCCCCGGGGAGGTGGTGGTCCTCGGGGCTGCGGGAGGGCTCAGAGCCCTCCCGCACCATTATACATAAAGCCCGGGGGTGGTGGTCCCCGGGCTTGGGGGCCCTTAGAGGCCCCCCACACATAAAATTAACCCCCCCAGCATGCCCCCGGGACTTGGCCCACCCGGGGGCCACTAACATCGAAGCGCGGGAGACCGCGCTTCGATTTTTTCCGGCAGGATTCGCGCTCCCTGAGCGCATCCTGCCGATTTAAAAAAAAAAAAAATTTTGCCCAGGGGTCCTTGTGGGACCCCTGAGCAGACCTAGGGGGTCAGGGTGTTTCTACCCTGCCCCTTTGTGCGCTTTGCGCACTTGTTTCTGTCCCTCGGTTCTACCGAGGGATAAAATGGCTGCCAACACTTCCTGATTTGGAGTGTTGACAGCCAATTAACATAAAGCTCGTGCTCGGGAGGATCCGCGGCCCTAGATATATCTATCTTTTTACTTTTGATTTTCTCAGCAACTACTGAACGGATTTACACCATTTAACAAAAAGGGTTCTTTCTGAACCAAGAACTACCTCTTTGCCAAATTTGGTGTAATTCCGTTCAGCAGTTCGGGCTGTAGCCGTGTCTAAAGTTTCCTATGGAAAATTGCATGGGGAAAACGCGTTTTGGGACCCCCTTTTTCTCGGCCCCCGCTTGACGAATCCCCCGAGACTTTCAGGGTAGGAGCGGACCGGAGCGCCCCACAAAGTTTGAAAATTTTGCGAAGATACGTCAACCGGCAAGAGAGTTATTTCAAATAGAATGTCGCGGATTTCCTATGGATAATAGGTTGTAACTATAACTATCTACTGGCGACCGCCAGTAGATAATATATATATATATATATATATATATATATATATATATATATATATATATATATATATATTTTGTTTTGCTTTTCTGAAGGTTTTTTTTTTCATTGTAAGTTCTGTTAAATTCATCTGGTTGTTGCAGGGTCAGGGGTGAAATGCTATTTTGAGGTATAGTTAAAAAAAAGTATACAACCATGCAGAATGTAACTCCTCTCCTTTTTTTAAGCACTCCAGGTGAACCAATAGTAAAATTGCAGAAGTGGAAAAAAATATTTGCAAATGATGCAAGGGTTTGTGGTACAAACCTAAGTGCAGAACGTAAATATTTGTTACTGTTGCACTGCTTAGGAGGTGATGGACAGGGAGTATTAGAAACTCTGCCAGAATTGAGTGCAACAGATCAAAGGTCATTGAATGAGTATGGAATTTGCATATTAAAACTGGACAGACACTATCTCCCATGGGTTAGCACGATTATGGAAAATTATTATTTTGGGTTGAGAAAGCAGAACAAAGAGGAATCAGTAAAAGATTACGTAACAGCATTGCGCAAATTGGCTACTACGTGCAAATTTGCAGGGGCAACAGAGGAAAGGATTAGGGACCAGTCTGTACTTAAGTGCTATAATGATAAGATAAGAGAAGAACTTTGGCTGAAGGAAGAGCCACCGCTAGAAGAAGTTATTGCAGTGTCAAAAGGGTAGAAAACATGGTAAAATGTGTAGATGAACTCAGTATTAATAAGAGTAAGGAAAAAGCGGACTCTAATAAGGTAGAAGAGGTGATATGTCAAGTTAAACAAAAAACTGAAAGTATGTCTGATAACAAATACTTGCAAGAAAACAAAGTCACTTGTTTCAGATGTGGGAGAGTGGGACACAAAGCTATTGCTACTATTTGTCCTGCTGTGCAAATCACATGTTATAGATGTGATAAGAAAGGCCATTTATCTAAGTTCTGTAGGACTACAGTGAAAAAAGAAACTAGACAAGAGGTAAAGGAAAATGTTTTTCAAGTTGGGAGTTTGAAGAGTGAACATCCCACGAATGATGTGCTTATTGAAAGTGTTAAGGTGAGGATGAAATGCGACTCCTGTTCACATCTCACCATGATTTCTAAAGAAAGGTTTGACATGTATTTTAGAGAGAAAGCACAGTTGTGCAAAATGGATATTTCACCTGAGGATATGGGGGAGTACCAATTGAGATGTGGGGCTCTTTTATGGCTTGCTTAGAGTTTAGAGGTAAAAATGTGAATGGAAAGGTATATGTTTCACAGGGAGGTGATGACATTTTGGGCTGGTCACATCAACATTTCTTGAATGTGACATTAAATCCAAGTGCGAAGCCTCAATTTCAGGTGAAGGAAATTTGTGATGAGACGCTACAGTTGAAAATGAATACTGAAGGGGTGTTCCATAATAAGTTGGGATGTCTGAAGGGTTATAAACATCACATCAAAATAATGGTTGGTGCACAACCAGTTATGGCAAAGGTGCGGAGGATTCCTCCTAATATTCAAGAAAGGATACAAAAAGAAATTGAGAAGTTAATCAGTTCCAAAATAATTGAACCTGTTGAAGCAACCAAATGGTTGGCTCTAGTTATCATAGCTAAAAAATCTAATGGGGAGAGTTGTTCATGTATTGACTTAAGAGCATTGAACAGGGTGACAAAGAATCACAAGATATGACCGCTTTCATAACACCCATGGGAACATATAAATGAATGCCTTTTGACCTGATTTCGGCAGCCTCTGTATTTCAGAGAATTATGAAGACAGTCTTAAAATGTGTGCTTGGTGTAAAATGTTATCAGGACGATCTGTTAATTTATGGGAAAACAAAAGAAGAACATGATGCTATTGTCAAATGTGTTTTGGAAAAATTGTGGAAAGCTGGTTTAACACTGAGAAAAGTTGTGACTTATTTAGGTCATCAAATTTCGGAAAAAGGTATTTTACCAAAGAAAGATTTAGTGGACACTATTCAGAAAATCAAAGAACCATGTAACAAGGAGGAGCTGTTGTCATTCTTGGGTATGGCAGAATACAACTGCAAATTCATTCCTTTGTATGCAGATAGGACTGTGCATATGAGAAAATTGCTAGGAAATAAAATTGAGTTTGTGTGGGATGAAAACTGCCAACAGAACTTTAATTCTGTGAAATATCATCTTAGGAATGCGCCATGTTTACAAGCATTCATTCCAGGGGAAGAAACAATAATAGTTACCGATGCGAGTGCAAAGGGTGTTGGAGCAGTGTTAATTCAGAAGAGGGAAGGAAGAGAGAAATTGATTGCGTGTGCTTCTAGATGTCTAAGGGGTTCTGAATTAAATTATTCAGTTATTAAAAAAGAAGCTTTGGCCATTTGCTGGGCGTTAGGAAAATTCAGGAACATGATTTGGGGAACGAAATTTGTAGTGAGGTCAGATCATAACCTTTTGAGAGAATTTTTTTGAAAAAAGATTTGGATGCTATTTCGTCAGGAGTATGATTTTGGTGTGGAGGACATACATGGATTAAACATCTGGTCGGCAGACTGTTAGTCCCGGTTGGTAGATATTGAAGAAATAAATGAAAATGATGTTTTGTAATGAATGATGATGTGGTGAAAGTGTGTGAGGTAACGATGTGTATCATACAGGAAGATGAGTAGAGAGATGAAACAGTGAAAGACCAGCAGCTGACCAAGTTATCTGAAGCTGTGTTAACAGGCAAGGGTAAGTTTCTGGAAAAACCTTGGACTCTGATTTTAGGTGAACTATCAGTGGTAAATGGAATACTGTTTTGGGGAACAAAACTTCTACAACCTAATAGTCTACATAGGAAACGCCTTGATTTAGCACATGAGGGTCACATGGGAATCATCAAGACAAAGGAAAGACTTAAACTAGATTTTGGGTGGCCTGGATTGGATAAAGAAGTAGAATGCATGGTGAGAGAGTGCATGCAATGCAAACTAAGTGACAAAATCTTAGTTACCAGACAAATGCCTATGGTGTATCAAAAGTTACCAACATTTCTGTGGGATGAGATTGCAATTGACATATTGGGACTGTTGCATGGTGAACATCACACCCCATATGTGATTGTGGTTTTAGATTTATATTCAAGGTGGATAGAGGTTAGTTGTTTTCATGACATAACTACTTCCAATGTGGTGAGATTTTTGGAAGAGATTTTCAAGAGAGAGAGATATCCAAATTCATTACTATCAGTCAGTGGTCTGCAATTTTATTTGAAAGAGATGGAAGATTATTTAGGAAAATGTGGCATTTTGCACAAAAAGAGTTCTGTGTATCATCCAGAAACCAATGGTGCTATTGAAAGAGTTCATAAAACTCTAAAAGAAAGCATACAATTGGCAAGAGCAAGTAGTATTGAGTGGAAAGGAGTTTTGCAAGACAGAATTAAGGCGTATCGTCTGTCTCCACAAGGCACTATGGGCAAAACGCCTTTTGAGTTATTTAAAGGAAGTGTTGTAGGGATTCTGCACATACACAGAGCTATGCACAGGATAATAGGACCTCGGAATATAGTGGTGAGCCAACCATAAACCTTAGTACCCACAATCCCAATCCGACTAGCTGTAGCTTCTCATGAGCAGCGATGCTACCAATCTCTCTCTCTCAGGACTCGCGGGAACAAGAACACCCTTTCATAACTCACCCATACCTGTCCACAACGTGCGTAATAAGAGACACTGTATAGTTCAAAATATTTATTTCAACTACCGTGCTCTAAGATACAGTACACGTGCCAGTACTATCAGCATAATGTATAAGGATAATATCATCAGCATAGTTACAATTCCATAGAATACAAACGGGGAAAGCATTTCATAAAGCAGTGGATATAGGGCTAAATGACCATACCACCCTCCCCGTGCTAGTAGCTAGTTTATTATAAAAACAGAAGACCTCTGGGCATTGTCAGGCGAACCCCTCAATATCTAGACGCAAGGTTTACATCATCAGACAAGCACAGCTCTTCTCTCTGGAAAGGTTTTTCTCCAAGTGCCTCTAACCGTGAAATCACAATATTAAAAGCACACAAATTTCTCCAGTGCAGCTGTACTTAGTGTTATGTCTAAGTGCGAGGGACTGGCCAGATCAGCAAGAACAAGGGACGTTGTTTTTCGACCTTGTACATGTTGTGCAGACGTAACCCAAAGGGAACAGGAGAAAAGGTGAAAGACAGAAATGCAGACAGTTCTAAAATAGCTGGGCAGAAGCAGAGGCTGGAAAAACAAAGGCACAAAGTAACGTGTGCAAAAAAGCATCATGGCAGCCAGGCCTACGCCAACGTAGCAAGGCAGACCAGGAGGCCACAAACCACATGACAGAAGGTGATCCAATACAAAGTTGTATCCAGCATGGATGGTGTGGAACAAAGGCTTAAGAGACAACGATATAGGAGAATGGAGAGACAGAGAAATGCGTTTGCAAGAACTAAGGAAAAAAACGTTTGATGAAGGAAAACGTGTTGAGGAAAGCAAAGTTGCAATTGGGGACACGGTAAGAATAAGAGCTACTGCAGGATGTCAGCCGGGGTCAAACTTTTCAAAGGAGAGAAAAGTGGTGAAGCTGTTTAAAAATGCTATCAAGACAGAGGTCGGTAGGATTTGGGACAAAAGTCGAGTGGTAGTTCTGTCTGAGGATAGATCACTGGGAGAAGAAGTGAGCGGCGCTAAGATTGGATCTCAATCTTCACAGGCTGATTTGACTGCACATCAAAAGTCTGCAACAAGAGAAAGCACAAGAGAACGCATGCCTCCTGGGTATATGAAAGATTATATTTCTTAAACTTAGATGCTAATGTTAATAATGCTGTATTTGTATAGAAGTTGTTAAAAAAAAAATCTGTATTAGCATGATTGTAATATAGTTAATTCTATATTTTCTCAAAAGGAAAAAAACTGTTGGAAAAGGGGAGAAGTGTGGGAAGATGATATGGTGGGATTCTGAGGGAACACTCCACCATGAGGATTCCAGTTTTTTTTTGATAATCAAGTTTTATTGGTTTTATAAATTGCAGCAAAGGAAAACAATACCAGCTCTTAGTACAGTAATCATTACATAACAGTGACAAAAAATTATTGATACCCCAGCATGTACAATTCAACAAATGAGTAGCAAGCAACATTGTCCGCACCCAAGTCCATAAGTGATCATCAGGAATGTTCAGTCCTCTACCACCCCGACCCATTTGCCCCACACCCTTCGAAACTTTTTGGGGCAGCCTCGGGCCGCATACATTGGTCGCTCCTGCGCTGCGCACCAATCCACCCCTGTGGCCATCGCACCATGGAAGGAGCTGTCGGGTCCAGCCAGATAGCTGCAATATCCCGTTTAGCCACCATCAATGCCGTATTTAAACAAAGCTTCTCGGCTCTGGTCCCATCCAATCCCTCGGTAACACCCAGGAGTATGTTCATCAGGCTCAGGGGGACCTCCCAACCCAGGACCTCCGTAAGTTCCCCTGTCACTAACTCCCAGTAGCGCGCGATTGTAGGACAAAGCCATACCATGTGATCAAAGTCAGCCTGGGGGCATCTACAGCGGGGACAGGAAGCATCAGGTTGGAGCCCAGCGCGATGAAGCCGCAATGGCGTGAGGTAGGCCGCGTGTAAGTAGTATACTTGAACTAACCGGAGCCGCGCTGAAGCTGTGACTGTTTTGGGAGCCATTAGCGCATCCCTCCAATCAGCAGGGATCCAAGCCAGCCCTCCCACTTGTCCCGGAGATGGGAGAGGGAGTTATTCGTGAGGGAACGATAGATACGGGAAATCCCCCCTTTCCCCAGATTACCAGTCATGACCTGGGCTTCAGGTGGGCTATATTCGGGTAAGGAGGTCCCCTCTGAGATATGGGCGTGGCGCAGCTGTAGATAGCGGTAAAACTGGGAGGTGTGGAGGGAGAACCGAGCCTGCAGATCCGGGAAATCACGTACGTGGCTCCCACCCCATACATCCCCAAGCTGTGAAATCCCAATGAGATCTCAGGCTCTGAAACAAGAAAGAGCGGCAACGTCCCTGAGCCATGTTCCGCACCACAGTGGGGTATATTGGGTTAATTTGCCCGACCAGTGGGTTTGGCGCAGGGAGGCTCGACAGGCCAAAAGCACCCCGTGCGTGACCTCAGGCAGAGCGTGGGATATAGCGGTTCCATATAGCATCCCCTGAATGTTGGAGAGACCCAAGTTATGCAGCTCCAGGCGGTATGCCGGGTCCGACCAGCCACCATTAAACCAGCCATGCACGGTAAGGAGCCGAGTCGCCAAATAATATAAATACAGGTTCGTCATTCCCAACCCACCGTCAAAGGGCGGTATCCTGCACTGGGTGAGGGCCAGCCTCGGTCTCCGACCTCCCCACAGGAATTTAGTGGCCATACCGTCCATCTCCCGGAACCAGGACTGTGAGAAGGAGAGGGGTGTGTTCTGAAGTATATAGAGAAATCGGGGCAGAACCATCATTTTAAAAAGGGCTATTCTGCCCATAGGGTTCAGTGGCAGCGCTTGCCATTTAAGGAGGTCGGCACAAACCCGTTTCACCAGAGGAGTGACGTTGAGAGACCAGGCGAGGTCGGGAAGGAGAGCCACCCAGATCCCCAAATACTTGAACGACTGCCACCGAAGAGTGATCGACAACTGCCAATCAAAGCACTCTCTTGATAGATGGAGGGGGACCAGGACCAATTTGGCCGCGTTCAGTCGGAGGCCGGAGACTCGTTCAAAGAGGCGCAGGGCTCGGAGACAACGGGGTCCCGATCGAGCTCGGTCTGACAAAAATATCAGAACGTCATCAGCGTAAAGGGCAATCTTGTCCTCTGCCAGACCGGGCCATTGCCATCCCGTGAGAAGCGGATCGGTGCGGATAAGAGAAGCAAAGGGCTCCATTGCTAACGCAAATAGGAGGGGCGAAAGGGGGCAACCCTGCCTCGTGCCCCTCCCAATGGGGAAGGGGCGTGAAAGGGCGCCATTGACCATCACCTGGGCTCGCGGCTTGCAGTAGAGTGTCCTGACCAAGTTACGAAAGGGGGTCCCAAATCCCATCTCCAACAACACTGCCTCCAGATATCGCCAATCAACTGAATCAAATGCTTTCTCAAAGTCCACGAGGGGCAAAGAGAGATAGGGGGTCAGTTGTTGTCGATTCGCCAAAGCGAGGTGGAGCCGTTTGAGGCAGTGCCTGGTTCCCCGGGAGGGCATGAATCCACATTGGTCCATCTGGACAAGCTTATCCAGATAAGGACGTATGCGGTTCGCCAGGACCGAGGCAAATATTTTGAGCTCCGAATTAATGAGGGAGATGGGGCGATAATCAGAGCAGTGGGCGGAGGGAGGCTGAGACTTAGGAATCACTACAATAGTGGCCAGGTCCGTCTCAGGACGGAAGGAGCCGCGTTCCGCCGCCTCATGATACATTGCTAAGAGGTGGGGAACCAGCGTATCTCGGTAGGACGCGTAAAATTCCTGCAGGAGTCCGTCTGGTCCCGGTGTCTTACCCGCGGCCATGCGGGAGAAAGCCTCATTAATTTCTTCCGGAGTAATCGGGAGATCTAGGTCCTCTGCCTCAGTGTCACTGAGCCGTGGGAGGGGGAAACTTTCACGCTGGAGGAGCTCTGAGAGTGTGAGGTCTGGAGGCTGGACAGAGTATAGAGTGGCGTAGTACGAGGCAAAGCACTGGGCCACCGCCGTGGGGGTCCGATGGATCTCCCCGTGGGAGTCAATCACTTCAGGGATAATACGGTTAGCCATGGGATAGGTGGCTAAACGATGCAAGAGCTTCCCATTTTTATCTCCCCATCCATACACTCGTGCCACGGAGGACCTCCATAGCAGCTTAGCGGACTCCATGGAGGCCTGTTTGATCTCATCCCTCAAAAACGTCAGTTTCCGATCCTGGGCCTCTGTTCTCTCCCTTGGCGGATGGGCTTCAAGCCGGGCAGCCTGAGCCTCCAGAAGTGTGAGACGGGCATCCTGTTTCGTACGTTGGAGTTTGAGGTGGCCTTTGGCAAAGCCACGGATGGTGACCTTACTGGCCTCCCATAAAGTACCAGGAGACGAGACCGAGCCCTGATTAGTGGCGAAGTATTGACGGAGTTCGTCCCCTATGTGTTTCCGGAAGTCTTTGTCCTGGAGAAACCAGGCGTTTAGCCGCCAGATCGGGCGCGAAGACGCCGGGAGGCTGCCCATCTGCGTAGATACTGAGGAGTGATCTGATAAGCCCCTGGGAAGGATGGTGACGGCCTGGATTGACCGACAGTCCAAGGCCGGAAGGAAAAGATAGTCCAGTCTGGCATGCGTGTGATGGGAGGCTGATGTGTGAGTGTACATACGAGTGGTCGGGTGCCAAAGTCTCCAGGCGTCTCCGAGGCCCAGAGTCGCAGCCCAGTTCGAAAGGAGCGCGGATTGGGAAACCCGAGAGGCAGAAGGGGCCGCAGCAGTGTCAAGGCCCGGGTCCATAACTGCATTGAAGTCCCCTCCAACAACAGCCGTCCCCGGGGGTAGGGCACCCATTAGAGGAGCAAGACGCTGAAGTGTGGAGGACAGCAGAGAGGGGGGGGGGCGAGTACACAGCTATCAGATTCAGGGATTGGTTTCCAATGTTCCCTTCCAAGATGACAAAGCAGCCCCCCGGATCATGTATTACTTTACGCCCCACAAAAGGAAGAGCGCGGCGCATCAGGACCGCCACCCCCCGAGATCCACGGGTAAAACCAGAGTGCCAAATCCCGCCATAGCCATAGCGCGCCAGAAAGGGACAGTGGTTGCCTACCAGGTGGGTCTCCTGAAGCATCAATACATCTACGTTGTGTCGCTGGGCATAACGCAGGACCGCAGTGCACTTAACCTTATCTAAGAGGCCGTTAACATTCCAAGACATAACATGAAGGGATGGTACTCTGGAACGACCGTCAGACATGGGGAGGCTGGGCAAGAAGTCGAGCACCAGGCACGGGCAGGGAGCGTGGTAGTACAAGTGTGCGGGGTAACAGGCATAGAATTACAATGTCTATCACTGTATGGTCGTTTCACAGCTAAGCGGAAGCGCTGGTGCAAGAAATAACAAAAAACAAACAATAGAACTCGGGACAATGGTCCCCCCCTCCCCAACCCAACCCCCACCCCCCACCCTATACTTCAGGAACGGAAGCATCCGTCGCCCTAACAGTGAAGAACTAACAAAAGACCAAACTAGAACGCTTGGGAATGGGGAAGCGTGGAGGACCCCTCCTCATAGCCGGATGTGCATAATCAAGTCCGTCGGGAATTGAAGTAGTGGTGAGCCGATGTGCCGCCTCCAGCCGCGGAGCTATGCCCGGGAGGCAGAGACGAGCTCATGCGGGCCGTTGAGAAGCATCGGGCTACGTGAGAGATCTGTATCCGGCAGGTCCAGCAGCGATGGTCGAGGCGAAGCACCCCCAGGGTCTAGGCGGCCGGAGGAGCCAGACCGCCGCATGACATGGGGTTCTCCAGGGAGCAGCATCGGCTGTCGAGAGGGGCCCAGCGGGGAATCCGAGCGGGCTCTCCTCTGGCCACGGCACCTACGTGAGCGGTTGCGCTCAGGCCGGGGGCAGGGGTCTCCTGTCGGGCGCACCCCCCAGCCGCACCCACAGGTGATGGATTTTGGTCACTGGCCCGCAGGGGGCGCTCCTCCGTGGCCCAAGTCCAGGCCTCCTCAGGGGTGTCAAAGAATAGGGTCTTGTTGGAGAACACCACTCGCAAGCGCGCCGGGAAAGGAGCCTGTATTGTATGTTAAGAGCGCGCAGCTTCTGCTTGACTTCCCTAAACGAGCGGCGCTGACCCTGGACCTCGCGAGTATAGTCAGGGAAGATCATGATCGCATGATTGTCATATTTGAGGTGTTGCTGCTTGCGGGCCTCGGCCAGGACAGAGTCACGGTCTTTAAAATTGAGGATTCGCATTATGACCGGTCTGGGGGGTGCCCCCGGGGGCGGCTTAGGAGCAAGGGAGCGGTGCGCTCGATCGCGAACCGCGGGGAGAGGGAGTCCTCGGGGATCCATGAGCGCAACCACTTCTCCATAAAGTCCGCCATACGGCCTTGTTCCGCCCCCTCCGGAAATCCCACCAGGCGAAGTTTGTTGCGGCGGGACCTGTTTTCTGCGTCCTCTGCCCGCCGATGTAGCTCCTGGGTGTGAGATTGGAGACGAGCGACTTGTCCCTTAAGTTGCTGAACGTCATCTTCCACGGTGGAAATTCGGGATTCGGTTTCTTTAATCTGGGCCGTGGCGTTCCGAAGGTCCTGCCGGATGAGAGTCACATCAACCCGGACCTCAGCAATCTTGCCCTCCACGGAGGACTGTGAGGCATGGATAGCCTGAAGGATGGTAGATAGGTCCGCAGCAGGTGGGGCGTCCTTATCCGTGCTTCCCCCAGTCGCTCCGGAGTCCGTAGTGGTGAAACGGTCCATTTTAGTCTGGGTGGCCGGGGTTTTGGTTGGCTTGTCTCGACCCATGGCCGCCACCCAACAGGGCAGGTGGCCCCGACATGCCTCTTACAAAGGTCTCTGTAGCGGGGAGCCCACAGTCAGCTCCGGAAGGCCCCGGAGCCAGACAGCCACAGGGGGCAGTGGAGGAAGCCCTTTCAAGACCTCACGCCGCTCGGTACATGCAGCCGATTCCACTTCTCCGGGTGAGACCCCACACCGGGAGCCACAGCACAGAGGTCCGACCCCAGGGTCCGCAGCAGGGCCTCCGCACCAGGATCCACAGACCACGCCAGGCACCACAAGAGCAGTTCGGGGGCAGGGGGATGGCAGAGGAGGCTCCTTCCAGGACCACACGCCGCTCGCTACATGCGGCCGATTCCACCTCCCCGGGACTGCACTCCCACCAGAGGTGACGTAATAGAAGGCCAGCCTCGGAGTCCGCAGCCGGGGCCGCTGCGTTGAAGGACCCACTGTCCACGTCAGGAGCCACAGGAGCAATGCGGGGGGCAGGGAGGGTGGCGGGGAAAGCCCTCACCTAGGACCTCACGCCGCTCGATGGATGCGGCCGGACACCCACTCCCCCCGCGCCACAGCACCCCGGAGGCAGCACAGCCGCGGCCCGACTCCAAGGGCAGCAAGAGGGGTCTCCGCAGCAGAGGGCCCAAAGACAGCACCAGGAGATACCAAAGTGAGTTGGGGCAGGGGGTGGCAGAGGGCCCTCCCCGGGGACCTCACGCCGCTCGATGGTCACGGCTGGGTCCACCCGTCCCAGGGCTTCCTCTTGTCAGGAGTACTGTCACGGCCCCCAGGGAATAGCACAGAAGCAGCTCCAGGGGCCCGATAGGCCAGATCGGCCGCGGCGGATCACAGGAGGTGGGGAGAAACAGCGGGGCCAAATCTTGGTTCACACCGCTCAGGGCCCAAGTCACTCTCACAACAGGCAGGCCGTGCATGCGGGGGGCCTCTCTCAACTCAGTCCCAGCCCCCCCCCGCCGCCGGCACTCACCAAGTCTCCGGGTCCGCCGAGCGCCGGACTTCCAACCACGCAGCCCATAGAGCGTCAGCCGGGCCCCAGCCGCCGCCAATCCCCGTCTCCCGCCGCCCAAAAATTGCGGCCGGCACCGCGGAAATGCCGCAGGGGAGCCAGGGCTCGGCCTCAGACGTCTTCGACAGCCGTAGCCAGCAGCCCCAGCCTCTTATCAGGTGCACCAACCCCAGCACCGGCAGCCAGGAACCATTGGCAGCGGCCGTCCACGCAGGATCTCAGCCGGGCGGGGGGAGGAGAATGCAGGCGGGCGTCTCGTCCAGGGAATCCCACAGCTCACCACTGGTCGCTGCAGCCTCAGGGGTCGTCTCCGCCAGCACAGAAATCCAGGTACGAGCTCCGACAGCTCGGTCCGAGGATCGCAGGCATCTCGGCTCAGAGCACGGAGGCCGCCATTTTAGAGGAGGGCACCCGGCAGGCCGGCCGAGTGCGACGAAACACCGGATCCCCAGGCTCCCCACGGCCAGAATCTCCACCAGGGGTGCAGCAAAGTATCGGCAACAAGACTCAGGGCAGGATGATTACCGGAACGGGCGGATTGCGGGCGGATGGCGGAGGGGTCCGGGAGCACTCTCAAGGTGCGACCGCCATCTTGGCCCGCTAGGCCACGCCCCGAGGATTCCACTGTTATTATGATGTTTCCACCCTGAGTTCTGGGTTGGGCAATTGGAGACTGTAAGCTAATGGATGAGGTGCAATAAACCATCTCGACTCTACAAACCAATGTCTATGTCTAATGTGTTTGTACGAGACCAGATACTACAGGTAGGATCTGAACAATGCCTATTTTTACAATCCCCATGGTGAAGGATTACCAACCTCATTTTCAGCTCAATAGGTGGAATGGACTTTATCAATTTTGTTCGCTTCCATTTGGTCTTCCTTCAGGACCATGGGGCTTCACCAACATTATGAGGGAGAGAAAGGGGAGTACGCATGGCTTTCTTAATTGGACGATATTCTGTTTTTGTCCCAGTGTCAATCTCAATTATTGTATGAAAGCCTTCAGGTAAGTCTGGGGTTCGTAGTGAACACAGAGAAATCGAACCTCATCCCTTAGAGGTTTTTAGGATTCACAATAGGTACCGTCAACATGGTTCTGCTTCAGGCTGCAACTCTAAGAGAGCTTGCAAGGCTACTAGAGCAACTATCCTCTTCAATTCAGGCAATATATATATTTTTTTAATATGTCTGTTTATTAGGGTTTAAACAGCTTAAACATGAGATTCACATAATAACATATTCATCACAGTAGCATTTCGCAGGGACATAATCCTGACAGTACCATTAACAGCTAAACATCATACTATGTACATGACACTTACGCCTCTTCAAACTGCGCTCAGACAGTGTTTGCAGCAACCACTGCTATTACAAAACGTTACTCAGCAACCTGGACCTAGGCATTGTTACTCCCATACGCATTGTACATTTAAAAGTCAGATGGAGCATCTACCCCCTCCCTATTCTCATCATCTCTCCCGTCAGCTCCTCTGCCCTCCACATAAGATCTATATAATGCCCAGAAATTTTTCGGTCTGTTGCGTGGTGGGAGTAGGTCACTATAGATTTCAGTTTGTGTACTACAATAAAGCATGTCTCTCGACCATTGGGCTAATGTGGGAGGAGGGCCACGCATCCAGCATGTCGCCACACAACGTTTGGCTAACAGGAGACCCATATCAACTAACCTCCGTGTCCCCCTTGGTATTGCCTTGGAGTATCCAAGCAAGGCCAGCGCCGGCTCCGGCATCAGCGACAGATTCGTCACCCGGTTTAACTCAGCAAATATCATACCCCAAAAATGTGTTATTCCCGGGCAGGTCCAGGCCAAATGAAGGAAATCTGCGGCCTGTGCACTACACCTATCACAGGTCGACTCCTCTCTGAGCCCATAGCCATGTAGACATACCGGTGTATAATAGATCCTGTTGAGGAATTTAAAATGTATTAGTCTATGTCTCCCGTTTAGGGATATACGCTTTGTGCTGAGACAACAATATGCCCACATGTCATCCGGGATGTCCCTCTGAAGATCACGCTGCCAGGCGAGCCTTGCTTTAGTATAGCTGCCACTCCTATTGGACATCGAGACTTGGTAAATTCGAGATACCATCTTGGTAGGAACCTGTGCTGTAATAAGATTGGTCAGGGCCTGAAGTTCGGGGGGTTCCGACATATCGTCACCTAGGAGCTCAATGAGTGCATGTCTAACTCTGTGGAATTGGAATTGTGTAAGTGGGGTAGGGGTCACGTCGTCTGTACCCAAATCCCCCCAACTCTTTGCTACGCCGTCGGAAAAGAGGTCTCCTATAGTATGTATCTCAAGCGTTCGCAGTGCCTTTACCACGCCCCCATCTGCACATGGCGACAACCATCTGCACCAGTCAAGTCTAACTACCGGAGAATACATTAGAGCTCCTGCCTGGAGCTGTAGTAGGCAATGCCAGGCGTGCGTGACCGTGTTAAATGAGTCTATAATCCCCGTACGTCTATCAGCGGGTGTAAAAATCAAGGCCGGAAGCGGTGTGGGATCCGCAGCAACCGATTCTATACGAATATACGGTATGTCAGGTGATCCGTGAATCCAATGATATGCCTGAGCACTCTGAGCTGCTCTGTAATATAGATCTAAGTCAGGGGCACCAAGTCCTCCCATGAAGTACGGCAGAGTAAGAATCTGCCAGCTGGCACGCGCCTGCTTGCCCGCCCAAGCGAGACGTATCATGAGGGATTTAAGTCGCTGGAAAAAAACCCGTGGCAGCACCATAGGGATATTTGTGAAAAGGAATAGGAAACGTGGTAGGATAATCATTTTCATAATGGACACCCTTCCCATCTGGGACAATGGCAGCCGTATCCATCTCTCTATGCCTTCCTCGAGTTTACTAATCGCCACCCCATAGTTTTCCCTGAACACTACTTCCGAGTCTGTGTGCAATTTAATACCCACATATCTCACCGCCTACGTAGACCATCGTAACGGGTAGTCAGGGTCGAAGGGCGTCGAGGCCGGGGTAAGGGGGAATATAATGGACTTATTCCAGTTGACACGCAAACCCGACATGGCACCAAAAAGCACCACTTCTCTTAAAATTGGAGATAGGTTGGTAGCAGGGTGACGGACATACAATAAGGTGTCATCTGCGTAGGTGGATACAATCAATGCATATCCTGGGAACCGTATGCCTCTATGGCCATGATATTCCCGTAACGCACAGGCCAGGGGCTCAGCTACTAGGGCGTATAGTATAGGAGACAGGGGGCAGCCCTGTCTAATGCCTCTGGTAATTTGGATAGGGTTTGTAACTAGGTTGCCTATTTTAATGCGGGCCGTGGGAGAGTTATACAGTACCCCAAGTAACTGAAGGAAAATCGGTCCAACCCCCATCCGAAGGAGGACGTGTCTTAAAAAGGGCCATTCAACGGAGTCGAACGCCTTCTCCATGTCTAAAAAAAAGCGCAACTGCAGGAACTTCCGGCCTAGCATGCTGTAGAGCGGCAAACACCGTGCGCAGGTTATACGTCAGGTTTCTGCCCGGGACAAAGCCTGCTTGTTCCGGCGCAACCAGAATGGGCACCAGCGGGATCAATCGATTCGCAAGCAGTTTTGCTAAAATTTTTGTATCGACATTCATTAGAGATAGGGGTCTATACGACGCGCAATCATCCGGGGGTTACCCGGTTTTAGGATCGCAACTATAATCGCTTCCCGCATAGTAGGTGGCATCGTCCCGGTAACACACATATCCTGAAACAACGCTGTCAATTGCGGCAGTAGTAGTTCTAAAAATGCCTTGTAAAAGGCTACCGTCAGACCGTCCCCTCCCGGTGCGCTCCCCGCTCTCATACTTGATATCGCAAGCAGTATTTCCTCCCGCTCAATGGGTCGCATTAGAAATTCCTGATGGGTATTAGTTAGCCATGGCAATTTAATATGGGCAAGGTAATCAAGCACTTGTTCATCCGAACTGCCCCCACGGGAGGCATATAAGTCCGAGTAGTATTGGCGGAATTGCTCCGCAACTTCCGAATCAGTCAGCAGTGTCCCCATCCGGAGTCGTGAGTTCAGGGACTACCGACTTGTCTCTACGTTGCCTCAGCAGTTGTGCAAGTACCGCCCCCGGACGCTCCCCCTCACCATATACTTGAGCAGTAGCGTACTTGCCCAAATGTTTAACCTCCGCATCAGCTTCTTTGTAATACTCTGCCAGGGTCGCTTTTATCTCCTGTGTGAGTGCCTCATCAGGCCCATCTAGCAGGGCCCTTTCCAAGGACACTAACTTACGTTCCAGATCCGCTAGACGTTTGCGGATCGATCGGAGGACACCCGCATGTTTAGACATAGCTACTCCCCTTATGTATACTTTAAACGTTTCCCCGACGGTTTGGAAGCTGTCGACCGAACCCACATTTTTTTCAAAAAAGAGTTCAATAGCCTCGGCAATTTCTTCCTTAAAAACCATGTCTAATAGTGAGTAAGGGGGAAATCTCCAAGTAAAGGGGGGTATACGTGCCCTTGGGGTATCCAGCACCAGCAAGAGTGGTGAATGATCTGAGTAGGTACTGGGAAGAGTCTTACACTCACGAATATGTGGTAGCCGTTGCCTAGTCACAAACCAGTAATTTATCCTGGTGTGGAGATCATGGTATGCAGAATAGTGCGTATAACCCCCTTGTGTCGGATGTCGATGGCGCCAGACATCACTCATGTCAAAGCGCACCACTGTGCTGTCCATAGCTTTAGCGGCCGCCGATATGCGTCTCTCCGGGCCACCTGACCTGTCCAGTGCTGGGTCCCTAACAAAGTTAAAATCACCACCCCACAGGAGTCGCTCATCCAAGTGAAGTCCTACAGTGTCAGTCATCGCCCTATAAAAGTCCGGGTTGTCGTAATTCGGGCCATACACATTAACCAACAGGAATTCAACCCCCTTCCCTTTGCAACGTGTTATCACAAATCGGTCCTCCGTATCTGCTTCCAATGGCTCCAGCTTCAGTGCCTTCTTAGGGTTCACCCACGTCAACACCCCTCGTGCGTGCGTGCGTGGTGAATCCAGCCGCGTGGATATTGCCCTGTAGCCCCCGAAGGTGCAGCATAGGGCTGTCCAAAGGGAGGTGCGTCTCCTGCAACATAGCAACGTCAACTTCATGCCTGGTCAAATAACTCAAGATCTTACGTATTTTTCTGTGGTCGTTAAGGCCACGCACATTCCATGTGAGTGCGTGTACGGTGTCATGACTAGTGGCTTTAAAGGAACTATCCGTATTTATTGTGATGAGAGTCTACATATATCTGCCGGATAGTCCATACTATCGTGTAGGTGTAAATACAATACAGATCATTGCGCAATGCTAAACTGTCAATAACTAGTAGCTTGAATCTCAAAAACGTTCCCCCCCCCACCCACGCCAGGCAAATCCCAACTAAGCCTGTGTGACAAGTTCCCACCCACCTTTCCCCAACCACCCTCAATAAGAAACACAAACAGTGGAATACACGCAAGGGCAGATGTTGCGAGCCAGGTAAGTACATATGCTGTAGTTGTACATAGCGCCCACCCCGATACACCGCCCATAACAATCTCAGTTCTGCGTCCGTAGCCTCCCCATCAATGAAATAGCTAACTCAATGTAGCCGTGTCCTCGGCCTTCCCCCAGCAGATATCAATTAGACTGCGTAACTTGTGAACCACCTCCCAGAGTATTTTCAAAAGATAAACTGCCACCCATCGATATGCCCCCCCAAAAAGCCTATTCCCCACCCCACTCTCATCGCCAGGTGATGTACAATGCTCTGAGTTACGCTTACTGAAACCCCAACAGCGTCAACATCAATCCTGGTCGTCCAGGCTGCCACCAGTAGCTCCACTCAGCGCCTCTCTCTCCGGACTAGGGAGCTTCTCTTTGGACCACTCTTTCAAGGCTTTTTGCAGAGTTTTCGGATCTGTGAATATTCGTGAGTGTCCATTCCTGTTAACACGCAGCCTGGCAAAGTATAGCATGGCGTATTCTATGCGCTGGTCTCTCATCTGATGTTTCAATGGAGCAAACTGTCTGCGCGCTTCTTGAACACGGGCCGTGAAATCCGGGTATAAGGAGATAGTGGACCCCTCATGCTGCAGCACCTGTTTGCTCCTGGCGGCTGCCAGCGCAGAGTCCCTGTCCCTATAGTTCAGCAACCGTGCTATTATAGGGCGAGGAGGTGCTCCAGGAGGAGGGTGGGGACCCAACGATCGATGCGCTCTCTCCACCACGAACATCGCAGAAAACACCTCAGCGCCCAGTAGCGTGGTCAGCAACGTTTCGACGTACTTCTCCATGTTGCCCGTTGGCGTCGATTCAGGGACCCCCGTAATTCGTAAGTTATTGCGGCGCGAACGCGCCTTCAAATCTTCAGCCTTGTCTTGGAGTACTTGTAGGACCTTACCCATTTGTTTGTGGTCCGAGTCCATCGACGTCTGTGCTTCCTCCACTTCAGTGACCCTGCGCTCCGCCATGTCTAGTCGTTCCGCGTGTTTGTCTATTCTTTCGGACATCCTGTCCATACGGTACGAGAGCGCATCTATCTTATTGCCCAAACCTGCCAAGTTACCTTGAAGATTTTTTTCCATCATAACCAACATGGAGCGTATGTCGCACTCTGTTTCTTCAGGCGTCGTGTCCTGCATAGTGTCGCCATCCTCAGTAGCAGTGTCCCGACCTTTCGGCTTCTTATTGTCAAACGTGAGCTTAGGTTGAGTTAGATCCACTCTGCCCATGTTGCGTCGTGTTGGGTGCGAAAGCACAAGCCGTAATGCAGAACGCCAAGCCCACCCTCTGAGGAGGCCTAAAAAGGAGAGAAAGCTATAAAATCCACAGCTTGCTAGCGTCACACAGCAGGTCCTCAGTGGGTCAGGATATCAAGGCTCCCCACTGTATCCGATCACCACTAGTTTGGGCAAGGCAGAACCTGCAGGCGGGCAAAGCGGTGTCGCTCACAGATCCGGCATCAAGACCAGGTCCATGGGAACTCCAATTCCACTGACGGACTTGGCGTCGCTGGAGGGGTGCAGACTTACTTTCAGCTCGGGCCAGCCGCTCAGCGCACCCCCACTCAGTGACCCCGGAGCAGCGCAGTCAAATCGGGAGCATGCAGCCAGGTCGCGGAAAAAGCAGGTGTGCCTCCCGGGAGTGTCACCCGCAGTCCCGTGGCGTGCGTCACTGCGTCCTCACCGTCTCTCTGTAGACCCACAGAATGGTTGACTCCCGCTCCACCGGCGACTCAGGTTTTTGGTGCGGCTTGACATTAACTTGTAGGGCAGCGAGCCGGGATCGGGGAGGGCCATTGGTAATAGTTTACGCTGGTCCGGTCACATCTGCAGGAGTAGGGACAGCTCGGGTCACAAGGGCACCGCACCTCCGATCGGCACCAGCAGGGTCGGAAAGTGGAAGCCCCGTCGCGCTAGCACCGCTCCGGTTGTCACTGGGGAGCGCGCAGGGCCATAAGCCGCATCACGAGGGGCTGGGGGTCTCCCAATAAACACGATACCCCCGGCAGCCGTAGCAGCGCAGCAATCCAGGCGCCAGGAGCGCGACGTTCCGCACCCGCCTCTTCTCACCCCAGGCCGGTGCTTCAACGCCGGGCGAAGGCCGCAACAACACTCTGCGCACCGCTCGTCACAGCGGTGGGGTAGAAGGCTCCAGAGCGGCTCTGTGTGTTGCCTGACGATTCCGGACACCGCTCTGCGATAATTCCGGGCTGATGCACCCCGCAGAACCAGGATAATTTCTCGGATAGTTGGCGGCTGCACGGAGCCGAGCGCTCAAGCGGCCATCTTGCAGCTCGCAAGCTCCGCCCTTAATTCAGGCAATATTTTGTGGTCTGTTACACTATTGTGCTTTGCAAAGGATAAGGTATGTTATGTTATGTTAATTTGCTCTTGTATAGCGAATGTACACCGACAGGTCTCTTAGCGCTTTGGAAGAAGTAAAACGCAGTCAAAGGCGGGATTGTCTCCATGGTACTGAAAGGTCTTAGGCCGTATCTAATGCTTCCCTAAAAAGAATAGTTTTTAGCTGTTTCCAAAAGGGAAGAAGACCGGATTCTTTACGGAGAGTAACGGGCAACTGGTTCCAAAGTTGTGACAGAAGAACCGAGAACGCTCGTCCCCCTTTGGATGTGGTGTTACATCGTGGACAGGTCAGCCGGCCGGCTTCTGCTGAGCGCAGCGCGCGCCCTGGCACATATTTGAGTAGGCGTTCTTTTATGTACCCTGGGGCGTGTCCGTGTAGAGCTTTGTGGGTAATGCACAGTCCCTTAAACTTCGCTCTTTGCTTGATAGGCAGCCAGTGTAACTTGCGCAGCAAGGAAGTGGCATGAGTTCTTCTGGCCAGCCTGAAGATCAGCCTGGCTGCATCGTTCAGTACCACCTGCAATTTGTTAGTGAGTTTCTGGGGGAGCCCGACATAAAGCGCGTTGCCGTAGTCAAGTCTCGAGACAATAGTTGCTGATACAACAGTTTTCAATGATGAGACTGAGAGAAGAGGAACCAGTTTCCTCAGCTGTCTTAGAAGACCTATACATGTTCCGACCACAGAATTGACTTGGTTGGTCATAGAGAGCTCAGAGTCGATCTTAATGCCCAAGCTTTTCACAACGGGTGCTGGGCTGGGAGTGGCCCCCAACTCTTGGGGCCAGAACCGATCGCTCCAGGGGTTGTTTTTTGTTGAGATGGCTAGGACTTCAGTTTTGTCTGGGTTGATTTTTAGGGAGTTGGCAGTCATTCAGTTTACTGTGAACCTGAGGATGTTCTGGGCTGACTTTTGGGCATGGGCCAAATTATCGATCCTCAGGATGAGTTGGGTGTCATCCGCGTAGTTGAATACTCGGCAGTCCATTTCGGCTAGCGCGGCCACCAGAGGCTGTAGGAATATATTAAAGAGGAGAGGGGACAGTGCGGAGCCCTGGGGGACCCCGCAAGAGATGTTGCCCTTTTCCGATACCTGCTCGCCAAGTTGGATCCTCTGCGACCGTCCTGTTAGAAAGGATTCTAACCATTTGTAGGCCTGCCCCCGAATGCCCAGGTCCGCCAGCAGGGTCAGTAGTTTTGTGTGGCTGACCTTATCGAACGCCGCTGAAAGATCTAATAAGATCAGGGTGCTCGATTCTTTGTTGTCGGCCTTGATCCTAAGTTCATCCAGTACTGATAGCATGACCAGCTCCGTACTATGGTGGGCTCTGAAACCTGCCTGGTGAGATTGGAGTAGCCCGTGTTCCTCCAGGAACGCCGAGATTGTCTTCAAGACGTGTTGCTCAACAACCTTCGCCAGGAAAGGGAGCTGGGAGATAGGCTTATAATTTTTGAGCTCGGCCCTATCTGCCCCCGGTTTCTTTAATAGAGGAGTAACTCTAGCCTCCTTCAAGTTTGAGGGGACCTGGCCAGTCGCCAAGGAATTATTCAGGAGGGTGAGAATCTGGCTTTCCAGGACAGGAAGGGCCATCCTGAAGGTCCTCGGCGGGCAGGGGTCGGCAGGGGAGCCTGATTTAGTGCCATTCATCAGGAGCATCAAAGACCTTGGGTCTAGTTGCGGGAAGCTAGTGAGATGATGACAAGAGAGGGGTAGGGGTGTAGTCAGCTCCAAGGAGCTCATGGTGATGGGGGTGTTTTCAATCTCCAGGAGGATGTCTGTTACTTTCTGGAGGAAAAAGGACTGTAGTACGTTACAGTCTGTGGGTGCTGCTGCGGATTTTGCATCTGACTTTTTGCTGAGTTCTTTTAAGATCTTAAAAGTCTCCTTTTGTTTATTTGGCGCATCTATGATTCGCGCCTCATAATACTCAGCTTTCCTGGATATGATGGATTTTTTATAAAGTGTGAGTAGAGATTTATAGGTTGTTAGCTCAGCGGGGTCGTAAGCTTTCCGCCACCGTCTCTCGGCTTGGCGGAGGCTCTGTTTCCTTTCCCTCAGTACCTCATTAAACCAGGGGGCCCCCTTGCCTTTATGTCTAATTCTTTCTCTGCGTTCTGGTGCTACTTGATCAATAGCAGATTGTAGAGTGTTACTGAGGGTTTCGCTTTCCGAGTCAATGTTGCCTTCCTCAAATTTGGGTGAGGGTAACCTCTGTAGTGTGTCCACTAGGTTGTCTGCCTGAATTTTGTTCCAGCTCCGCACTTTTCTCCACTCAAGAGGGGGTTGTGAAAGTGGACTATCCATCGGGACCCAGCAGGAGATTAATGAGTGGTCAGACCAGGCGCAGGGCCGAATATTCGTTAGTCTGTCCTGGGGGTTAGAGGACCAAACCAGGTCTAGGGTGTGCCCTTTAATGTGGGTTGGGCGATCCACCAGTTGATGGAGCCCCATGGAGGACATTGCCATGTCAAGCTGCTTGGCATGCGGCTCTCGTGGTGTTTTTTCCCAGTGGTAGTTGAAGTCTCCGACCACCACGAGTCGCTGGTACCGTGTACTGAGGTCAGACATGGTCTCAGCAAAAGGATCGTTGAAACCAGGGGTTACCTCCGGGGGGCGGTAGACTACCAGGAGAAGGAGGCAGGAGGATTTAGAGGAGATTTTAACTCCTAGCATATCTGTATTATCCACGCTCTCTGCTATTATCTTGGTGGCCATGATTCTAGTGTTGAAAAGGATCGCCACTCCCCCTCCTCTCCTGTTATCTTGCCTGTGGTGCCAGAGCTGGGCCCTTTGGGGGGTTTATGGTATGCGAACAAGATATCTCTAGATCAGAAAGCAAAGGAATAACTGGTTTGGTGGTTAAAGAATTTAGATGCCTGGTATAGCCGGCCAATCTTTGGATTTTCGACAGACTTCATTCTGGAATCGGATTAGAGTTTAACTGGTTGGGATGCACGCGATGGGTGTAAAGAAAACTGGTGGATTATGGTCAAACTCAGAAAGATAGTGATCCAGCACGATATTAGCAAACTGCATTCATACACCATATACTCACTTGGGCCCACACATTCATATTATACTAATACTTACGCTGGGTGTCAGATATACTCTTATATCAAAAAAATCCCTGCTACCAATTACCTTCTGATTGAAGAGTAATAACTTACCAATGGATCCTTTGCTAATTGGGAAATTTAAAATGAGTGACATTCACTATAATACATAATCCTGAAATAACCACTGAGTCAGGAAGTTTTTAAATGTTTATCTAAAGTTTTAGCAGAGTAAAATACAGAAAAAGACACGGTATTTGATCAGAATACCCATGAAAAGCATAAAATGATTATTGCTAATAAATGACGGTGTTTAAGGAAAAGAGGAGATAGTAACAGCAGCGCAACTAAAGGTTACATATATTTACCTAAGTGCAAGAACCAAACCCTTAGCCAAAGATTTTAAAAGAATAGGACCCTGGAAGGATGAAGAGCAAGGACCTTCTTCAGGATCAGGATCAGGACAGGACTGGTGACCTCTCTAACACGACGCCTGCGCCGTTCCCCTCTCTGGCACTCGACTTCTCCTCGATTCTTCCCTCTCTCATGGACTCCGCCGCCCCCTCCTCAGGACCTCTTCTGGATAGGGATTCAGTCAGCAACCGATCAGCTGGGCAGCTTGGAGCTCTTCTATATGTTCTCTCTTCTCTGGAATCTAGCTCTGACTAATTTACTAATGCTATATTCTATTATACCCTTCTACGCCCCTGTACCTCCCTAAATGTTGCTAAAATATGGGACCACTATTTCTGATTGGACAGGGACCGGAAGTGGATTCTCGCACTATGACAAATTTGGCTTAATTTGTGAAGCCTATTGTATTAACGTTCCGCCCCTTCAATTTAATACATTCACTTTATTTCCCACCCGTCTCACAACAAATTATATACAATTTCTACAGCAATTGTATCTACTGTTACAATTTTGTACATTTAGAACATCCTCTTCGGGCGATAGGTCATGGCCTTGTGAGACGTCCAAGTTGACTTCATTTTGGCAGTCTTTCAGGAGTCATGCGCAGAACCTTCGGCTTTTCAAGTTTCAAGTCACCAACCCAGGCCCAAGATTACGAATTACTAAAAGTGCAAGAAGGAAATATTAATATCAAAAATAAAACGTTTCACTGTATACCACTTATCTTATTTCTAATCCCTTTTAATTATAAAAACCTATCCCGCATTAATTGCGTTAAGAAATGACTATTTAATAATGACACGAGAGCAAGCTTAAGCATGTGAGAACATTGAGCAGCCATTTTAATGCACACTGCGCAGAAGCAGAAATTCCCACCAAGCAAAAGAAGACGTCACACCATGTGATCAGGTTGTGACATGCGCAGATAAAATCCCGCGCTTAAGCGGCCATTTTAGACTAGGAACAAGCGTTATTTGTTAGAAAAACAACATAGGCAAGCTTCCTAACTATTCATGTAGTGTGTGGAAATATTAATACAGACAATACAAGTTTTAATATTAATTACAATGAGGAAGATTGCATCCGAGCAAGTTTCATTTTGCGAAACCTTGCTCCATCAATAGCATCATTTAAACTATTAATTAACAGCAGGTTGTTATCCTCTCTAGAGTTTCAGACATTGTTTACAAGGCAGAGCAGTATTATTGTGAATGGTCTATGTTGGTGTGGTGGCTTATATAAATCACTTAGGAGGCTCATAATCCTTGGATCTTTCAGATTTAGCCAAGAAACCTTGGATTGTTGGGCCTCAAACTCAAAATCAGTTTGTGGGCAGAGAAATTGCCTGGAAAGACGAAAGTATCTGTGGACTGGAATTCAAGAATTCTGAGGGATTACAGCGAGTGAAGACTGAACAATGTTTGTTTCAGGAAATTAGCACGGTTTTGGGGTCCTCTGAAGGTAGACCCTTTTTACGAGCAGACTGACATTTCAATTGAACAAGTATTACGGCTGGATGCCAGATCTAAGAGGCCTAGCCGGTGAATGCATTCATTCAGAGTTGGAAGGGAACAAACGGTTATGAGTTTCCACCCTTCGCAAAAACTCAAAGAGTCCATCAGAAAGTGAGAAAAGAGAGATGCTCATTTATACTGATAACCCCGTTTTGGGCTTCTCAAGCATAGTTTCCAATGATTTTGGAACTCGCTTGTGACATTCCACTTTTCTTCGTCCTGCTATGGAGGGTCTATTGAAAGGCGCAGATGGTACAGTCAGGGACTTTGAAATATCTTGCATGGAAAGTATCAGGAGATCTTCGCAGATGTCATGGTCCAGGAACCAGTTACTGTTATATAAGAATTTGAAGAATTAGGTTACCTCGGTGCATGAAAAGGAACGTGAATCCTGTGGAAGGTCCTATAGTTGAAGTAGATATCTTCCTAGTAGATCAGTTTGTAAGGGGCCTTAGTTATACAGCTTTTATCTACTACAGAGCAGCAGTTTCAGCGGTTCACAGTCTGATTAAAGGCAAGAGTGAAGGGTATTATGTTTTGGTTTGCAGAGTCCATAAGAGCATCAGATTAGGAAGACCTCCTAGACCAAGATTTGAAACCCTGTGGGATGTTAATTTGGTTCTTGTCCTTATTTACTAGATGGCCAGCTAAAAGATATTTAGATTAGAAAAATATTACTATGAAACTAGCCTCTTTTTTATGTCTAACCTCTTGTCGTAGAGCTTCAGATATTTAGGCATTGGAGGTAAGTAACAGGTGCTAGGACCCTTTCGGGATAACTTTATCCAAGAGTTGATTCATTCGAGAAATGTAGTGGATTGCATGAGAATATGATCCTTGAATGAGTTCCAACCTGATGGTGTTGACCAATTTTAGATTTTATTTCTATAACCTTTTTAAGCAGTTACCACAGTTTCTACTGCAAGATGTGTGAAGTGTTCCATGCAGCAGACTGGTGTTAATTTGCAAAAGGTTCACGCTTGTTCTCTTTGGCTACTCAAACCTTCTGTAAAGGTGGAAGTCTGAAAGATATTATGAGAACAGATTGGTCTAATGCAAGTTGAACACATAACTGATGTGGTATTAGAGGACTACCAACATGCATAATGGTAGCCTCCGGTCTTGTCATGAAATAGCGATTCTCCAAATAAAATGGCAAGAGAATCTGAATTTCATTAAAAGCACGGAGGCTAACATTAACCCGCCATCCCATCCCAATCTGGTGGGATCTTTTTTCTTGATTATATAAAAAAGAAAAAACATAAATTGGTGAGTAAAGTATTTAGAAGCTGATATATTTATTTGCATGTGGAAGTGATTATCTTTGTATTTGAAAGTTTTTATTGAAAGCTTCGTTTAGATTGAAACTTTAACAATTCTTAGTCTTTTCAGATAATACTCAATGGCACAGTTCCTGTAAGAAGTTACAGAGTTGCTGTAAGAAGTTACACCATTGTTGTTTACTCAATCTTTGTTTAACAAGAAACGAGGGAACAAGTTTTGCATTTTAAAGAGGAAGATTGTTCATTGCATGGACTACTCGTACTGTGTGGATGTTCTATTTTAGATTGCTTTTGTTTTATGATGTAATGTTCTTTCAAGTGCTGCGTGGAGTGGCATTAAAGGAATAATGCATAATGTTAGCCTACGTGTCTTTAATAAAATTCAGATTCTCTTGGCATTTTATTAGGAGAATCACTATTTTACTTGTATGGGGCAAAATTGAAATTTATGGTATTTTTCTCTATATAGATGTTGTATTGTATTACTTTTCTGCACATGATTATGCTTGATTTCAGTATTATTTACTGTATTGTAATTGTATTTATATACCGCGTACTACCTCTGATGATGCATCAAAGAGCTTTTCGGCGAGTAGCACGCTACTCCAGAACCCAAAAAGGTTTAGTGGTGGATTAGTATAGTGAAATTTGAGTTAATTTGAGCAGTGGACATGTGAGTCTGTTAGTTGGATTGAAAAGGTTGTATGACAGAGGCACGCAAGGTTAAACCACGCGTGCCTCTACCACTCAGCCCAAACCACGAATGCGTCTTAACCACGCTTGCCTTTACCATGCAATTTTGTTGTAAATGCATGAATGGTAAGGGGGTATGTGGGGTTAAGATCACCACTACCCCGAACCCCCACACTAAACTCTATAATTCTAACCCCCTACCGTGCCCTCCCGCCCGGAGGCCTGAAACCAGCCCTGCCCTTAAAACTACCCCTTCCCCTATCCCTGCCCCGAGGCCTAAAACCCTGCACCCTACCATAAACTACCCTGACCCCTGCTCTGAGCCCTAAAACTTACTCCTGCACTGTCCATAAAACTACCCCAACCCCTTCCACTGCCCTGAGGCCTAAAACCCTGCACCCAAATAAAAAAACTACCCCAACCCCCCGCCTGAGCCCTAAAACCACTCCCATTCCTAAAAACTACCCCCTAAACCCAGCCCCAGCCCTTAAAACTACCCGACCCCTGCCCTGAGCCCTAAAAACCTGCCCTCTTCCCAAAAGTATCTCCCCGCCCTGAGCCCTAAAAGCGCCCCCCCCCACGCCTAAACACTACCCCCCAAACCTGGCCCCAGCCTCACTTACCTATCTGGGTCCGGAGCTTCCTGTTCCAACGCTTCCTCTTCTTCTCCCTGCCCATCCTCAACACTAGACTGCTATCTCCCTTAACCACGCATATGCATGGTTAAGGCAGATGCGTTGTTCAGGCAAGCATGGTTGCGCTTGCATTGTTCCGGCACGCATGGCTCTGCCTGCGCTGTTCCGGCCGTTCCCTCATTGAAAAGGATAATGGGGGGGATAGAAGAGGGAAGAGCCTAAAAAGGGTTTATTGGGAGATCATAATAGTAAGATGAGGTTTGAGATGAGTATAAGGGGAGGTGGTGGAGAAATGAATTAGGGAGAAATGAATTAGGGAGATCATAGTAGTAAAATGAGTTTTGGGATGAGTCAAAGGAGGGATAGGTGAGGGAAGAATTTAGAAGGGTTGTTTGGGAGATCATAGTACTAAAATGAGGCTTGGAGTGATCCAAGGAGGGATAAAAGAGAGAAGAGTCTAGAAAGGGTTATTTTGGAGATCATAGTAGTAGAATGAGGTTTGGGATGAGTCAGAGAACGGAGGTAGAGGAGGTATTGAGAGAGGTATAGGGGGAAAAATAGGGTTGTGTATTGATGAGAGTCAAAGTTTTTTTGTTTCTTTTACAGTAGGAGTAAAGTAGTAAAGTAATAAATATATAGATACATAACTACATATAATTATACATATTTACATCAAGAAATACACATATCTAGATACATACATATAACCAAATTGAAGGTTTATATATGATGTACATTTGAGTTTGAGTATGGTGGTTATGTAGGAAAGAGCCAACTCTTGAGATGTAGTGCCCTCAAGGCTGAGTAGATGTGGGCTTGTGGCTTTAAATGTAGGAGTAGTATGGCAGCAGAGCTCTGAATCCGTTGTAGACTTTTCATAGTTGATAAAGATGATCTGTGGTAGAGGCCACTGGCATAATCAAGTTTAGACAGCACAAGAGAGATAGTGGATTGGACCTTGTGCGGAAATCCCAGGTGGGAGAAGATGCATCGCAGACTTTTCATAGTAATGAAGCATGATCCTGCTAATTTGTCCACTTGGGCATTCATTGATAACTTGGGGCCAGATGTACGACCGTTTTTTGCAGTCGCAAAAGGGTATTCAACCCTTTTGCGACCGCAAAAAATGGTGGTGGTATGTACTAACGCTATTTTGCGAGTCACAGACTCGCAAAATAGCGTTTGAGACTCGCTATTAGGAAGGGGCGTGCCAAAGGCGTCCCTTCCTAATAGCGAGTCCAAATGGTATGTACCATTGTTTTGCAACCACATTTGCGGTCGCAAAACACTTGCAGTTTACCAACTGCTTCAAGTAGGTGGTAAACCATTCGCAAACGGGAAGGGATCCCCTGGGGACCCCTTCCCCTTTGTGAATGGGTGCGAAAATATTTTTTAAGAGGAGGCAGTGGTCCCAGGGACCACTGCCTGCCCTTAAAAAAATTAAACTGAAAAGTTTCATTTTTCTTTTTTAAATGCATCCCGTTTTCCTTAAAGGAAAACGAGCTGCATTTAAAAAAAAACTGCTTTATGTAAAAAGCAGTCCCAGACATGGTGGTCTGCTGACCCCAGCAGGCCTCCATCCCTGGGAGTGCTAGCCAGTCCCAATGGGGTCACAAATTGCGCTTGCCTCATGAATATTGATGAGGCATGCAATTTGCGACCCCATTGGGAATCGCTAACAGTGTCTGTGACACTGTTGTACATTGCAATTTGCGACTCGCAAAGCAACGCAATTTGCGAGTCACAAAATGCAAGCGTCGTACATCTGGCCCTTGGAGTCCATGGTAATTCTAAGGTTTCGTACTTCCTTAGATATTTTGGGAGGTGGTCCCAGCACATCAGGACAGGCCTGATTTTTCCAATCACCACATGTGAATATTCTGTTTTTGAAGCATTCAATTTGAGATGGAACCATTTCATCCACTGAACAACGGCTCTGAGACAACAGAAGATTTGTGAGTTTCCAATGTATTTGGGGCTTTCCAGTTTATGGAGTATTTGTGTGTCATTTGCATAGTTATAGCATGTGAGCTGAAATTCATTAATGATTGCCGGTAATGACTTCATGTAGATGTTGAAAAGCATGGGTGAGATGATAGAGCCTTGAGGGACCCCTACTTTTGTGAAGTACGGTTTGGATGAGAAGGGTGGAAAATGGATGACATTTGTTCTGCTTTGAAGGTAGGATCTGATCCAGTCGAGGGCAGTCCCCTCTTGCCGGCTTTGTAGAGACTTTAGATTAGAGTGTCATGGTCAACTGTGTCGAAGGCAGCTGAGAGGTCCAAGAGAAGTAGTGCAGTAATCCTGTAGCGGTCTACTGTGTTTTTAAGGTCATACCAGATAGTGATGAGGGCAGATTCTGTGCCTCTTCCTGGACAGAATCCTGTTTGGAAGTTGGAAAGTATAGAGTTATCTTCAATGAATTTTGACATCTGGGCAAATGCTGCTCTTTCTACCAGTTTGCCCAGGAAAAGTCGATTTGTAATCGGTCTCTGATTGTCGAGGTCAAGCGGGTCCAAGTTAGTTTTCTTTAGTAATGGGCATATGTATGCCTTTTTAGATCTTCTGGAAAGATTCCTGTAATTAAAGACTTATTGATGATTCTTCTTACTGGTGTGCCATCAGCGGTAGTTAGAAGAATAATCTTGAATTGTAGATGGGAAAAGATGGTGAGTTGGCTGATATCTAGATCTCTGCGGCTGAGGAACGAGAGGATTCGCTAGTGGGGACAGGATCTGCACAAGGAGGAGAGTGGCGCAGGTCACCACATCTCAGAATGCTGGCACTCAATTAAAGTCAGTACCAAAGGAACATCTACTGGGGTGCTTCAGAAAGACAAGGTCATGATCCCTCCACGTTCTCTGAATAGCTTGATACTCATAAAACATGCCAACAGGGACACGGTGTTGGGCAGTCTAACAAAAGGTGCAGGTGGAAAGAATAATTATTGATACTCCAGGCTCTAAACACCATCCTTCTAACCAGATCCCTGTACCGCCCGATGCACTGTAAGAATGAAAATTGGATGTGAAACAACTGCTGTAGCAAGCTGGGTTTCTGTTGCAGTAACCCCCCCACATTTTGCCTGACTACTGATGCACTTTGACTTGATGTGCCCTGGGTCCCTGCCAATCAGGTTCCCAGGGCCTGTGTCCTTTCCCAAAACTGTACCTTGTACCCCCAATTGGCACCTCTCTGGCCACATGTCAGTCCCTTGTAAATGGTACCATATGTAGCAAGGGAACTGTGGCCAGGGAAGGCCTCTAAGGGCTGCAGCACTTATTATGCCACCCTTAGAGGCCCTGAACCTTTACTTACTTACACACACACCCCCCATTACAGGCTGCGTGTTTTGGTGCAGAACAAAGTGAGGAGTCGACATGGCACACATCCCTGTGTGCATGCCTACAACCCACTGCCCTGGCATAGATCAGCCACCCCTCTAGCTGGGTGCACTATACCAGTTGTGAGGGTACAGGAGCATGAGCCCTGTACCCCTACAGTGTCTAAGCCAATTCTTAGACATTGTAAGTGCAATAATGCCATTAAGAGTATATTGTACTGGGAGTTTTGTCATTACAACTCCACAGCACCATGACGGCTTTACTGAAAACTGGGAAGTTTGGTATCAAACTTCTCAGCACATTAAACTCACACTGATGCCAGTGTGGGATTTAATGTAAAATGCGCTCAGACGGCATCTTAGAGATGCCCCCTGAAAAACGAACAGCCTCTGGTGGGGTCCCTGACTGGTAAACACCAGCCTGCCACCACAAGACATATTTCTGGACCCCTGGGGTTGGAGCCTTCGCTTCCTGAGCCCAGAAACAAAGCCTTTCCTGGGCAGAGGTGGTCACACCTCCCTAAGGCCAGGAAGAGCCATTTGTGGCATGGGAGCTTCAAAGGCCTTGCCACCTTTGTAACGTGGCCCCCAGCCTCTCCTGCTATCAGGAGCAGGCCCACTTCCTGTCTCCACTCTTTTTCGGCGGGAAGACAGCCGGGAAAAATTAGCACAGCCCAGAAGGTGTGCCCACCTTTGCCAGCCCCACCCCTCAGGTGGGGGAGGCGAGGTGAAGCTCACTCTTCAGTGCCCACCATCTTGCAGATGGAAGGCACTCTCCAATCAGAATTAGGGATTGTGCCAACTCCCCCACGTGGGGTGAGCACACCAAGGGTGTAGTCACCCTAAGGTCAGTAGCCTATTGGCTACTGACCTCGAGACCTCTAAAACGCCCCCTAAATACAGTATTTAGGAGGCAGCCCTGAACCAAGAAGACCGATTCCTGCAACCTACGAAGAAGAAGGACGAAAGAAGATGCCCAGCAGAGGAGACTGCAGAGAAGAACTGACTTGGCCCCGGCCCGTCTGCAGTTTCCAGAGATCCTGCGCCAAAAATCGCCTTGTCCTGCAGCCAGCGACCTCCAGAACTCTGGGAGGACTGACTGCCTTCAACATAGAATAGATCTCCTGTGAACGGCAACTCTGTTCAAGAGAAACTCCCAAAACAGACTCTGAGCCTGCTGAGGACAAAGAAACCCGATGCCTGGAACCACCACTGCACCCGTCGCCTATGGCCCGAGTTTGAGTGGCCCACGGGTCCCAGCGAGGTCCCCCAGCACTCCAGAGTCCGAGTCCACCGTGTGTTGACCCCTCCAGGAATCCACGATGTCGCCTTCAGCCTCTGCACGGAGACCCCCCCAACCGCGAGTGGCCGGGAAGGTGAAATCCGACCTCAAAAAACACCCCTGCATCCAGCCGCCCTGCGCCCCGGAGAAGAGAACCCGAGGTGCAGCTACATCCCTGAGCCCTCCAACTTACCTGCCCAGCTGTTGGCTCCTCCCGGAAGGCTTCCTGGACCGCGCCTGCAGCTAAAAACCAAAATCGGCAATCCCCATTGAAAACAACAGGGCACTAGATGCCAAAACAGCACCCTGCATCCAGCCGCCCCTGCGGGTGCACCTTGTGTGCTAACTCAGATCTCCCTTTGCCCTGAGCGTAACACCAGGAGCTTTGCTCCCACAACCTTGTGGCCTGCTCGTGAGCAGCCACCAACCGGAGGCCCCATATCCCCCATTGGATAACATTGGGCCTCAGCACTCTGCACCCGGCCGCCCTAATGCCACTGAGGTTGTTTCAAGAGTGCATCCTCGACCCTGGGGGAACCCTGGTTCTACCCCCCAGAATACCAACTCCCACAAACTTGTACTTACCTGTAAACCGATAACTCTACTTCCTTACATAAGATTGCATTGACTGCTTTTCTTGAAAATTGTTCTAAGTGTGGAGTTGGTTTGTATGAAACTCTGAAAAACTGCAAGTGTACAAAAACTGATTTTCTTACCTTTTCTCTAGGAAATGTCCCAGTGTGAAATCTAGCCATATCACACTGAGTAGAAAAAGTAACTTAAAAAGTAAAATAAAACGTAACATACAAAGTAATCTGTAAGTAACTGAAAAGTAATTTCGAAACATTGACTTACCTGTAATTCAATTAACTGCATTTGAACCTGCATTCAACTGTAAAACATTGCATAAGATTTTGCAAAGCATTAATTCACCTACCTGCACCATGCTTGGCTTGGTTCTAGAAATAAAATAACTAAATAATATTTTTGATACAAACAAATTGGTCTGAGGTCAGTCTTTGAGTGTGTGACATCATTTGCTGCCTGAGTGTGTACAACAAATGCATGACACTACCCTCTGATAAAGCCTTACTGCTCGCCCACACTACCACAAATAGAGATTAAGGTGCTATCTACTTTTACCTCTGTCTACCTTTGGGGTTCTACTGGACTCTGTGCACACTATACCTCATTTTGGTATACTATATTACAGAGCCAGCTTCATACATTTTTTTTAAACATCTTTTTATTATAACAGAGCAGATCAGCATTGCTACATCATTGTTAGTAGTTACATTGTCAATTATTATCACACCATCACATACCTTTACATTATTGTTCAACGATTGCCCCTACATAATTAACATCATCATCAATTTGCCTCAGAATGGATCATGGCAAGTGTTGTTTCGCCCACTGGAGGCGTGCATGGGTTACCCCTGTACTCATTCTATTTGTTCCAGATTTTTCCCCACATTTTCAGGCACCCTCGTTTCACATAGACTGCTTTCTCTGCCACCATACACCAGTCCATCTCTCTCTTCCGGTCCCGCAGAGTGGGTGGGTTGGTCGCCCCCCAATGACATGCTATATTGCGTTTTGCTAACATGAGACCTAGGGTTACCCACGTTTGATCCGCTCTCCCCAGGTTTGTCTCTTCCCACACATTTAACAGGCACCATTTAGGCAAAAGTGTGAAAGCCTCTCCCACCACCTTTGATATACACGACACTACTACTTGCCAATAATTCAGAATCACCTGACGCGTCCATATTATATGATAAAACAAGCCCACCTCTCCACATTTTCTATTACAGGTTGCTTCAGTCCTGAGGCCCATTTTTACAAGTGTCGTGCATGTAATGTATGCTCTGTAGTATTTTAAGCTGTATTAGCCGGAAGCGGGCCCTAATGGCTACCTCCCGCGGAGATGCTAGAGCTTCAATCCAGTCTTCATCTTGCAGGTTTGTTATGTCTAACCCCCAGCGGTCTTTCAAGGCTGTAAGGGGGTCTGGTAGATTGTTAATTAATTTTCGGTAAGTGAGCCAGATTGCCTTACGGGACAAGTGCTCCTCGAGGAGTCTTCACTCCAGAGGTGACGACTCTGGGGACTTGGCTCCCCGGGGTACTGCTGCCTGTATAACATGCCGAATTTGTAGGTATCGAAAATATTCTGTCTCGGCCAGTTCATATATTTTTTGTAGGTGCTCAAATGAGACCATTTGTATCCCTGTATGAAGATCCCCCAGTCTTGAGATTCCTATTAAATCCCATTTGACAAAGCTTTTCCTAATTCCTGAGGTATCTAGTTGTTGGGATTCCCAAAGCGGAGTGGCCTTGGTGAGTTTCTTTTTCCACCCCAGTCTGGACAGCGTCGAGTGCCATTGGTGGACCGTCACTGCCGTAGGGCCCTCCAATTGAAGCCGTCGTGGTTCAGTATAAAGCGCGTGAAGATAGCCTCTCGGCTGCAGTACCAGCCGGTCCATTTGGTGTGCCGGCTCTGTTGGCGGTTGATGGACCCATTGGTTAACAGTTACTAATTGTGCTGCCCTATAATAAGTTTGGACGTGTGGCAACGCGATCCTTCCATCATATCAACTACTGGTCAATTTACGTAATGCGATCCTGGGGGAACCACCATTTCACAGGAGGGAGCGCAACGCACTGTCTAGTGAGTTAAAATATGAGTTCGGGACAGGGTGAGGCGTGTTTTGTAATACATATAAAAATCTTGGCAGGGCCATCATTTTGAACAACGCCGCTCTTCTGAGGAGCGACAGTGGGAGGGCTCGCCAGTGGTGGACATCGCTTTTGAGGCGGTCGAGGGGGGGTTGTAGGTTTCGGGCTTGAAAGACCATCTGGTCTGTTGTTATAAATATACCTAAATAGCGGAATCCCTCTGTGGCAACCCTTGCCGCACAGTCCACCAGCAGCTTCGGCCTCTGTCCGCTGAGGACAAATATTACGGACTTCGCCCAGTTGATGATGTATCCCGAGTATCTACCAAACGTCGCAAAGATATTTAGTATTCTCGCTATGGAGGCCCGGGGGGATGTAACATATAACAGGATATCATCAGCATACAGCTAGATCCTGTCCTCCCAGTCCTCCGACCAGCGTAGGCCACGTATTAATGGATCTCTCCGGATCCATGGCGCCTCTGGTTCAAGTATCAGCGCGAAGACCAGTGGGGACAGGGGACAACCCTGTCTATTGGCGCGTTGTAGTTGGAACACCCAAGATTTCTCCCCGTTGACCACCACCAGTGCTTGTGGTGCTGTATACAAGAGGCTGAGCCATGCTAAGAATCTAGGTCCAAAACCCAATCGCTTGAGCACCGCCATCATATATGGCCACTCCACCGTGTCGAAGGCCATCCATGCATCTAGTGATAGGCCCGCTGTGTCCTCCCTGATTCTATGGGTACGACCCATTACTCCATGAAGACGCCTGAGGTTCAGGGCAGTGCTACGTCCAGGCATAAATCTGGATTGGCCTGGGTGGACCAAAGCCGGGAGCAGTGGGAGAAGCAGCTGCGCCAATACCTTTGCTAGGATTTTTGTTTCTGCTTTCAGCAGCGTAATTGGGCGATATGACGTACATTGGTCTCTTGGCCTTCCCTCTTTGTGTATCATGACAATTGAACCCAGTCTTTGGTCTGGTGGGAGTTTGCCAGTGGAATTGCTTTCCTCAAACATTTTCAGTAAATAACGTGCAGTTACTTGTGCTGTGAGCTTGTACAGCTCTATAGGGATACCGTTTGGACCCATCGCCTTACCCGATTTCAGGGCTCCTATTGCTTGGGTTATTTCAGCAACTGTGAGATCCTCCTCCAGTGGCTGGCGCTCTTCCTCCATCAACACCGGAAGTGAGATATCAGCTAGGAACTCTAGGGATTTTTGTTCTGTGTACTCTGTACTTGCCGCATATACCTCCGCATAATAGTCTGCGAAGGCTTCTGCGATACCCCGTGGGTTCCTGATCTCCTCCCCAGAGCTTGTGGTGACCAGCGGGACCCATCCATCCACTCTCTGACGCTGGTCCAGCCAGGCCAATAATTTGCCCGCTCTGTCCCCTGATTCATATACCGGTGTTGTGTGTCTCTGATCTTGTTCCTGACCTCTTCCGTCACGCAGTCTCTATAGTCTTGTTGCTTGAGTTTTAATGTATGTTGTAACTCGTCATTGTAGTTCCCTGCAATTTGGGGTTTTAAATCTAGGATTTCCTGCTCTAGCTTTGTAACTGTTACTTTTTTCTCTTTCTTGTGCCCTGCTATAAGCGAAAGGGCCTGACCCCTGACCACCGTCGTATATGCTTCCCATAGTGTCTGTGACGATGTAACTGTATTGTTGTTTTCTTGGAAGTAAAGGTTAGTGGATTCCTGCCGCCCCTCCTTTATTTTGGGCACCTTGATGTACCAGGGATTTATTGCCACCAGGTCCCCGCAGCGCACTCCGCCCACCCTATATTGTGCCCATATAGGCGAGTGATTCGAGATACCTCTCGCCAAATGTCTAACATCAGAAAAATGCGGGAGGAGCGCCGGGGAGGAGACCAGGAAGTCAATTCGGCTACCGTGTGCCCCTGAGTGAAATGTGTATTTCGGTATGTCAGGGTTTAGAGATCTCCAAATATCTACCAGACCTAAAGCGGAGAGGAATTCCGAGAGCCGGGTTTGAGTAGGGTTGAGGGCCCTCGGTGGCGCACGGTCTAGAAAATCACAGCCTGCCATGTTGAAATCACCTTCCATATACAAACGTCCCATTGGAAGTTCCAAAATATGCGCCCCCAGGTCTGTCAAGGTTAAGTCTTTTAACATGGGTGGGACGTATATAGACAGAATATTTATTGCTTCACCTGCCCATATCCCAGAGATTGTCGCATATCTGCCAAGTCTATCTGCCCATGTTTTTTCTATGGTGAGGGGCAGGCTCTTCTTGAGGAGAATTCCCGTACCTCTTGAGCCTGACGTATAGCCTGCATGGACCTTCATTTCATAGCCCCAAAGGTTCAAGGCCTTACAGCTATTTCCCAAAAGATGGGTCTCTTGTAAGAGAACCACATCCGGGGATTGTCTCTTTTTGAACTGAAGCATAATGCCACATTTGACTTTGCTTCCCAGCCCGTTTACTTTCCAAGACATCAATTTCAGTTCCGCCTGCACTATTTGTGTCATGTGATCGCTGGACTTTCCTCCCGGTGAGAGATGCGATGAGGTTCTGCCGGATGACCTCCCTCCCCACGCCACCCTGGGGCTCCTGTATCGGATCCAATGTCTAGGTCTTGCTGAAAGATACTGTCTGCTCGCAACGTACAACCCATAAATCTGCAAAACAAAACAAAAAAAACAACCAATAACAACCCCCCTCCCTGTTGTTACCCCTTCCACCCCCCCTGCAGCCCTGCCCGACGGTGCCCCAATTGCCGGCCCCCCCAACTCGGCAGAGAGCCTGTCGACCCCACCCAACATACTGAACACGGGAGACGTGTACTTGCCCCTCATCCCCCCCCTTTCCCCACCTTCTTCAGTCTTACAAATACGTTATCTATCACTGGGCTATCCTTTCCATCAGTGCTATGGTAAATCAGTGTCTCGGCCATCTTCAGGCCCGGCCCTTGCTTAGGTATTTCACTGCATGTTTCCCCCCTCCCTTCCCTTCCCCTGTATACAACCGACTTGTAGGACGTTCTTTCGAACCCTGGATAATGTAGTAGGTAATTGTCCCGTCGAGCCACACCGACTCGAAGCCTTTGTCCAGTTACCTTTGATTCCATCTAGTCTGTATCACCGTCACAAAGTTTATGGCACATCCCCTGTGTGTGTCTCTTCTGTTAACTTCTCATTTGGTCCCAGCGGTGTCTTCCGATTTCTCCCTTGGCGGACATTGCTGCCGGCGCCTCCGACAATCCTCCAACCTTCCAGCCAGGCCCAACCCTCCTCTGGTGTAGAGAAAAACCAAACCTTCCCCTCGGACTCCACTCGGAGGCGTGCTGGGAAAAGCATAGAGTACTTCACCCCCTTGTCTCGGAGAGCCCGTTGCACCTCCATGAAGCTGCGCCTTCGTTTTTGGGTCTTTAGGGTGAAATCCGGGAAGAAGGTGACCTGCGAGTTTTCGAAGAGGACCGGGGGGGGGGGGCGTCTGGGCCGTCTGTAGTATGGCATCTCGGTCCCTATAATAAAAGAGACGGGCTATAATCGGTCTCGGAGGGGCCCCGGGTTTGGGGCGGCCTCCAGGGACTCGGTGACCCCTCTCAACCGAAAAGAACTTTGAGAGACACTACGGTTGGAGCCGTACCTGAATCAACTCTTCTACGAACTGATCGACTGTTGACCCCTCCGCCCCAGGATTCGGATGTTGTTACGTCTCGATTGCCCTTCTTGGTCTTCAATCCTGGCCTCCAGCTGGACCGCGATCACTTGCATGTCATTCATTTGGGCTTTAAGCGCTGAGGTGTCTTGGATCAAAGTTTTTGTGGCGTCCTCTACCGTTTGTACTCTTGCCCCCATATTCCTCAAGTCTGCACGCAACAGGGAGACCTCTGTTGTGACGGAGTCTATTCTGGATTCCAACGCTGTCTGCACCCCACGTATGGCCACCATGATGTCATGCAGAGACAGGGTGTCTTGGTTCGTCGCCGGGGCCTCCGGGGGTAGTCGTTTACGTGAGGGCTCTTGGGTTTCCGTTCCTTCTGGAAGGGTGAATTTGTCTAATTTCAGTTGGTGGGAGTTCTTGGTGTTCTTTCCCCCCGACATTGTCTCTCCTGAGATACGTAGCCCTTGCAGAACTTCTTCAGGGGTCACCGGGTGAGCTGCTGCCGCCTGCCAGGGGGTGCCAGAATGGCCCCTGCAGCATGTCAGGTTTTCACCCTGTTTCCCCAAGGCACAGTCTACCCCTGCTCACCCTCCGTCGAGCGTTATAATTACAGTCCTGGTCTTGTTTGTAGGTCCTGCTGTTTTGCTGCTTTACTGGCTACTCCACTTCAGTTTTCGTTTGTTCCTGTTACACGCTAATTTGAAAAGCTCCCATTGGGCCACGAGGGGACCACACCGTCCCCAGCCCCCCGTTTACAATGTCTGTCCGGGGAGGAGCTCTCCACTAGCTACCGGCCGAGTTCTCACTATCGACCTGCGGCCTGCTTAGTTTACCCAGCTGTGGCCTCAGACACCTTTTGGTTGTGTACTCGCTGATCTTCTGGTTTGTGGGTCCGAGTCCTGGGCCCCTTCAAGTCACAACCACTTGCTTCTCCAGCCCCTGGCGTCAGCAAACGATTCCCCTCACTCGCACCCTTTTAATTCAATTAGGCTGTTGGGCTCACCTCGGCCATTCTTAAATCGGTGCCTTCCTGTTTTGTATGGGCCTCTGTTCTTTCACTTTCCCGGTGTAGCTGCAGCCAGGGCCGGGCCGCCTCAGCGTTTTTTAACACACCCCCAGAAACCCCCCGGGTCACCGCTGCAGCGTCTTGGGTACCTTGTTTGCCGGTGCCTTCCCCTCAACCCTCCTCTCTTTTCTGGCACTAGTCTGTTGCGGGGAAGGGCGATCCCGAGCCTCGGGCCCCACTTCGACCACGATTGATTCCGGTCTTGGCCACGCCCTTAACCGGCTCCCTGTGTGTGCGGGGCCATCGGGTGCGGATCCAGTCGCTTTCCGGTGTGCTGGTAAGGTGTTTCCCTTCCTTCTTGGCCGCCGCTTCAAACCCTTCGCGGCGATGTGCACTATATACGCGTCCTCTCGGTCGCCACCAGAGGCCGGTGCTTCGTCACCTCCCCTAGGCGGTGTGTTGGAATCTCCCGCTGTTTGGCCTCAGATCGCCACGCCGGGCACACCGATGTCTTCTGCGTCGTTATTTCCTCTGGATCGGCGACACGGCGCGGCTTTGGCTTCAGATGTGTAACGGGTCTGGTGGCTCAGTGGACTAATGCGTCCATTGCAGGGGCCTGTGTTCGACCTCATGGTCACAGGTTCAAATCCCGGCGGGTCCACTCAGCCTTTCATCCATCTGCGGTCGATAAAATGAGTACCATTGAGTTGGGTAACAATCAACATCTGTTATTCAGCGCCAAGAGACCTCTGGGTGAACGTGCGCTTTACAAATACACATGTTATGTTATGTTATGTTATAACGGATTTACAGGGGATTAGGGGGAAGAGTTGCGAAGCTGCTCTATGCAGCGGCCATCTTCCTTCGTGGCAAGCCACGCCCCCCAGCTTCATACATTTGTGGATCAGCGGAGGGATATACAACTTTGCATTTGTTGGACTGACTTGGTCAACACCTGATCACATGCCAGAACTCCTAAATTGTCTTTAGAAATTCTGAATTGACAAATTTTTCCAAATTACTAAAAGTCTTGTTAGGGCCTTGATTAAGTCCCTTTAGAATTTTTTAGAAAAATAAAAACTCACCATAGTTAGGGACAAGAGGGGTTAGAATTTTGTAGAATGTCTCTTAACAAGAACCCAGCTATTAGTGAAAATATAACTAATGACATAGAGAATATGATTGAGGAGCTCGACCTCACCCCTTATCTCCCCTTAGAATTTAGTGAGTTAAGGTCTCTATGTAAACTTAAAAACATAACCATGGGGTCCCATCCCTCCATCCAAAAGCTCCAGGAGTTGTTGGCAGGGTATGCTAAGGACCAAACCTCTGAGCAGGGTGAAGACCTCTCAGATGGGGAAGAGGATGGAGGGGATGAGGATAACTTCCCCCCCCCCTTCTTAGGGAGAGAAGGGCCCCAGTGCCCCTCAATCCAAGAATACAACTCACAGCACCTAGATCCCACACAGGTGGGTCAGGTGCTTCTGAATCCATTGAGGACAGCCTCAATAAAGAGACCAACCTTTTAGTAAGGTTGGCTAAAAGATTAGACCTAGAGACCAGACTCCTGGCTCTAGACAAAGAAAGAGCAGAGATGGGCCTAGCACCCATCAATGGTGGCAGCAACTTAATAAATACGGTCAGAGAGCAATCTTATGATCCCAATATCTCCAAAGGGATTGTCCCTAAATTTGAGGATGGTGATGATATCACCAAGTGGTTCACAGCCTTTGAGAGGGCTTGTGAAGCCAGAAAAGTGAATAAAACTCACTGAGGGGCACTCCTTTGGGAACTGTTCTCCGGTAAGTGCAGAGACAGACTTCTGACCCTTAGTGGGGCAGAAGCAGAGTCCTATGAACTCATAAAGGGCACCCTGACTGAGGGATTTGGACTCACTACTGAGGAGTATAGAATTAGATTCAGGTAGGGCTCAGAAAACCCAGAGTCAGCCCTGGGTGGAATTTGTAGACTACTTAATGAAAACACTAGGTGGCTGGTTGACTGGAAGTAAAGTGCAAGATTATGATGGTCTTTATAATTTGCTTATGAAAGAACACATATTAAGTAATTGCACTGATGAAAAGTTGCATCAATATCTGGTAGACCTAGGCCCAATTTCTCCCCAAGAATTGGCAAAGAAGGTGGACCACTGGGTCAAGACAAGGGTGACCAGGACGTCCACCGGGGGTGACCAAAAGAAAGAGGTTACAAAACCTCTCCAGTGGAAAGACAGTGAGCACCCTAAAGATAAAAGTAGGGAGTCCCAGGTAGCCCCCCAAAAACCTGTCCAGGAGGGTGGACCCAAAGACACCTCACAAACTAAAACTGGGTACCAAGGTAAAAGTTGAGATCCCAACAAGGTATGGTATCACAACTATCAAAACAGGACACCACACCAAGGACCCTAGCTGTCCTAAACACCAAGCCCCTAGTGTAGCTCCAGGGGTTGCCAGTGTAGCTTTGGAGGGTGGTTCCTCAGATGAGGAAGTCCTCCTAGCCTTCAACTGGAAGATGGGCCCAAAAGGTGAGTTGGAGATTCCAGAGGGGAGTAGACACTTTCACCACCTACTGGTGAATGGAATCCCAGCCACTGCCCTGAGAGATACCTGTGCCAGTCACACTGTGGTGCATGAAAAGTTGATACTCTCAAACCAGTATGTCCCAGGGGAAACGAAAAGAGTAACAGCTATCCCAGGGGATGACACTGTTAGGCCTGTAGCTGTAGTGCCCCTAGAAATAGCTGGGTCCCTTAGTTGGAGAAACGTGGTAGTCAATAAAGTCCGCCCCCCCTGATTGTCTCCTTGGGAATGACCACCCAGAGGTTGATCTGAGCCAAAGAGAGGTACTGGTCCAGTGCCAGACCTCATCCAAGAAACCTGGGGGGGGCTGAACCTGCAGTTAGTGCAGATAAGCCCCAAAAGAAAAATAAGAGACAGTGTAGGAAAGGTGGACAACTGTTAGCCACAGTTCCAGTGGGCCAGGAAGATTATATCCCAGTAAGGGAGAACTCCAAAATTGGCACTACTGAAGCCCTCCCTTGCCAACAAAAAGACCTGACTAGTCAGGCAACTGTCCAGCCTGAGTTGGTGGCTCCTCAGCTGACAGAACAGAGGGTGGAAGAAAGGTGCTCACTACAAAGTGTAGTGGCCCCCAGAACCCAAAGACGCCTGTAAGGTAGCCACTTCACCTACCAGTAAAGAGCTAAAGGGGTGGTTCTGGGCACTGGCAGCTGTCAGTAGCCTCTGCTTGGTGTTAGCCTTCATGGCAGCACTGTCCTTGGCATGATGGCCTAGCCCCCTGCCAAATAGCAAGTTAGGCCCCCTGAACCTATTTGTCATGGTGGGGTTACTCAAGCTGTGGGTAACCTATGTGGGTATGCTGGGTTTTGCCCTAGCTAAGTTAGAATTTGCAGAGGAAGGCACCTCTGAACCCAAACTAAAAAGATGGGGTAAAGACACTAAAGAGCTAGGAAAGGATCATTGGGAATTAGGTTCTGAAACTGTCGAAGTAGGCCAGCTGGCCAAAGGGAGTGACCTGGACAGAAGGATGTAAGGCAGAGTAGGCCCTGCAACTTTCAAACCACTTCCTCTACTCTTCCTCGCCTGAAAGACTAGGAAGACTCTCCCAGGTTTGACTGAGTCTCCTGGCCTTTGGGCTGGGGTGGGGGGGGGGGCTTGTGTAGGAAGCTGGGTTTCTGTTGCAGTAACCCCCTCCACTTTTTGCCAGACTACTGATGCGCTTTGACTTGATGTGCCCTGGGTCCCTGCCAATCAGGTTCCCAGGGCCGGTGTTCTTTCCCAAAACTATACCTTGTACCCCAATTGGCACCTCTCTGGCCACGTCAGTCCCTTGTAAATGGTACCATAGGTACCAAGGGCACTGTGGCCAGGGAATGCCTCTAAGGGCTGCAGGACTTATTGTGCCACCTTTAGAGGCCCTGTACCTTTATACACACACACTGCCATTGCAGGCTGCGTGTTTTGGTGCAGTCGACATGGCACACATCCCTGTGTTGCACCCATCAGATATATCGTTTGAATCGATAGCTAACATAACAGAGAATAGAGCAACAACCATGGTCTATACAACAGACCAGGCCACAGAAATATATGCCCTCATACAGGAGGTAAAACGTACGGATGCCCACGGAGGCTCAATCTCCCAACAGCTTAAACAACTTGAATACCTCACGAGACGTCAATTGAATCAGAAGTTACATGCCTCAACATTAGTACAATACCATAAAGCTAAACGAAGGACTCAGACTTTCAATCAAACCTATGTTGTTCCGATTCCATCTAAACACAGTATTCATGGATAAATGGTATTCCATCTTAAACAAATGCTCATTGGTCCTGATATTACTGATAATTGAGGAATTGTCTAAGACAATTCGTGAATTAGAAGAGGAGATCCATAACTTAAAGAGTGAACTTGAATTAAGGATGGAAAATAATACCTAGCAGATCAACTTGGAGGGACTCAACCAGAAACTGGAAAAATACAGTAAGGAGCTACAGGAAGGTAAACTAAGAAAACATAAGAGAGATACGATCGATTATAAATTAAATGAATTGTATACGTGGGCCAAGATTTGTGCACGTAGAAGATTTGATCAAAAAAAGACAGCAACATCGTCT